>CM050325.1:45262052-45537445 GCA_027475135.1 Bactrocera correcta
GAGACGATTGTTGTTTTCCAGAAGAATGCTTGTATTTTTTGATTTACATGCGCACGCATATATTATTTGTGTGAGAATGTCATACGTACATACATATGTACATACATATAAAAAAAAGCGCGCGCTTTTTATATTACTGATACATATATGATATTTTTATTTGAAATTGATTTGATGCGTATGAAAGTTTTAAATGATAAAAGGTGTGATTTACATACTATATATTATTATTGTAATTTATAACGTTTTTGGATATTACGATAATAATGGGTTGTCAAAAAAGTCTTGCGGTATTTTTATTGAATCAATTCGTGTTGCACCCATACATCGAACTTCTTAGTAACTCCAAGCTTCTTTAAATGGTTTATAACGGTTTGATGACTACTATCTCGGTCTCTTTCGACCAATTTAGCGATTTTATCGCCATTTTCACGACAGGCCTTTCGGAGCGTGGCGCATCTTCGACCACCTATACACCAGAACGAAAACGTTGAAACCATCGTTGTGCGGTGGAAATGGAATGTATCGGATCCATAAACTGCACAAATTTTATTGGCGGCTTGAGATGCATTTTTGCCTTTATCGTAGTAACTCACGAACGACTTAAAAGAAACGACAATCAATCAAACACGTGTTAGCGCGTGAAATTAGCTTTCCAAAAAGGTATAGCATGACCCGATGCGACGAATAAAATTAGAACTACGCGCTTTCAGCGTCAACTAGCGAAAATACCTCAAGACTTTTTTGACAACCCAATTATATCATATACATACTTATATAGCATATATATGTACATTAGGGCGGGTCGATTTAAAAATCGCCCATTGCTCTATGAAAATCATATTCTAGGAATCAAAATAAGATACTTTGCCGAAGGAACCATACCTCTAAAACGAATTTTGATGTCCCCCAATTTGGGTCGAACTTTTGGGTGGGGGAAAATTTTGAAAAATCCCACTTTGACCCATTTAGAGTGCTCCAATCGAGTCCAAATGTATGACCGACCCACACTAACTTTGGAGGCCGATCCACCTATGCCAATGGCACACCCCGTGGAACTCCCCTTGGGGGGTTCCCCATACAATCATTTCAAAAAATCACCATTTTTGGTGATTTACATGAAAAAATCAGCTAAATTGCTAAGTTTTTCTTTATTTTTATTTATTTATTTATATTAAAATCTATGTAGTTTTTCTCTTAAGAAATATATTTAGTCAGAACATATGTAAATGAAAAAAATTAATTTAAGTAAGTTATAGAAAAGAAATTAAAGAAAATTATTGTTTGAAGTCTTTTTTACTTTCAAGTCTGGGCAATTTCGCACGGCTCTCTAATGTCGTCGCCATAACAGCCTCTACATTTTCCGGTATAACCCGTTTGGAAACGCTAGCTAGCAATTGAACATGTCGTTCCGTTCTTGTATGTGTGATAAAATGTTTGGATCATTAAACGGTGGATCATCTTGATTTAAATATTCTTTCAATGTATCGTACGGAATGCTTCGCGTGAATGGTGGTTCAAATACGATACTTATATCATTCAAATTGATCATTTCCGTATAACTTGTGCAATTAAAGTTTAAATCTGGTTTTTTTATAAACTCTAAGTTCCATTGGCTCGTTAACATCGGTTCGTAGAATTTTCTTGATGGCACAGTAGCGCTTTTCTTTCCTATCATCAAACAACATTGATAACAAAATATTTTCCGAATGCGCATAATATTAATTATCATTAATTACTTGATTGACAATTTTGCGTAAGCGAGGTTCTAGAAATCGTGACCAACCAATGAGCTTGAAAAATAATGCACTGCCGTACACGACAGAGCTGTAATACTTGATATTGAAGTACATTGGCACATAACATTTAATTATAAAATCAACCAGAATTCTTAAATTTGCATCTGGATTTTCCGTTGTCACATATAATCGCAATAATCTAGCAGCCTTGGTTAGCCACCGAGAATGTACAATTTTCCCTGGTTTGATGTTAGCCAGATCCACCGGAACCACGCCGCTAGAAATTGTATTGGCCATGTCGTATAAGTACTTCGAATCAGTTGAAAATTCTTTTTTTTCTGGAGCAGGAGGCATATTTTGCAACTCAATTTTCTGGAAGCCGTCGACCACATAAAAATATATAATAATAAAATAATTAAAAATGGTTTATATAGATTATAATAAATGAGTGATAGCAATAACTTACCGGAAGAGTTTCACAAGTTTCGATTTGACGGCTCAGTTTTCCGGTTGCCGATCTTGGTCCAGTGCTGGTTGATTTATCCAAAGCTTCAAACAAATGCCGAAACGGAAGTTCGTTGAAGTGTAGAAGGCAAACAAACCAATGCAATGGTCTTTTTAACAGCAATTCGAATCGTCGTATAATTCCACCGTGTGGGCCAGTGTTTGTTGGCTCACCGTCAGTGCATATTCCAATTAATGTATCCAGTGATATATTTTTATCGTTGAAAAAACCATTAAATTTGGTTGTTTTGTATTCAGCGGTTTCATGTTCCAGTCTTACGTAACCAATCAATTCAGAATTGGGTTCTCTCAAAATAACAAGATGAGGTTCTTTCACCATCCTAGTATGATACTTCTCATCAATTTTATCAATCGTTAAAGTATCATCTTTTCTGCCATCGAATGAAAACGCTAACAAATTGATATCATGTAACCGTTTGCGAAGCCCTTCTTGTCTGCATTTCTCTTTTTCTCTGCAAACTTTCGATTTATCCATGATGAGAGGTTTCCCATGCTTATCTTTAATTTTAAAATCTTGCAAAAGAGCGGTTCCCAATGCTGATGCTACTCTGTCAGGCACACCAAATCTGTCACATACCAAGACAAAGTTAAAACAATCGCATCTCTCTGTGTGTTGTGAACTTGTGCTTCTATCCATATCTTCTTGAACTTTTGGCGGTGCGTATGTTGAATCATCGGGATCTTGGTATGTTGGCATTGATGACATAGACGTAGCTCCTTGCTCTTCAGTTTCCATCATAAATGCATTCATTGTTAGTCTTCTGTGATTATGTTGATCGTGCATGAACTCTTTGAGGCGTTCGGGAACCCAGCCGCATGCACTTGGAGCTGCCTTCAAATCGCATTTACATGTTCCAATGTAAAAAATTGTTTCCAGAGATTTTACATACTCTGTAAATTGTTGGGTATTGTTTCTTCTCTTGATTTGCTCTTGATACTTGTCAAGCAATTTATTCAATTTATTACATACACTTTTTTTCAGCATTATTTCCATACCAAGTTTTTCCCAAATTCCAATCAACTTATCTTGTACTTGAATAGTGAATGATTTATGAGAAATCTTTTTTTGTTCTGTTTTAGCACGTTCGCTTAAGTAAAAATAATATCTCAAGATATCCAGATAAAAATAATTATTTTATAAACCAAACTTTCCGACACTCACCTTATGACGAACTCGGGAATTAAAGTTTGTTGAATTGAAGTGGTTGACGTTAGCGTGTATGCGCACGGACCGAAAACAAAAGAGGCTCGGCGCCGTCCCTTTTGTTAATTTTGTTCTGGTGCCCTCGGGTGTGGTGTGGAAGTATGGTGCGATGGGCATCATGCCGATGTGTTGAGAATGGGGTTTGTAGTGTGGGATGAAATGTGATGCGCATGATGCCAATGTGTTGAGTATGGTGTGTATAGTGCGGTGAAGATGTGGTGTGTATGTGTGGGGTGAAGTTATGTTTTATTTAGAGAGGGGCGCAGGAGCTCATTTAACCATCCAGGCCCCCCTAAGCGACTGTTTAGCCTAGAAGACGTTGCAGCTGTTGCAGCGTTGCCTCGTGACTCACACGAGTCAGAGTGTAGGAGACAGGCAGTTGTGGCAATGCCTGGGCAACTTGTTGCCGTTGCATGGGTCGCATACCCCTAAATATCCCGCAACGATGCAGGCGATGTGAGCGCCGGCAGATGGGGCACCTTGGGGTCTCCGAAGTCCGTGATGGATGTGATGGTGGTCGAATGCCACCACGAGGTGCGGATGGAAGGACCGCTGCAGGCGTGGTTATCGGTACCCCGCATCTCAGTTCGGGGCGATGGTGTGGGCCCGGTGCGTGGGGCATTGGTAGCCCGAGGGGTTGGCGTGGTTGTCACTGGCGTATCTACCTCCATAGTAATCTGTATAGAGAAGATTCTTGATTATTAGTCTATTATACACTTAGATATGGACAATCGTGCCACGATATGTGGCATGAATGGGTCGTCGTAATGATTGACCGATTTGTGTTAGTTTTCTTCGTTATTAATCGACGGTTTGTTATTTTTTGGCGATTGGTTATATTTTGACGGTTTGTTATTGGCGTACTTTCTCGTGTTTTATTGTTTTCATTTGGTTCGTTTATTGTGTAGCGATAAAACCGGTTTATTTTTAAGGTTTTCGGATTCGCGATCGTCGGTTGTTGGTAAAAAGCACAGCTTCACGGGCGGTCTGGTTAGTGTTCCGTTTTGCATACGGAGATCCACGACGCGTATGTGACCGTCGGAGCCATAATGTAGCTTTTCTATGCGGCCAAGCCGCCACTCAGTAGGGGGTAGACAATCATCATGAATGAGGACGCAGTCTCCAAGTTCAGGCGCTTGTTCAGGAGTCTTCCAACGGTATCTTTTGTGAAGATCCTTTATGTACTCGTCCTTCCAGCGGCGGCTGAAATTATGATGGAGAATTTTAATTCGTTTCCAACGATTTAATAAGGATAGCGACTCCACGCCTGGCTCAGGAATGGCCAGGATGGGTGCTCCTTTTAGAAAATGCCCTGGAGTTAAGGCGGTGAAATCTGAGGGGTCTTGCGATTGTACTTTGAGTGGCCGTGAATTGAGAACGGCTTCAATTCGATTTAATAACATCGTGAACTCTTCGTAATTGAACCCATTTGAAATGGCATTTGAAGCTTTTTACAGCTGATTCCCATAAACCGCCCATATGAGGAGCGCTTGGAGGTATGAATTGCCAATTGATACCTTGAGGGGCGAACTTTTGTACAATGTCGGGTGACACTTTTAAAAAATCCACAAATTGCTTTTCTGTGGCTCGTTGAGCTCCTATAAAGGTTTTGCCATTATTGCTCATGATTTTTGAAGGGTAGCCACGTCGACGGTAGCGACGAAGCGAGCAAATGCCGCGAGAAAAGCCTCCGTCGTCAGGTTACTACATAGCTCAAGATGTACTGCCTTTGTCGTGAAACATACAAAGACAGCCACATAGCCTTTCATGAGAGTGGGAGACCTTAACATAGAGGCCTTTACCTGGAAAAGCCCAGCAAAATCAACACCTGTTGTGGTGAAAGGCAGAGCGAAATTGCAGCGTTCAGTTGGAAGTGCTGCCATAATCTGCGTTCGCATCTTCTGCTTGTGCATAGTGCAAATCTTGCACGTGAAGATGCACTTCTTGATTTGCGGCTTAAGACGGGGGATGTACCATCTGTTGCATGAGACGATGTTCGGCGTGTAGCATTAAGATGTGGATGTAATTGAGAAACAATATGGCAAATGGTGACCTCTCTGGAATTATTATGGGATGGCGTTCATTGTAAGTTAGGCTCCAATTAGCGAGACCTTTCGTGTCCAGCAATGGGTTTAGGACTAAGAGTGAGCTCTTTTTATCAATCGGCTTCGATTCTCTTAGTAGTGATATATCGCGGCTGAAATAGCGAGCTTGTGTATATGTTATTAGTGCGACCTTTGCCTTTTGTAATTCTAGGTGCGTCACTGTGTTGCATGGGAAATTATGTGATCCCTTAACTTTGCTTTTGAGTTTTTCTATAAATTTGAACATATAAGCAACTACTCTGAGCGCTTTTGGAAACGAGGAAAATCGTTCAAGGATGTCGGCATCATCCAATAATGTGTGAAAGGTGGCGATTTTTCGACCTTCCGATGCAATAATGTTGCGCATGGGGGATTGTGGCCAAGAATCAGGAGATTCTATCAACCATCGGGGGCCATTCCACCAGAGAGTGGTAGTGGCAAGGTGCAGTGGCTTGCACCCTCTTGTACCTAGAACGGCAGGATTGTCAGCACTGGCTACGTGACGCCAAGTGGCTGATCCCACTAGGTCAGGTATTTGAGACGTCCGGTTAGAAATATACGTCTTCCATGCATGTGGTGGTTTTTCCAACCAGACTAGTACAATTTCGGAATCGGACCACATATAGAGTTTGCATTTTGTCATGTTTAAATGCATTTGCACCATGGCTACTAATTTTGAAAGTAGTAGTGCGCCACATAACTCAAGTCGTGGGAGACTAATAGTTTTCAAAGGTGCCACCTTTGCTTTTGCTACTAATAAGTGGCTTGTGGTCGTGGTGTCACTTTGCGTGCGCACATAGATAGCGCAGTATGCCTTTTCTGAGGCGTCACAAAAGCCATGTAATTCGACTTTGTGTTCGGGGGAGTAGTTTACCCATCGTGGAATTTGTATCTGAGAAATATCATTCAGATTGCGAACTGGGACCATTTTTCTAAGCGAAGCGGTTTCAATTGTTCGTCCCAGTCGGTTCCATCTAGCCATAATTCTTGTATTAAGATTTTCGCTTGGATCATAATTGGCGAAACCCATCCTGCGGGGTCGAAAAGTTTTGCCACCGAGGATAGAATCTGTCTTTTTGTGATGGCTGATAATGCGGATATGGACTCTGTCGTGTATGAGAACTGGTCCGATATCGCATTCCATTGGATGCTCAGTGTTTTTGTTGTACTTTCCTTTTCGAATAAAAGGAAATTAGTGTCCAACAAATTTTCGTTTGGAATATTTTTAAGTATATTTGGGTGATTTGCCGTAATCTTTTTTAAAGGAAACCCTGCGGATTTGAAGGCTTTTATCACCTGTGATAAGGCCTCGTATGCTTGTGGAAGGGTGTGACTTCAAGGCAGAATATCGTCCTCATACGTTTAAGTTTTCAACACTTCAGTTGCCAAAGGAAATTCTGACTTTGTGTTGTCTGCCAATTCGTGGAGAGTTCGAATGGCTAAATATGGTGCACAGTTAACGCCAAATGTCTTTATGTACGCCTATCTGCCGATACATTTTTTCAACGTTCCCACTGAATACGTATTTGTATATACGCCAATTTAATATCAGAAGCATTAAATCTGGTTGGAGTGTGGGTGCCGTAAAATAAGATATCATTTACGGAATTTCCCGAACTAGTGGTTTTCGAGGCATTAAAGATAACTCATACTTTTGTTGTTCTTTTGTCTGGCGTTACTACTGCGTGATGTGGCAGGCTAATTCCCCAGATTTTTTCAATTGTAAATTGAGGTACTCGTTTGAGACTTCCTCAACTTGAGTTGTTAATGTTGTAACCGGTTCCGCAACTAGTCCACTTAGGACCCATCTGAAAATGGTATTTTGCGCCAGAAGTGTATTTGTTATTTTCTCAATACCTTCGAGTATCATCTGTGGTATGAGATCGCTGCCTAATAGAAGATCTATTTGAGCGGGGGTGTTGCAGCTTGGGTCTGCTAGCTTTAGGTGTGAAACTTTCTGCCAATGCTTGCTATTTATATGATAGCTGGGTAACATATTGGTTAATTGCGGTAAGACAATAGCTTCTGCTTGTATGCGCTTATCCGCTTTGGGGGAAAAGAGGGTAATGGGGCAGATTTTATTTGAGTTTTGAACAACTCTTCCGCGCATTCCCGTGATTTCAAAATTGGCCAGTTTTGTTGGCAACTGTAACCTGTTTTGTGCCCTAGACGCTATAAATGGTCGTTGTGATCCTTGGTCTATTAAGGCTCTGAGTTTAAACAGTTCTCCTCGGTGTTCGATGGAGACAACTGCTGTGGGTAATAGTACCCTACTTTTATTTTCGCTATGTAGCTTTTGGGTTTTCAACGCCTTTTAGCAGCATGGTGCTTCTTGGCAGTTTTCAGAATTTGTTGTGGCAACTAATCCTGTTGCTCGTTTTACGTTTGCATTGTTCGGGGGTGAGTTGGAAAAATTTGTTATATGTAACATTGAATGATGTCTCTTATGGCAGTAAACGCAATTAAATTTGCTTTCGCAATCTTTAAGCGTATTCGCATGTGACAGACAGTTGGTACATAATTTTTTCGTTCTTACGAAATTGTTTCGATCGCTAACATTCATTTTTTTGAATTTTTCGCATAATTTTAGTTTGTGACCTCCTCTACAAAGTTCGCATGATGTTTGCTTATATTGTTCGGAAAAGAACGATTGATTTTTAAAAAAGTTTCTATTTGAATTATTGTGGCTACTTGCTTGGGGTCTATTGAAGCTTCTATTTTAGCCGAAAGGCAAAGAATTGCATTCACGGTTTACAAAAAAGACCGTTAAACATGGTGGCGGCAACATAATGGTCTGGGGCTGCTTTTCGTGGTATGGTGTAGGACCAATACATCGTATTTCAGACACCATGAATAGATTCTAATATAAAGATATCTTGGAAAACACGATGCTGCCATATGCTGAGGAAAATATGCCACTAATTTGGAAATTTCAGCAGGATAATGATCCTAAGCATACTTCGAGGTTGGTAAAAGATTGGTTCCAGGATAATGGTGTGAGTACTCTACAATGGCCAAGTCAATCCCCCGACTTAAATCCCATCGCAAACCTTTGGGGGGAGCTATAGCAACGGATTGGGAAGCAATCGTTCCAAAATAAGGATGAGTTATGGAATTTTGTTGAAAAAACCTGGTATGAGATTCCAATTGATGCGTGCCGCAAACTTATCTCCAGTATGCCAAAACGAATCTCAAAAGTAATTGGAAATAATGGCGGATATACTGGATACTGATGAAGGAAGTAAGCAAACATCAAATAGGAGACAGAAAACTCAATATAATAATTTTTTTCATTCGCAGATACCTGATGTACTTATTATTTTGTCCAGCCATTTTTTCAGTCTTTTATTTATTTGATTGAAATTTAAGTTCCTATTTTAACTATTATTACTAATATTTTTATTTTCGTTATATAAGACATATATGAAATTAAATGTGATATTATTTTTCTTTAAACATGAATAAAAGAGAATTTATTAGACTTTGAATGCTACACGGGCGAACGTACTTATTATTTTGACCATATGTGTATGCATGTATGTACATATGTATTACGCTTTGGTTTTTTACGCAATCCGGCTTGGTTTTGTTAGCCAAAGTCCAAGGGGTATCGCGGAACATATACTTTGAAGTAATTAGCGTATCTACATACGTGACAATACACATTTGTACAAATTTTATATGTTACAAAAAATCCTTTTTTTGTTATATGTGTTTATTATTATATAATTTGTACCCAATGTCGATTGGGTATTTCTTCCAGTATATATTGAATATATTTACATATATGCGCCCGTTTGTATATATGTATATATGCGTATATGTATATGTTTATATGTATATAAACGAATACGAATAAGCCCCGAAAAGACAATTAAACGACCGTCGGTAATTTTCGCAAATTCACTTGTTATGTATGTATATAATTTGTGTAACTGCGCCGCATATACATACATACATAAGTATGTATGTATATATGTACGCGGTGAGAAGAGGCCGCGAAAAGAAAATAGAATGATATTCTGACTTTAGAATATATGTATGTATGTACTAAATGTAGATATTTTGCAATATGTGCATATATATGCATATGGTTTGAGTAGTAAAGGAGCCAGTGATGCTCTTTATATGTTTTTATAAAAATATGTGTAATATATCTGTACATACGTATGTATGGTGTAAAATTTAATTCGCAAATACGCTTTTCTTGTTTTTTTTCTTTGATTGCCGTAGCTTATTTTACGCAATCCTGCTTATACTTGGTGAAGTATAAGGGGTCTTGCTGGAAATTACGCAAGTAAATACTTGAACTTTTATATGTATAAATTTTTTTTTGGGTATGTTAGTGTTGTAACACAACGGTAAGCATTTACCGGCAATCACTAATCGGTTATATACAGTACCAAACTGCTTTGTTAGCGGTTTTCGGTTTTTACCGGAAAATAAACCGAACACCGAAATCAGCTTGGTAACGGTTTCCACTTATTTTTCGACCTGTATTTTGGTCTGAACCGTAAATTTAATTTTTAGATTCTACCATACATATGTATATGAAAGTGATATATAAAATTGAAAGGAACGATACAACTCACTTTGGTTTCCGCCAGGGGCTTTTGGGGATAATAGGAGTGTATGTGTATGTGCCTGTACTCTTGCGCTTATGCCTGTGCGTCTTCCCCAATCCTTGTGTTGGCAGTGTTGTTGGGTTTTCCCTGTTCCTCTTTTGTTTCGATTTGGTTTTTGTTTTCACCGCACTGTGAAATTTTTGTTGTGGCAACGCTAAAGATTTGTGGATTTGCGCTAAAGTGAGTGCTTGCATGTGGTCGATTATTGTGGTCTATTTGTTTATATTGAGGTAATATCGGCCTATTAGTTTTATATGTATTTCCTACAGCAAAAGCTTCTGCAAAATCGTGTCGCCTATGGTTCGTTTCGAGCTCTTGAGCAACTTCAAGAGCAGTTGGAAGGTCTTTTGGTTTGGCGGAGAAAACAATGTCGGACATTGGACGACGAAGTCCTGATATAAAAACGTGTAAAGCGTTCTCTCTAGCGTGCTCATTTAGTGCAGAAACAATATCTTTATTTCCGCACACATAATTCATATTATGCGCATTCAGAAAATATCTTGTTATCAATGTTGTTTGATGATAGGAAAGAAAAGCGCGACTGTGCCATCAAGAAAATTCTACGCTATCGAACCGATGTTGACGAGCCAATGGAACTTAGAGTTTATAAAAAACCAGATATAAACTTTAATTGCACAAGTTATACGGAAATGGTCAATTTGAATGATATAAATATCGTATTTGAACCACCATTCACGTGAAGCATTCCATACGATACATTGAAAGAATATTTAAATCAAGATGATCCACCGTTTAATGATCTAAAAATTCCATCACACATACAAGGAACGGAACGACATGTTCAATTGCTAGCGTTTCCAAACGGGTTATACCGAAAAATGTAGAGGCTGTTATGGCGACGACATTAGAGAGCCGTGCGAAATTGCCCAGACTAGAAAGTAAAAAAGACTTCAAACAATAGTTTTTTTTAATTTCTTTTCTATAACTCACTTAAATTAATTTTTTTCATTTACATATGTTCTGACAAAATAAATTTCTTAAGAGAAAAAATAGATATTGTTATAAATAAATAAATAAAAATAAAGAAAAAACATTAGCAATTTAGCTGATTTTTTCATGTAAATCACCAAAAATGGTGATTTTTTGAAATGATTGTATGGGGAACCCCCCAAGGGGAGTTCCAGGGGGTGTGCCACTGGCATGGGTGGATCGGCCGTCCAAAGTTAGTGTGGGTCGGTCATACATTTGGACTCGATTGGAGCACTTTAAATGGGTCAAAGTGGGATTTTTCAAAATTTGCACCTATCCAAAAGTTCGATCCAAATTGGGGGATATCAAAATTCGTTTCAGAGGTATGGTTCCTTCGGCAAAATATCTTATTTTGATCCCTAGAATATGATTTTCATAGAGCAATGGGCGATTTTTTTGCCTCCCCACAAATCGACTGGGCCTAATGTACATGTATACGAAATTATATTATATTATCAAAGATAAGAAATATTTAAAAAGTAGCTTGTACATATTTACATATTAACTACAAATATTAACTTTAAAATAGCATAATTTGATTACAAAATTATCAATTTCGCATTAATTCACAAAAATTCGCAAAATGATATTCATATCAATTTATATAATTGCATGTAAACGTATAAAAATAATAGCAAAAGGCCAACATACACCTGTTATAGCAATTTACATATATTTCTGAGCATAATTTTCATTGAATGCTCAGCTCTGTTCGCTCAGCACTGTTAATATTTCTCCTTCTCAGCCAAAAGTGGTGTAATCCACTAATAGGATTTTCTCTATAATATACGTGCTCTGCATATAAAAAGTGGTTTTTCAGGCACCAAGTTTTCAAGAAGAAATAAAACGATATAATTTGCCTCCAATGATAATTACATCAGAAAGTTTTGTAAATTTCATTGTTTCAGCAAAATTAAAGTTCAAACATCTGAAATTTTTAAGCTCGTTTTAAAGAAAGGCTTATTTTAGAGATTACAGTCTATTTATTGATTTCAAGTTTATTTAATGGCGAATTCGCTGAACGACATACATATTTAAGTTTTAAAATATTGCAATTGTACTTGTATAGCTAATCTACAGCTGATCGTGCTTTTCTATTGAGATTCCTCAAGGAAATTGATTCCTGACAAATTGTACAAAAACAAATATACTTTAAAATCGGCTAACCAACTTCAAAAATATAATAATGCCTTCACTTACTTCAGTTTCGTTTGGGACACTAATAATTTTATTTTTGCTATTTAATAATAAAGGATGTTCAAAAATTAATGCAAGATTTAAATTTTTATGTACTAAAATGTTGACAATCCTACAAAAAACAAAAAAAAACAGCTGACAATTTAGGCTTTTTAAAGGTGGAGGATGAAAAAGTAAAAATTGTCATTATTGAACAACATTTCACATATATGAGGTGTGTTCAAAAAGTATCGCGAATCGTAACTGACAGTTTTCTTCGATTGCAGGGGCATGGTGCATCATGAGTTCTTGCCACAGGGAAAAACGGTCAATAAGGAATATTATCTGCAAGTTATGCGCAATTTGCGCGAAGCAATCCGCCAGAAACGCCCGGATTTGTGGATGAACAAAAATTGGCTTTTGCACCACGATAACGCCCCTGCTCACACACATCGTTGCTTGTGCGCGACTTTTTGGCCAAAAATAACACACTAATGATGCCGCAGCCACCGTATTCCCCAGATTTGGCCCCCTGTGACTTTTTCTTGTTCCCTAAACTGAAGAGGCCCATGAAAGGACGACGTTACGCTTCTCTTGACGAGATAAAGACGACATCGAAGAAGGAGCCGAAGAAGATTAAAAAAAAAAAATTTTTTTTGAAGTGCTGCGAAGATTGGAAAAACCGTTGGCACAAGTGTATAATATCTCATGGGGATTACTTTGAAGGGGACAAAATACATATTCATGAATAAATAAATAATTTTTGAAAAAACACAAAATTCGCGATACTTTTTGAACACACCTCGTAATAAAAGGCGCTGGCTACCGCAGGTCGAAAATTTCATATAATATATGCTATAGTGTTTAAACTTTGTCAACTGTTAAGATTTATTGGAATGGCGACAAATATAAATCTTAAATTAATTTTGGGACACCCTTTATTACATTTTTTAATTAAATAAAAAATACCATAAGCCAAATCAATGTATCAAATACCGCGAATTTTCATATATTTTCATTATTGTATTGAAAAGTAAGAAATTATTGTTATTTTTTTAATATTTCTTTATTTATTTTATCTGTTTGAAAAGCCTCACAATAAGCATTTAAATATTAAATCTATTTAAAACTAAAGAAGCTCAAGAATGTGGTTGAGCTTTTCTTTTAAACGTGCTTGATTGCAGGAATTTACTAAGGCATTAGCTAATGGGTTTGAATGCGAAGTTTAAAAATATACCTGATTCTGCTGTCCTCTTTCTCCTTCTTTACTTTTAGTTTTTAGGAATATCAAGATCTTTATGAATATTTTCATTACGCATGCACCCGCCATTACACAGGTCGTACCTCAGATCTGAATGTCATACATCCAAATCGGTTTTATGATTGCATTGTATAACAGGACTTTGTCTAGACTGAGCTTAGAACTTTTGTTAAAAAGCCAACTTAAATTTGCTGATCATAACTTTATGCAAATAATTTAACTCTTTATATGTTTTTGCGGCGTGAGGCTTCGATCCAGGTGAGTCCCAAGATAAGTTATTTCATTCGCTTTTGGTTCTAGCCCATTGTTTATTTTAACTGTCCCACATGTTTCTGCTCTTAGCGAGAATGTCACATGCTGCATTTTTGGTCATTAATATTTGTATGACAGTTGGCTAGCCATTCTTCAACAAAAGTTAAGTGCTCCTTTAACACCCTTGATGCTCTGATGGGGCATTTGCTAATGCTTACTAGAGCTGTGTCATCCGCGAAAGTGGATGTCAATACGTTAATAGCTGTTGGAAAGTCTATATATTATCTTCAGAGTTGGGCCTAGCACGCTACCCTTAGGTACACCAGCCTTATTACTCGTTCTTTTGATATGAAATCGGTTACTTTAACTGGAAAGTTCCTGTATCTTAAATATGACTCCAAAGTTTTATGTAATTCGTAAGGTAAAACGTTTTGGACATCTAGAAAAATAGCACAAAAGCTTTCCTGATTTAGTTGGTAACTATATTTCCTTGCTCTAGAGCAGTGTTTCCCAAAGTGGACGATAACGCCTGAGGGGTTATTTGTAATTTTATTTAGCTAGGAGGCCTCTTACACAATGACTAAATGAGCTCTAGACTCTCAACAACAACTTGTGAACGTCAACTAAAATGAATTAAAAGATTGCTCAAACTCGTTCTATATTTCTCTCTGTTCTATTTTATTGAATATAGAAAAAATGAAAATCAAGTCAATCGATCGCTCCGTTTCATAACGGGCATCTCGACAGGATAGAATTTATAGAATACTAACTGTCAAACGTGTTGCTATTGCCATTGCCAAATCTGTATGTGGGCATTTGCTATCATAATATAATCGATTGCGCAAAGGTGTAGGGTAGGTAGGTTCGAGTTGATGTAGCGCATGCTTTGAGCTCTTGAAAAATTTATTTTATCATTTGCGAATTGCCGTCGGGTAGGTAACTGATGTATCGCACGTTTTGAGCTTTTGAACTCCTTAAATCTTTTATGTGGAAAATAAAAAAAGGATTTTTATCCTTTCTTACAAATGCATTTCTGGAGAAAATAAAAAAAGGATAAAGATCCTTTTTTTTACAAATGAATTTCTGGGAAAAATAAGATAATAAGAAATGGAGAAAGATCCTTTTTTACAAATGTATTTCTGGAAAAAATAAGATAATACGAAAAGTAGGAAGATCCTTTTTTTTACAAATGTATTTCTGGGAAAAATAAAATAATACGAAAAGGAGAAAGAACCTTTTTTTACAAATGTATTTGTAGGAAAAATAAGAGTTATTATTTTTGGACTACTATATAAAAATCGTGCTTAAGCATTCCTATATAAACAATGTAATATTTATTTTATAATCATTTGTGATTTTGCGCGCAATAGATGAGCATTACTTACGCCTCCTTTACACTACTCGCGAAGTTAAACGTATTTCTCAAAGAAAACAATGTCGGAAGTAAAAAAGGAGAGACGACAATACCGTGCGGAATACATTAAATTCGGATTCATTGAAAATCTCACAAATCCATCCTTGCCTTTGTGTCTTCTATGTCTAAAAACTTTTTCGAATGAAGCAATGAAGCCTTCAAGACTGCAAGATACTTTGAATAAAATGCATCCAGATAAGAGAGACAATGTATGTATGAATGTAGCATATTTTCAAGACCTAAAGAAGAAGCATAATACTCAGCCAAGTAAAGCAAAACTATTTTGGGCGGCTGCTAAGCAAGCAAACCACATAACATCTCAGAAGAGTTAATATTACCAGCAATAAATGAAGTAATAACTACCGTGCTTCATAAACCGGCCGCAGATATTATCCGAAAAATTCCTTTCAGTAATAATTCTGTGCAAAGACGAACTGATGAAACGGCTGAAAACGTTGAAGAATCCTTGTGCGATCACCTGAGGACAAGCCAATTCTCAATTCAGTTCGATGAGTCCACTTTACCAACTAATGAAGCTTTGTTGTTGTCTTACGTGAGGTTTATTAAAGATGAGAAAATATGTGAAGAACTATTATTTGCTAGAAATTTAGAGACCGATACAAAAGGCGAAACCATATTCAATATATTGGTAAAGTTTTGCGATGAGAAAAAGATTTCTTTGAAAAATATTATTTCAATTGCTACCGCATACGCCCCGGCTATGATAGGGTGCCATAAAGGCTTAATAACGCACTTAAAAAATAAAATTTCAGATGTCCTTGGTGTACATTGCGTTATTCATAGACAACATTTAGTTGCTAGAAACTTAAGTGAAAAACTATTTCAATCACTGCAATATGTCATCAAAGCAGTCAATAAAATCCGCAACAGCTCTTTGAATGATAGATTATTTCATCAGCTTTGTGTTACTAATGACGAGGATTTCAATCGTTTGTTGGTTCATACTGAAGTTCGTTGGCTATCAAGAGGCTGACTCGATTCTACAACCTGTTGTAGTTCTTGGAAACTACAGATACAGAATTTCAAGACAAGCTCATAACATCAAAGAATGATAAAGCTTACATGACAGACCAGTATAAATTGTTGAACGACATGAATCTCCAACTGAAAGGCGATAAACTAAATTTAATTAAAAAAAAACGAATCTGGGCAGACGTGAGTTTCACAATTTTCCAAATTTATCAATATCATGCAGTAACGACGAATTGTTTGCCTACTGCCAACATTTGGAAAACCTCCACATTGACTTCACCGAACGATACCAGGACATTTTGAACTTGGAAATACCGGACTGCGTATTGGATCCGTTTTCAAAAACTCAGCTGGAAGAAGAATTTATAGAATTGACAACAAACGAGGAAATAAAAATCAAGTTCAAAAATGGTTACCAAGAATTTTGGCTACTAAAACCGATCTCGCAATTGTACTCTGGATTGTGGTCAATCGTTCAACGATTCTTGATAGCATTCCCATCGTCATATTTGTGTGAACGTGGATTTAGTGCTGTGACAACACTGCTTCCTAAAAATAGAAATCGTTTGCTTATTACCGAACTGCGACTGTTCTTGAGTAAATTGGAACCTGATATTAACAAACTTATAAAACAGCATCAGATTCATCCTTCACATTAGTTTTTATATTTGGATCGATTATTTTAGTTTAATTTTTAATAAAAGATTCTCTGTTTTAATACTATAAAGTTGTGTTCCAATAATCATTATTATTGGCAGGTGGAGTCCATAAGAATTAACTTGAGACCTAAGCGCCGTTGTATGTTACCTACTGCGCTCAGGTTTCA
This sequence comes from Bactrocera correcta, assembly GCA_027475135.1. Taxonomy (NCBI): domain Eukaryota; kingdom Metazoa; phylum Arthropoda; class Insecta; order Diptera; family Tephritidae; genus Bactrocera; species Bactrocera correcta. The sequence goes on from CM050325.1 coordinate 45,279,142, forward strand.
AGTTGCTGGTTTTATAAAAGTTTCGTTTAGAATTCTCCGTTAATATACCTATATAGGTCACAATAATTAATTTGAAGTTATAGTTGTTTTTAAATAGGTGAAAAACTGGGGGCGCTAAAAAATATTTATTCTCAAAGTGGGCGGTAGACAAAATAAGTTTGGGAACCACTGCTCTGGAGTGTCATGTTTAGCACGAAAACTGAATTGGTGCCTTCGTATTATATTATTTTCGTGGAAAAAAGAAGTCACCTTTTATTGGTCTTTAGGAAGACGGCTTTTTTAAGTCTTTCCCAGGCTTATCTTTTATGATGATCTGCGACTTTTTCCACAAAATTGGATAGTATCCGAAATACCTTTTCTAGGTGATATGCAAAGCAATTTGCCTTTTCCTCTTCAGTACGTGTCCAATTACCATTCAACTGTCTTAGAGGCGTTTGGACTTTCCAAGGAGAGTTTTGATTCCTAGAATTTGGATACAGTTTCTTTGTATAATTTTTGGTGCTGTGTTCTTCCTCGCGTTTAAGCGTTTTTTTTTAACTTAGGAGCAGCAGACTTCAGTTGAAACAGAGTTGAAGGGCAGCGAATTAATTGCCATCCACGTCTAGCTCGCCTTTTCTCCAATGTTACCAATACAGTTGCATTAGTTATTACATCATTTAATTCTCTTATACTATCATCAATATCTCTTAATGTCAGTTGCGTAGCCACAACTTCGGTCGCCCGGGGCCACGGATGTACTGCCGCCCCCCTTTATCTACCTACCTACAAGTTTCATGAGGTGGTTCGAACGAAAGTAAATTTTTACAAAATATCTTCGATATTAAGTATATTAAATTTAGGAACTGGAAGCCACGCAAATTCTGAAGTTCCAAAATTCTCACAATATGATTTTTGAGGAAATTGATAGTAAATTTAGAAGACATCTTATTAAAAGCCATAGAAAAAACCTATATCTTGTACACTTTTGATACAATTTGCAGGAATTTTTACCCGAATTGGAGTTTTTAAATACCATTTTTGAAAATTTGGAGAAATAAAAGTATTTGTTACATTCAAAGCATAGGGAAACTGAGAGTGACACGTCGCGACGACAGAGTAAAAATAAAGATACTGTTGCGATCAAAGCTAGGAAAGTGCATCTTTCTATCACTAATTTTAAGAAAGATATGAGCCAAAAGATATAAGACAAATTCAAAGACTGAAGAGTATTCGAGTAAAAATTAATATTTTTCATTGTTATTCAGATTCTTCATTGTGAGTGCACAACTCTTTATCTCTTATAACAAATTTTGTAAAAAAAAAGTATTTTTCTGAATATTAAAAAACAGCGAAGATCGTTTTGCTGCCCCTAGACGTTGCGCCCGGGGCGACGGCCCCCACAAAATTAAAAAAAAAAAAACATTTCTTTTTATAAATAAATACTTATTTTCATAACGAATTTCATACAAGTATTTTCATGAATAAAGCAAAATTAATATGCAATTTTTTTTTATTCTACTATTGACCTTGGCATAGAAGAATTCTTCGTTAATTGTGGCATCGAAGAATTCTTCGTTAACTTTGGCATCGAAGAACTCTTCCTTCCTATGGTAAGAAAAAGGGGTGATCTGTTACTTTTCGTAGGACATCGCCGGGTTAATATTGATTGGTCGGAGTAAGCGATACAATCATGCTGCATCATTTATCTTGTTCGCTTACCAATGTCTACCATATCCCGCTGGGGAAATCTGTATAAGAGAGAGTGTTCAAAGTGTACGGACGAGTGTAAAAATCATTTTTTTTAAACATCTCCGTCAATGTAAGCTGTTTTGCGGTCTTCAACCGTTTTCGGGCAGCCAGGTCACGCATTCGCTTGACGGTCACACTCGGGTTGACGCTCCGTCCACTTCAAAGCAGCCTCGAGGACGGCAAATGCTTCACTAGCTGATGGTCCAGCGTCTACTTCAACACCAGCAGAAAGTTCTTCTTCCTCTTCCACTTCAACATCTTCTCTCACACTTACAACAATTTCATCGTCATTGAGAATTTGAAAACCAGGGTCAGATGTGTCACAAGCCATCCACTCTCCTACATCTTCAGCAATTACTTCTTTACAACCAGGAATTTTTACAATCATTTTTCTTATTTCCTCTAGTCCTCTCTTCATCATCATCATCCTCTCCATATTCTTGTTTCTTCAGATTCTTTTTTTTTTTGCTCTTCTCAGACGGTAGGCCTTTCAGTTTATTCCACGCACGTTTAGCGTCACTGGCAAACACTGGCTTCGCGGGGGGAAGAATAATAGCGCACTTAGACTTTTTTTGGACAATTTTTTGTGATTCGAATAATCGGCGATTCGGATAGTTGGAGTTCGGATAATTAGAGTTCTACTGTACTGGCAATAAAAATTGTAACGGAGATGATGAGTAATCGCGGTGATGAGCTGAAAAGGAAACGAAGCAAAGGACTCAGTCAGCAGAAGCAGCAGAAAACAACAATCGGGCAACAACAAATGCGCTGACAGCAACCAGTCTGCAGGTTCCAGCTAGCGCGCAGGCAACGAAGAAAATCATAACGCAAGGTGAGAATGTACCAATAAAAAAAGACCCATCTGTACAAACTGGCATGGTCAGCGGTCAATCCTAAAGACTCTTGTGAAGTCAAAGAAGCATTGGAAGAATGCGGTTTTTGTATTAAAGATGTCTTGTGGCAATGCAGTAATGTTGTACTCTTTTTGTATTTCACATAAATTACTAAATGCTTTAAAGTTCCCTGTCTCTGCGCGTTGTAACCGCACTATTAGTTTTTTTCTTGCAGCTTTCACTTTGTCTTGCACTTTAAATATTGTTTCATTGTTACCTTGCAGTGTCATGTTAGATTATTTAAAAATTCAAAAATATCAGATTTGTAAACCAATTTTACCAACCAGTTAACATCATGAAATCTGTCCTTGTGAATAAATGGAGCACACACTACTGAGTTAATGGAAATAAAAAACTCTTTATACGCGTTAGTTTTTTTTAACAATTTTATTTATAAAATAAATTTATATTTTATAAAGTTATACGTATAAATATCGACGGGGTGGAGAGACCTCAGTTCTAAAACGAGTGGCCGGAGCTGGCGATCTATTTTCCGCAGGATCGTGGTCGAATGTATAATCGCGGTCGAGGAGCGTAGATGTCGACCCGGCGCAGTGTTTAAGCGAATCCTTTTGGCGAACGTTGATAGCGAATGTTGGTGGTCGAAAATGTGTGTGACGAATTGTACGTGCCAGCGAAAGGTGTCGACGCGGCGCAGTGTGTAAACGAATGTTGTCTGCCTCCCCGTTGTCCATCCCTTTTGTTGGTTGAGTTGGTATAGGTGTGGTGAATTATTGGCTTTGCGTTGTAGTAGCATCATGTGGTGAATTGTGCTGTTGCATTAGGATGCGCCAGTTTTTCCGTTTAGAGGGGGTGGATGCTTAACTCATTTAAACATCCTGGGCCTCCTAAGCGAATCTTTTGCCTAGTTTACCACGAATATGCTGTTGTCGGTAATTTAGCGTACTGCTGGTGGAGTAGCCGAGGCGCAGAATATATACTCACATTTATTCGGGTGTGCAGAGAACGGATTTTGATTTAAAAGAAGCAACTTTATTTTGCGTCTTTATTTGATTTTGCTTTTTTGGGGAGTCATTATTACGGTTTACAAGTGTATGCGTTGTTTAGCTTTTATTGATTCCATTGGCGGTTATTTAAAATTTCTTATTTCATCGGTATGGAATACCGGTTGTTTATTATTTGCCTTTTCTATGTTATCGGCTTATAAAGGATAGTAACTCCGTGCCTGGCTCAGATGTGGCCAGAATGGGTACTCCTTAGCCCTAGATTTAGGACTATGAAATTAGAGGGATCTTGCGAGAGAGTAGCCGGTAATTGCGAACGGCTTCATTTAGAATTATAATTTTTTAAGTGGGATGTTCAAGATGTACAACAGATTCTCACCAACTACCTTTATGAGAAGCGCTAATATAGGTGCTATAAGAGCTACCTTTGCTTTTGTTAGGTCTAGGTGCGTCACTGTATCGCATTGGGAGTATGGTGATCCCTTGACTTCCTCTTGATATTGTATGTATTTTGAAAATGTACGAAAATGTCGATTTTTCGCGACTTTTTCATAATATTGTGTATACTTTATTTTTAGTACGCACTAATTTGGCGTTTAGTAGCCCGCCACCGCTCTAGGATTTGTTCAGAATTATTTTTTCATTATTGGCGAAAGCCATCCTGCGGGGCCGAAAAGCTGTATGTGCTTTTAATAATTTGGACTGTCAAAGGTAACTCTAACTTTGTTTTTTATACCAATTTGTGGAGTATTAGCAAATTGTGGCTCTATTGGTTGCCGTACGACGTACCGGCCATTATTTGATAGATTAGTTGTGGCTTTAGAGAAGTCTTCACAATACTGATCTTCTGGAGTTTTGTTTGTTGTGGGGGGAAGTTTCCCTAACATACAAAATTTCCTTAATTGTGAATTAAGGTATCTGTTTGTATTATACTCAACTTTAGTTGGCATGGTGGTAACTAGTTCTGTAACTAGTCCACTTTGTATTTCGCTGTGTGGCGTTTGAACTTTTTGAGCCTTTGAGCAACATGGTGTCTCTTGGCTATTTTTAGAATTATAAGCGCTTTTATGGTTTGGGATGTTATATGTGCTGTAATGAAGCATTGAGTGATGTCTTTTGTGACAATATATGCAATTGAATTTGCTTTTGCAATTTTTATATGTGTGCGCATGTGACAAGCAATTTGTGCATATTTTTTTTGATCTCACGAAATTGTTTCTTTCATTAATTTTTAGTTTTTTAAACTTCTCGCAAGATATCAGTTTATGCCCTCTTGTGCATAGTTCGCATGACGTTTGTTTTCTTTGTTCTGATATGAACGTTTGCGTTTTGTAAAAGCTTTTGTTTAAATTTTTATTGCTTCTAGCTTGGGGTCTATTTAAGCTTCCGTTCTGGTCGTGTTTGTTCTTAGTTTTGAGTATTTTTTCTTCTAACCTTTCCGCAATTTCATATTGGGTGGTGAGAAAATCTTTCATTTGTTGTCACGTTGGGCACTTTTTTCGTGATGAGAGCGATTGCTCCCATAGAAGTAATGACTTTTCTGGTAATGCAGCGGTGCAAATGTTTACCAGAATTGGGTCCCAGCTGTGTGTGGGAATATTTAGTGTCGATAGAATCGACAAACAATTTGAAACAGTGGATTCTAGTTTGATGAATTCTACACTTGTTCCTTTTCTAATTTTTGGCAAGTTCATTAGTGTCGTTACTTGTTTATCGACCAGTATTCTTTCATTTTCAAATCTAGCTTTTAGAGCTTCCCAAGCCAAATTGAAATTGTCGTCATTTAATTCGAACTGTTTTACTATTTCGCCTGCTTGACCTTTTGTTTTGTATCGGAAGTGATACAGTTTTTGTGCCTTTGATAGTTGTGGATGGTTGATGTAAACGGCTGTGAACATGTCCCGGAAGGATGGCCATTCTTCATAACCTCCGTAAAACTTTTCTGTGTCACATGCAGGCACCTCGAGTTGGATGCCTGAACTTGCCTCTTGATTGTCTATTTGTGGCAGCTCTATTCTACTGTGGAGAGTAGGTGCAATTGCTTTAATGAGCTTTAATTGATCGGAGATCATAGCTTTCGTTTCTTCATATTGGTCCAAGCAGTTTTCATATATTGTGTAAGCCGAGGATTTGAAATCGTGTGTATCTGAATCGTCAGAATCTAGAATGGCGTCATGAGCCGCTTGGAAGCGAGTCCAAAAATTTGTAAGATTTTGTTTTTTGATTTGTAATAACGATTCAGAGTTTTCGTGAATCGGTGAAGCGGCAAATCTAGTGCAGTATCTTAATAAACTGTCACTTTGGGAACTGAATTTAACAACCTGTTTTGAGCGTGTAGCTCCTGCAGGTGTATTTTGATTTTTTGCGTTATTAACCATTTTGGTTTTATTTTAAATTTTTATCTGTAAATAATTACAATTTTTTTTTCCAGTGGAACTGATTTGAATAAGGAAATTAAATTAAATTGATTTTCAGTTTAGGTTGCTAACAAACGAACGAAGATGTTATTTTGCGTTAATATTACCGTTTCTGTTTATTTGCAAAATAATATTATTTATTGATTTTATTTTAGTTTTAAGTTTGCAAATATCCGCACTTTTAATTTATAAAAACCTTTTACGTCCTTATGTTAGTATTTAGGTACACCCTAATACTTGGACTTGTGTGTGTGTATGTACGATTGAGAGCTCGCTGAGGAGATCAATGCGCTCTTTACATAAGTACGCAGGAATTGTTTGTGTGTTTATTATTATGCGATTGAGAGCTCGTTAAAGAGATCAACTCGCTTTTTGTATACAATCCTGCTTGTTTTTGTTTGTCAAAGAACAAGAGGTATTGAAAGATAATTGCCAATGTGGACTTAGAATATGTGAATATGTGCGTGCACAATTTTTGTTTAACTTCGTTTTTTTTTTTTGTTTTGTACTTTTAAATATCTATATAGATTATGCACTTATGTATATTTGTATTGTATTATGTATTTATGAACATATATAGAGAATATATATATATATTGAGAAATATGTTTGCATATATGGATATTTGCTTTCGTATTTTCTCGTTTGTTTTTATTTTATTTTAGATGTTGATGCTCAATTTTATTTCTTTTGGTAATATGTACATATGTGTATTTGAATACACGAACGTAAGCTAGTACATAGGCATCGAAAATTTTAATATTTGTATTTATGTACTATATGTATGCATATGCGTATATAAGTATATTGTACTGAACAGTTTTCGGGTTTCCCGGTAAATTAAACCCAAAAATTAGCACCGTTTGATAACCGCCTTAAATTGTCAAATGGAATTTGTCATAGGTTTTATATTCCTATATATATGTATGTATATATACGTATGTGCATGTAATATATTAAAGGACTTGATACGCTCACTTGGTATTTTGGTATGATATGGTTTGCTGGGTATATGTACATGTGTTGCGCTAATGCGTTTTGTTCCTCTTCCTTTGCTCCAGCTGGCTGCCTCCTGTTTTGTTGTGTGTATGTATATTTGTTGTAATGTTCGCGCCCGTTTGTTTCGTTTTTTTGTATGCTTTGTTGTTTTAATGTTTAGGCGTTTTAAAGATTTCGCGCCCGATTTATGTTTTGTTTTTAAGTTTCGCGCGTTTACTTATTCTTGTTTTGTTTGCTTTTAGGTTCCGCGCCCGAATAGTGTTTGTTTTTGTTTGTATAAAACTTTTAACATATGATTTTGGTTTTGTGTACATCTATATGCAAATATGAACACAGCGCACTCCTAGTTTTTCATATGTGACTATTTATGCTTTTGTATTACAGCTGTTTTTGTGTTTTCTTTTTGTTTCTGTTTTTATTTGCTCACCACACTAGCATATGTATGTACTTATATATTAATTATGTTTTTTATATTTGTACAGTTTTGAATATTTTGCTTTTACAACTTTAAGTTTTTCCACCGTAGTTTTGCTTTTGTAATGTTTGGAAACTGTGTAATATTTTTCTGCTACCAATAGCACTTGACATGAAGTAAGTAACTGAAATATATTTTAGTCGAATTTAAATCAAATTCATATTTATTTATTTTTAGAACGGATGATTCTATTTAATTGTCAGCAACTGTATGTGTATGGATATATGTATACATATATTTTTGGCGAGTCACCACACTTTTTTTTTCCTTTTGTTTTGCTCCACTGCACTTTTATGTTTCTTGTCTGTTTAGTATATGTATATTACGTATGTATGTTTGTAAATTTATTACTAATTAGTTTTGTCACTTCACCGTGCTATTTTCTTTTCACAATTTTTTGCTGCTAATCTATAGTGCCTTTCTTTAAGGCTCGAAGGACCATGAATAAATGGAGCACACACTACTGAGTTAATGGAAATAAAAAACTCTTTATACGCGTTAGTTTTTTTAACAATTTTATTTATAAAATAAATTTATATTTTTTAAAGTTATACGTATACATATCGACGGGGTGGAGAGACCTCAGTTCTAAAACGAGTGGCCGGAGCTGGCGATCTATTTTCCGCAGGATCGTAGTCGAATGTATAATCGCGGTCGAGGAGCGTAGATGTCGACCCGGCGCAGTGTTTAAGCGAATCCTTTTGGCGAACGTTGATAGCGAATGTTGGTGGTCGAAAATGTGTGTGACGAATTGTACAGCCCATGATATTTGAGCCGAAAGTTTCTCTAACATCATATAAAACTAACTGGTTGAAATATAGAAAGTATATCAGCACCCACATCAATATTGATTGCAAAATAAATACAGGAAGAGACATTGATGAAAATATGAGAGAAATTAATGTCGCAATAACTAATGCAGCTGTATTGGCAACACCAAAAAGAAACAACAAACCAGTTGGTTTTAGAAAGATCACCAATAATGAAATAGAGAATCTTGTAAATGAGAAAAGGCGAGCTAGGCGGGAATGGCAGTTAAATCGATCCCCTTCAACTCTGCTTCAACTGAAATCTGCTGTACGAAAGTTAAAACAAGCGCTTAAACGCGAAGAGGAACACAACACTGAAAATTTTATAAAGAAACTGTGTCCAAATTCTCGCAAGCAAAACTCTCTTTGGAAAGCACAAAAGTCTTTCAAGCCACCAGTAGATTCCAACATGCCTCTAAGACAGTTGAATGGTAGTTGGGTACATAGTGATGAGGATAAGGCAATTGCTTTGCAAATCACCTAGAAAAGGTATTTCAACCCAATTGCCCAAAGAACAACTTTGAGTTGCCAACCTTGCCCAATACCGCAAACGAGTCGCATGTGTCTATTAGGACTTCTACTTCTGAAGTTACTAGAATAAAAAAAGGACTTAACCCCAAAAAATTACCAGGACATGTTAATATTGCCCCAAAAATGCTAATTGAGTTACCAAATATTGCCGTAAAGGTGCTCTCTTTGCTCTTTAATGCAATTCTTGGTTTCGGATACTATCCAAATTCATGGTAAAAGTCGCAGATCATCTTAATAGACAAACCTGGGAAAGACTTAACACAGCCTTCTTCATAAAGACCAATAAGTCTTTTACCCTGTCTTTCTCAGATATTTGAAAAATTGTTAATATCAAAGATGACTCCTTTCCTCCACGAAAATAATATAATACCAACGCACCAATTTGGGTTTCGTGAAAAACATAGCACGATTGAGCAAGTAAATAGAATTACTAACGAAATAAGAAAGGCATTTGAGCACAGAGAGTACTGTTCGACAACATTTCTAGACGTGGCTCAGGCTTTTGATAAGGTATGGCAGGAGGGCCTTTTATACAAGATTAAAAATATTCTACCTTCAGAATTATATAAAACATTGGAATCGTATTTAAAAAATAGAAAATTTATGGTAAAAGTGGGAGATTTCATATATAATGAAAGACACATTCTAGGCCCAACACTATACATCATATATGCAGCAGATCTTCCAACAGCTAACAATGTACTAACTTCTACTTTTGCCAACGACACAGCTATAGTGAGCCGTAACAAATGCCACATAATAGCATCAAGAATATTAGCCGAGCACTTAAGTTTTGTCGAAGAATGGCTAGCCAACTGGCATATAAGGGTAAATGAACAAAAGTGTAAGCATGTTACATTTTCGCTTAGGCCAAAAATGTGTCGGGCAGTAAAAATTAACAATATTTTAGTACCCCAAGCGAATGAAGTAACTTATCTTGGTATTCACCTAGATAGAAGACTTACGTGGAAAAAACATGTATCTAGTAAAATAACTTGCATGAAAATAAGAGCTGCAAATTTAAATTGGCTAATAAATAAAAACTCCAAACTTAGCCTAGACAACAAAGTGCTTTTGTATAATGCGGTCACAAAGCCGATTTGGATGTATGGCATTCAACTGTGGGTCATCGACTGCCACTCGACGCATACGGTTGTTCTCTCAGTGTTTTCGGTGTTTACTTTGTACAGCGCGCCTACGAGCTAATTCGCTTCACGTGTTTTGCAATTTACTTTTTCTTCTTTCTACAGTGATTTTTCTAACTTTTCTATACAGTCAGCTACAAAGGTAAAATTTTTTCAAATTGTCCCCAGGTGGGACCCAACTGGGAAATAATAGGTTCGCCCTGTTAGATTCTAGTCCCGAACCAAAAAGAAAAAAAACCAAAGCGACAAAATTGGACCTCTTCCCCACTCTACCAACAAAAGCACAAGACCATCCCAAATATTTGGTGGTAAGTGCGATTGACACGAATAAACCTCTAAACAAATACTCCTGTTTCGCAATCCATAAAGCTTTATTAAACATAAGCTCTGAAATAATAAAAATCAGCGAGCTACGGGACGGAAACCTACTTCTTCTTGTGAAAAACAACATTATCGCCAAAAAGTTCACGTCTACAAAACAATTATTAGGAGTTTGCAACGTCAAAATTGATTTACACAAAAATCTGAACTCTAGCAAAGGAACCATTTACGCTCCTTGCTTAAATGACGTACCAGACGCAGAAATAGTTGAAAATCTGAAGGAACAGGGTGTGTCGTCCATCTACAAATTCCCTAAGTATGTAAATGGTTAATCTGCTCCGAGCGGAGTAGTTCTTCTTACATTCGACTTGTACTACTTACCGGAACAAATCGACATCTCGTGGTACAAAACAAAAGTAAGACCTTACTATGCTAATCCCATGAGGTGCAAAAACTGCCAAGTTCTTGGGCACACCAAAAAGCGTTGTAATAAGCCCCCTGTATGTGACACATGTGCTCTGCCACCTCACCCTCCGCCATGCACCCGTTCCTTATACGTAAATTGCTCAGGCAATCACTCATCTTCCAGTAAAGAATGCCCGAAATTTGAACAAATAAAAAAAATAATCACTATTCAAACAGACCACAAATGCTCATATCGCGAAGCGGTAAACATACATAAATTGCAAACTCCACCAACTTTTACTTCTTCATCTCCCTCATTCTCTAACATATTAAACAACTCAACCAACAAAGACAATGACAATAACAAGAAAACAACAACCCAACCTGAAATTCACATAGTTACTCCCTCTCTCAACTCAAATGATAACATAGAACTAAAGCCAAAAGAACCAAATTCACCAAACTCAACAAAGAACATTTACTCATTAAACTCGTTACCAACCTCAACGGCAGTCGATGACTCTTCCACGACGACTCTCGACTACACTTCAACGATCCCACTCATTTCCAACTTTATTACTCACCTTAACAATTCAACCTCCCACTCACCCTCCGCACAAATAGATACTCTCGTTCAGAATAGACTATGCGTATTCTTCAATGGAATTTGAAAGGTCTATTTAACAACTACGCTGACCTTAATCTCCTTATCAATCAATTTTCACCACACATTATCGGACTACAAGAAACACACCTCCCCGCTAATAAATCAGCTTACACTCCCAACAACTACGTAGGTTACTTTTATTTTATCTCCCGCGCAATAAAACAGCTAAACAAGGAATAGCCATTTTTTTTAAAAAAGTCTGTTATACATAAACAAATTCCTATTTCCTCCAACATAGCCACCCTAGCAGTGGAAATCGACATAGACTTTAAATTTTCGGTAATTACGTGATACATACCACCGCACCAAAACTTTAACTCCAGAGAAATCATAAAGATCGCCGATTCCTTTTCTACGCCATCTATAATTTTGGGCGATTTCAACGCCTGGAGCCCTCTTTGGGGCTCTGGTTCTACAAACCGCAGAGGTCAGGAGTTAGAAGACGCCATACTTGCCAAAAGCCTTGTCGTTCTAAATGATGGGCAACCAACACACTTCTCCACACATAATTCGTTCACCCACGTAGACATTGTCCTTTCATCGGCCTCTATAGCTCCTAAACTTTCGTCCCTGACATTAAAAGATTTACATAGTAGTGACCATTTCCTCATCGTAACCACCCTGTCCACTCCCAGTTTATATACCATTAAGCCGAGAGCAAAATTCTTAACTGAGAAAGCTGATTGGGCTAAGTATTGTTCACTTATCTCCTCTTTTATTCTAGAAAAAGCTATATCTAGCAACATAAACGCGGAAGCATCCACAATAAAATCTATTATACTCTCAGCTGCACACTTAGCTATTCCCCAAACTAATACTACACAGTTTTCCACAAAGCTTCCATATTGGTCTAAAATGTTATCTGTGTTAAGAAATAGAAAACAAACGTTATGGGCTACCTACAAACACAACCGAACAATCAACAACTTAATACAATACAAAAATGCCAATGCCACATTTCGAAAAGAATTAAAAAATGCAAAAAGATAATCGTTTGTAAAATTTACAGCTTAGATAAAACCTACCTCTAGTCCTAAAAAGGTTTGGTCGAATATAAAAGCTCTGTCGGGCGCATCTAAACACCATAAAATCGATTTTATCCACTCTACACAAGGCCCTATCTATGACCCCAAATAGATTGCTGAACACTTTGCAAGTTCATGGTCTAATGCTTCTCATAATTCTAATTTCCACACGGATTTCAACTCTCTCAGTAATATAATTACCCCTAAAACTTACCACAACCCGTCACCTTGCCCTACAGCTTCCCTAATCGAATCAGCAATCTCACTGCACGAATTCGACTCGACTATTTCTACTATGTCGGGTAGCTCTCTAGGCCCGGATAAAATACCCTACTCCCTCCTCAAAAACCTTCCTTATACCCTTAAACTCCGACTCCTATCCTTGTATAACAGAATTTTTGATAAAGGCACCCTTCCACAAGATTGGAAAAAAGCTGCTGTTATACCTATTCCCAAACCTAACAAAAACAGCCCTTCCGTCTCCAACTTTAGACCTATATCCCTAATACCCTGTATATCTAAGGTGCCTGAAAAAATTATATCCGTGAGAATTATGTGGTACGCCAAGAAAAAAGGGTTGATAAGCTCTAACCAGTTCGCATTTCAAAAAGGTCTCGGTGTCATCGACCCACTTCTGTATTTTGAACACTGTGCTTCGACAACGCTCTCCGCAAGAAACCACCTGTCCGTCCTTAGTCTAGATTTTGAAAAGGCTTTCGACAGAATTGGTGCACATATAGTTTTACGAGAATTAGAACGCTGGTGCGTAGGAGACAAAATCTACAGTTTTGTTAGAGCCTTCCTCCTGAATCGTAAAATTTTTGTCAGCGTAAATAATCAAAACTCTAACATATACCCCTTGCACAACGGCGTACCACAAGGCTCACCTCTTTCAGCCACCTTATTTATTATTGCTTTTAATGAACTCAGCTCCATATTATCCCAATACGATACGGTTGAGCATTTAATGTACGCTGATGACGTTCTAATATTTTCCGCTCTCAAAGACCTTACACTAATGAAAGAAACTTTCACGAGAATTCTAGATGACATATCCAACTGGTCAAAACTTCTGGATGTAAAATCTCAGCTAACAAAAGCTCAACCTTCCATATCTGCAGAAAACATAAATGCACCTTTCCTATCCTATCCCTTTCTAATACTCAAACTCCGCACACTAATACACTAAGAATACTTGGTATAATTTTTGACAAAAAACTAACTTATAAGGAACATTGTAAATATGTTAGAATAAATTTAATATCTAGACTTAACATTATTAAGTATTTATCATCTAAGCACTGTCATATACATATGTCAAATCTTGTAAATATTGTAAAAGCACTGATGTTATCAAAAATTGATTTTGGACTCGCGATATATGGACACTGCGCAAAATCTCACCTCGCATGAATCCAAGCGCCTTACCACACAGCAGTAAGAAGAAGCATACGCGCTTTCCCCACCTCTCCGATCAGAGCCGTTTTAGCCGAAGCAGGCCTACCGAGCATCCAGCAAAGAACTAAATATAATACCATGATGCTTCTACCTAGGATTCTCCATAATAGGAGCAAAATCTTTTTCAACATCCTCGAGAAGTCTACAACTTGGAAGAATGCATCGAACAAACAGTCCACCCTCACGCAATGCATAGCCCTGATCAACGACCTCAATTTAATATCCACACCCGAATTGCTCGTCGAACCTGACCATCCACAATGGTTGACTCCCAAACATTCTTTTATAAAGACTCTGTCAAAGCACCAGAAACTAAAAACCAGCTCCAACGAATTTTTTCTGCTCTTCAACGAGGCAATTGAGTCTTATAAACCAGAATGGGAACCCATATATACCGACGGGTCGAAAACGGATACTACTACCACGTTTGCAGTGTCAAACGATCAGGGTGTCGCTATTACTGTCGGTGCTTTGCCAACATATTGCTCGGTTTTTACAGCAGAAGCTGCAGCAATTTACGAAGCGGTTCTATACGCCTCATCAACAGGAGAAAAACATATAATATGTAGCGATAGTAAATCAACCATTGACGCACTTCAAAACTCAGCAAATAATTCATGGCTAATACAGAATATACGCGACAAACTCTTCCATCATGAAAACAGCATAAAAATAATGTGGGTACCAGGGCATGCTGGTATAAAAGGCAATGAGACAGCAGATAAATATGCAAAAGATGGTAGTAGAGAGCCGTTGGTGTTCTTTCCTCACTTTACTACTAAAGACATCAAAGAACATATAAAAAAATACTGCCATCATATGCATCTCCGAGACTGGACTAGCTACCAACACCACTACAGAGATCAAACCCCAACTGGTGTAAAACCGATCTACCCATCTGACTGCTCATGCCACAACGTCAAGACGTTCACTCGTCTTAAAATAGGCCACACTACAAGAACTCACAGCCACATTCTTAACGGTACCGATCAACCAAGCTGTCACCATTGCAACGCTCCCACCCAATCAGTCATCCACCTCATCGATTAATGTCCTGCACTGCATTCATTAAGGAAATCAACCTTTGGGAATAAGAGACCTTCCGACCTTCTCAAAGCAACAAATAGCGATAACATCAGTGCCATTAATAAATTTCTTAAACTGTGTAACATCAAAGACATATAACACCACATTCAACTAATT
The DNA here is from genome assembly GCA_027475135.1 of Bactrocera correcta. Classification (NCBI taxonomy): domain Eukaryota; kingdom Metazoa; phylum Arthropoda; class Insecta; order Diptera; family Tephritidae; genus Bactrocera; species Bactrocera correcta. Next base: position 45,294,183 of record CM050325.1, read on the forward strand.
AACCTTACTAAATATTTTCCTTTTACCATAATATTGGTATTAAGAGCCGAAGGCCCTGGTAGCCAGTGCTGATTCTTATAAGTGGATTAATTATTTATAATTAGTTCTCTTTTAAATAAATAAATAAATAAAAATAAACTCCATGATCACCCAAACCCTTTGGCTAATGCTTTGGTACATTCCTGCGATCAAAACGCTTTAAAATAATAGATATGACCGCGTACTGAGGAGCAATGTATCACCAAAACAGCTCAATCACTTGCTTGACGTGTCTAGTTTTTAAATAGGTTTAAGATTTTCTTACTTTTTGTTAGGCTTTCAAAACAAAAAGCAGATTCAATAAATAAAAAGATATTGAAAAAACAAAAAAAAAAAGGTATCATCATTCAAAATTGAGTTTTTTATTGGTTACGATTCACTACACTATATTACATATACGTCACAAATTTTAAGCTTCTGCGATCAGAAATACCCAAGTCATATTGAAAATTCAAAAAAACCTGTCATCAAGTTATTGATTTCGTTTAACAAAATAACGTATCATCACAATTCAGAAGTTAGCCTTGATTTATGGTTTATGTTCATTTTTTATTAGTTATGTTCAAAGTGCTTTGGTTAGGTCAGGTTAAATGGCTGACCAAAGACCGCATGTGGTAGTTCTTTGTGAGGCCATAGAAAAGAAGAATTCCTGTTTTCGAACTGAAGATTAGCAAAACGCTTAGTAGACTCGCTCCCGCCAGTGCAATAGAATGTCTGAAGATATGCGCTCACAATATTTAATTTTGACCTCCCAAACGCGGACAGTAAAGATGGAAGTGTTGAGTTGTTTCCACCTCAGCTTCTTCCATACAGCTTCTACAGATGGCGTTTGGTAGGACTCCAGCCTTACTGCGTGGACGCCGATAGGGCATTGGGCTGTTAAAAGCCCCGAAACCAGGGAAAGGCTAGCCTTAGGTCACTAGATCATTTGTGTTCGATCTTGGGTCAAAACGCTTTTGCGACAGCGCATGTACCAATAGCGGCCCAGCGCTGACCAAACTTCCCCGAGACCCAGCTATTCGGTAGTAAAATACAAGAATATACGAGAGCAGCGATCCGCACATTTCTAGTGTGCCTTTTCTTGCTAGCTCAACCGCTTTACAGCTTACTGCGATTCCGCTGTAGCATGACACCTATACCAGTCTTATCACAAAGACACTCGATGCTATTGATAGCGAAGTTAGGCACTCTTTGACCAGCCCTTAACGCACTGTTAATGAGTTCAAGGCTAGTAACTACGTTCTGCTATCTGAATGGATAGTCTACATTAATGGCCGCAACATCGGCCTGGAAGATACTGTTATAGTCAGGGAGTCTAAAACTGGAATTGATAGAGAGCTCCTGACAGTAGACCCCTAAACCAACCTTCCCACTATCCATGAAGAAGCTCGCTGGCCTCTCCTCCAACGGCTTCTCCCCACTTACAATTTCCTCACCGATTTAGAGAAAGAGACGCCAGAGTTCGGTTTAACGTCTCCAAGATCCAAGTGAAACGGTAGGAAATAAAAGTGAGTAAGGATTTCCGAGTGTTCAGACCTCTGTTCTTTTAGGAATGCAGCAGCCTAATCTTTTGCACTTGCAAAGTTTGACGATAATCAAAAAGCAATGGCAACATCTGCAAGATATCAAATAAACATTATCTTAAATCTTTTAGCTTGAAATAATTTAATTTCCTAGTACTTATGTACACATTACTATAAATAATAACATGAAATATAAAAAACTTATAACTGCTTTTATTTAAAATTAAAAAAAAAATTAAATTAAACTTTTTTGTTTTCATACAAGTTTAGATTGATCATATGTTATTTTGTTTCAGAAATGAAAATTCAAAATAACGTAAGACACCTATTATAAAAAAACGTTGAGAGAGAGAAAGGTTCTGCGGAAGATCCATGGTCCTATGCACATTGCCAACGGCGAATACTGCAGACGATAGAACGATGAGCTCTACGAGATATACGACGATATTGACATAGTTCAGCGAACTGTGAGGCAGCGGCTACGCTGGCTAAGTCATGTCGTCCGAATGGATGAAAACACCCCAGTTATGAGAGTATTCGGCGTAGTTCCCGCCAGTGGAAGCAGTAGAAGAGGAACACCTCCACTCTGTTGAAAATACTAGGTGGAGAAGGACGTGGCTACCTTTGGAATATCCAGTTTGGCACCTAGGGAGACCGGACACTGTTTGAACTCCACTATAACGCGTAATCGGTGTCTTCGCCAATAAAGAAGTTTTAAATGTTGAAACAAAGTAAAATTTTAATAACTGTAATAATTTAAATAACGGCGGCATTCAACAACTGACAGGTTGTCGCAACTGTCCCCGTACCGTTGAAAACCTGGCAATTCTCAGAGTCGGTTAACACTACCAACCCCCTCCCCCCTCGTCGTAAAGTAAGCGTGATAGGTGTAAGTTGAAACGACTCCTCCTTTGCGCTGGCCGGCTCTGAGCGTATAGATTCTTAAGGGGGTTCGTCAACCCTCGTCTCGGCCTCGTTACTGAGACAACCTTGGCACCATTAAAGGCGTCTACCTTTCTGGAGGGCAGATAGCGGCTGTGAGTGGGGACTCTATTTTATTACCTTGCGAAATGCAGCAATACCAGTACCTCAGTAGGAATTTTTAATTCAGGCGTTTCCACGAATGGTAGGATAGAGAAGCTGGTGGAAGTCCTTCATATGCGGCTTAATCGCAGTCCCCAACCTTTCGCTAAAAACGCTAGCTCAAAAGAGATAGGCGTGTTCGACCGCAGCAGGGAGAATAGTCCCATCAACCGCCTGGAATGGAAGAGATTGGCGGTGGCCATCTCTTCAGTCTTCCTAAAGGTAGTTAGAGGAAACTCTGGGGCAGCCCCAATAATAATAATAACGCTGGAAAGAACCGAACATCCATATTGGCTGCTTATATTGATTCTGCTAAATGCCGTCCGTCGGTTCTCTAGTAAAACCAAGACAGTCATAAGCTATGGGTTCGAAAAGATGGTTCTCAGGATACTCGCGACGGATACCAAAGCTTATGGCGTTCAGGCTTCAGATGCAATTGTTATGAGAAATGGAGATGGTCGATGTTATGCTTAATTGGGTTTAGCAAACGATCAATATTCGCTCAATACGAAATGTTAGCTGGAGTTAATCAGCAATGAAGTTCGTGCTCCTTTTTGGAAACATGAGTGGTTTGTCTTATGCTTATTTTCATTGTCTTTCGAATGATGACCGGTTTAACCGTAAGAACACGTTAAACAAAGCAGTTGTTTACATTCTTCCGAAAAACAAAACGCAGAAAGAATGGAAGGAAATGTAAGTTCATTTAATTAATTAATTTTCAAATTTAGTTTAGTATTTTTTAGTACCAAGAGTGTAAATAAAATTATGGGTCAAACCACGTCAAGTGGTCCATGCAAATTTCGCAAAATCACCGATTTTGAAAATTAGAAGTTAATTAAGAAGGGGATCAGACGAATACCCCGTGATATAAAAATTTCGTCAAAATACTTTTTTTGTTAAAGTTATTGAAAGTTGAATTTCATGTATTCTTCGCGCAAAAAAACTGACACAACGCGGAAAATCATTTTTATTAAATTACTTCCATGACAAAGATAGTAAAGTAAATTGCTTGAAGGCAGTATTTAATTACATAGGATAAAAAGGACTATTAGAATAGAGATACATTAGAAGCAGAGAATGTGGCTATGATTCAGGTTTCAAGGAGACTATACCAGTAAATTATATGTAAATCGATAAAGCATAAAAGTGAGGCTCGACCTATGTGACTGGTCTAAATAAAAAGTCTCATAACTTAGCTCAATTCTGCGAATCCTACAAAAAGGGTCCCTCCCGAATAGAAGAGCCTCTCTTTCTAGAAGAGATCATACAAGTAAAAAATAAATATTATTTTTTTTTTATATATGTCGGGTTCTCATTACGATTTTCCATATTTTTTTACACAGATTGTATACGACGAATATACTTGCTCACGCCACTGCCAACTTGAGGCTGCTCGCCAGCATTCTAATATACCGAAAAAGCTCTCTAGAAAATGTTGCAACGAACATACATGTATCTCTGTCTCTCGCAGTGGCTCAAGCATACACGCACAACAATCGTAGTGCGTATCTCTCTCTCAAACCTCTAACCTCACGCAACATCCCTTTCACATATTCGCATCGAACTATCCTGACCATCTGGCGAATAGATGGAACAAAGCGTACCAACAAACAACCATTAGAGTGCAGAGACGAGAATTGTCACTTGGTACACGTATTTGATTTTTTTAATTCTTTTACAATGATTACCAAAATTTAAGATCCGACATATATGTAAACAAAAAGACAAAAACACTAATTCAAAATAGCTAATGAGGCAAAATTAACAGTAGATTTAATTACGCCCCTAATTGCGGAAAGTAAAATATCATTAGGAGAGAAAATTGATATATTAAGGGCACAAGTAGATATGGAAACTAATGGAGCTACAGATTATGAAACAGAAACAATAAAGGACAACATTCAGTGTCATGAATCTCTGGATGTAAGAAAATCACTACCACATTTTTCAGGAAAACTATGCTACTGTGTTAAACTTTATTTTATTGCAATAAGTGCTCGTCTTGACTTTTCATATTCGGATAAACATCCTATTCACATTATAGAACTCGAAATGAGCATTTTACGAGAAGGCTCTATGTCGGTTTTTGATTATTACAATTTAGTTCACAAGAAACTACACTAATGGCAATGACAAACAAAATTATCATGACCTATGGTGGTAACACGCCCTTAACCAAAGAGCTTAACAAAAATAAATTAGGGAGCAGGCATATTTATATACGTAACAGGACTTAACGCCCTATTAGGAGACATTATATTTTCCCTTTGTCCTAAAGATATGCCAGACGCACTGGCCAAGGCTCAAGAAAGAGAGTCCAAAAAAAAATGAGCTCTATTTGGACAAAATTTAGCAAACAAAAAAAAAAAATAGGTTAAAACCAAATTATAAAAGCGATAATTTGAGATTTTCTCAAAGAATTAATATGACCAAATCAGAAAATGTACAAATGTACAAGACCCATCTGTATCTATAACATACGGACGAGATAATAATTCAAAGTCTCAACAAGATTGTGTCTTTAGAAATCAAACCGTTGCAAAACCAATAGCTAGTACATATAGTACATACACTCAAGCCAATATGGAAAATCCAAATAGTGTTATTATAGCTTTCGCCTGAAAGAAAAAAAATTATAAAACTAATAATATAAATGAGAGCGAGGAGGTAATGATATCTCAACTCTAGGACTCAAAATTAAATAAAAATTTAAAAACTCTAGTCGATACGGGAACAACCTCGTGCTACATTGAGCCTGCGGTTTATAATAATAAGAATGAATTAGCCATTTATAAACGAATAAAAATCGTGAATTCCATTATCAAATATTACTACATAAAAAGCATATTTGGAGGCGAAGTAGTTTTCTATGAAATAGAAGGACTAGAATCGGATCTCCTTTTGGAATACAATTTCCTTAAAAAAGTTGAGGCACTTAGCTATGAATCCGATGGGAAAATTAATTATTGGATAAAGAGCAACATGGAATATGAAAATAAAAACACGAACCTTTGTTTTAAAAATAAAACTCATGGAACAGAAAGATTCAAATAAACATGACGAAAATAAAAATAGCAAAACGAAAGAACAAGAATCTTCAAAAAAAAAAAAACCACCAGTCGAATTATTAAATATAAAAAAATATTAAAATTGTGGAACAAACAAGTTTTACAACGCCAGTCAATGAATTTTCTGGCAACATGAATGATAACTATTCGATATTGGGTGAAACAGGAATGAGAGAAATGAAAGACGATAATGATTATTATTCGGTAAAAAATTTCGGAAAAGTCGAATACTAAAAATCAGGATGAAAAATTAACTGAACTCAAAACATATACTATATAAAAGAAAATATTGCTCAGTTGTATTGAAACATTAATACAAGCTTCCCAGTTCACCCTGGAGAACTAATTTATGAAAAAGTAATAGGAGAGAGTGTTCAAATATCACTGAACATGCTTACTTATGAGCAAAGTCGAAATCCTACTAAATTTAATATATATTTATATAAACATAATACACATGCATATATATATATATATATGTATGTATATAAACAGCCACATGCATTTACTTGCAATACGCATCCAATAAAAATAAAAGTGCATGGGAACACAAGTCATAAATTCACAGATGAGATAACATAAACACACATTCACACGCATGTATCGAATTATAGTGAAAAACAACGCCATGTAGTGTGCAATACATACAAACATATAAACATACACATGTATTTAGGTATTTAATATAGTTTTCTAAAATAGTATATGTCTGAGTAGGTGCCTACTTCACTTCACCCATAAGACACTTACCACTTTCTTTTACCTTTTTTTTACTAAAACACCCGGCTTCGGTTATACTCAATTGAAGCTAAAATTTGTTATATTCAGATACTTGTATTGTGGTACAGGTAATAGGCTCAATTTTAGACAAGATTTTATACTTGAATATACGTATAAACGATGTTAAGCGGGCATCGGTAAGTACACTGACGATAAACTAGGGCAGGCGACGATCGAGAAAACGAGGATAAAAAAAAAGCCTTATACGATGACCCTCTCGCATGGGTGACCATCCCGGCACCCCTAGGCGACTATTCAGCCTAGCATTCTCTGTAATTGTTGAAGTGTTGCTACTACGTTGCTAAGTCCAGTAGGGAGGCGATGCTGTGGCCCTTTCGGACGACGCCTGGTTGTTGTAAAGCGATGCGGAGGCCATTGATGGGGCTCAGGCCGGGCTGCAGTGGTTCGACGTCGTACCGCCCGATTTGCTTGCCTTGATCTATCCGCGCTTGAGGCAGATGGCCGACCAACATCGCGTTGTGGGATCCTATGCAGCAGCGTGTGGTGTGGTCTGCCATACGTGCGGAAGCATACTCCTGAGTCACATGTGTGTGTAACGGCAGCTAAGGCAGTGCTTATGTATCTGGGTAACACGCTGGCGTTGTGTCGGTGATAATTCCTTAAAGAGCCCACAGTGCTGTAGTCGGTGTTTCCGGCTACATAGCGGGCATCAGATGCGATGAGGCTCGGCTTGGGCGGATGACGTTGATGGATCTGTTCGTGAGACACTACCAGAAGCGGTAGTCGATGTAGTAGCATTGGTTGGGCGGAGCGGAGGAGTACAGTGAACAGTTGGTCGTCTGATGAACGACGTCTGGTGAACGACGCCGATAGAGTGGATATCCATCGTTTCTAGTTTGTGTTTCCGAAAGAAAAGCACTTGGATACTGTTTTGTGCATTTATTGTCAGACATACAAACCGAAGTGGAATTGTGGTGTCTGCAAGGTCCATGAACCATATTGGTTTTCATCACTTCGTATAATAATGGATCTCTCTCTGCATCAGGAATTTCCGCAGAAATGATTTCATTAATGTGATCTGGTGTAAACACCATCCGCATCTAGCATCTAACAGCACCATATATACGTTGCTTCAAGATACAGTCCACCGAAGCTGTTGCTTGAAAAATCGTGCTGTGACATCGTGACGATCGCTTGCTGATTGACCGCGATCCATACTACTGCACGTACTATGTAACCGCATCCTGGGAGTACTTGTTCATGTGCCTTGATGTGACGCCGACCGATATTAGCGCGACCACTTCGTGGCATCGTAACAAATTTCAATCTGAAATAGATTTGTGTGCGACACACATAACGTTTCCACTGAATAATTTTCAAAAATTTTTGAAGCAAACGACAAATTTGAACGATTCAAATAATTGAAAAACAAAACAAAAAAAAATTTTGTATGGAAAAAAATAACTTTTTGGAATTGTCCAATTTTCCGACTTTTCCTCATGAAGAGCACATGGCTTTTTTATTTCCAATCCTTCCTCAATCCACACAGAATATTCTCTGAAAATTTCATCAAGATTGGATCAGTCGTTCCCTTAGCGTTACTAACAAACAAGCATTCATTCGTTTGTATGGAAAAAAGAAAAGGGCTGTTTTTAGGGGTTCCCAGCAATTATTCGAATTTTTCTTGCCGTAAAAACCATCCTTGAGACCCACCGAACATTTAAAAAAAAGAATTGGCAAAATTGGTCTAGGCGTTTTTGAGTTATGCGCTTACCAACACATTTTGCGATTCATTTTTATCGTCTCGGTTGTCAAAAAAGTCTTGCAGATTTTCGCTAGTTGGCGCTGAAAGCGCGTTGTTCTAGTTTTGTTCGACGCATCGGGTCATGCTTTACCTTTTTGGAAAGCTCATTTTATGCGCTAACACGTGTTTGATTGACTGTCGTTTCTTTTAAGGCGTTCGTGAGTTATAGCGTCGCAAACATGGAGCAAAATAAAGAGAAAAAACAGCATATTTTACAGTACTACTACGATAAAGGCAAAAATGCATCTCAAGCCGCCAATAAAATTTGTGCAGTTTATGGAACCGATACAGTTTCCATTTCCACCGCACAACGATGGTTTCAAAAAATTCAATAAAAATACCGCAAGACTTTTGTGACAACCCAATACTCGTATTTATAGTACATTGGTTAAACGGAAACGTTAATTTCTTTTAAGGGCGTACTCTAGTCTAGAAATCAATTTTTGGGCAGTTTTTTGAATTTTATTTAAAAAAAAACCAAAAAATTTCTACCATCCATTTTTTATGGTGTTTTTATTGATATCTTAAGAATACAGAAAAAAAAAATTTCAAAGAAATATTAAAAATCAAAATAATTAGAGGGGGGAGAGACAGGTATTAAAAAATAGCGCATCCTGGTGACATTGGTCCTGATACGGCCGAACCGGGCTAGGTACTGCGTCCCTAAAGTAACTGTAGCTCTTAAAATAATTTTAATTTTTAAAAATCCTTTGGAGGATATGTTCTTAAGGGTTTAAACTTTAAATATATGAAAAAAAATCGAATTTTTCAAAATTCCAGAGTAGAATACCCCCTTAAGTTTTTGAAATGTGCTCCTTTTGTATATTTATATATTTTGTTTCCTGTTATAATTGCATATTTATGTTCTCCTATCATTTCAAAATGTTCCCTATTAAGTAGTGGCGTTATTAGTATTAGATCTGCTTTAACGTGTGTAGTTGGTATTTTTATAGCTAAAAGTAATGCGTCATCTTTATATGAAAGGAGTCCTGTCTCTACGTGTTTTAATTTAAAAATGTCAATATTGAATCCTTAAATTTCTTCGGTTGATAATATACTAGGGTGTAGTATATTATGCATTGTTGAAGCTATGTTTTCTTCAATTTGTTTAATTTTACTTTCTAAGTGTTTAAGTTTAAACATCTGATCGGTATAAAGCATGTGTTTTATAATTCTTTCGTTTGATTTATTTATTTTTTCAAAGGTTTTTAGTAAAGGGTGATTTTTTAAGAGCTTGATAACTTTTTAAAAAAAAAAAACGCATAAAATTTGCAAAATCTCATCGGTTCTTTATTTGAAACGTTAGATTGGTTCATGACATTTACTTTTTGAAGATAATTTCATTTAAATGTTGACCGCGGCTGCGTCTTAGGTGGTCCATTCGGAAAGTCCAATTTTGGGCAACTTTTTCGAGCATTTCGGCCGGAATAGCCCGAATTTCTTCGGAAATGTTGTCTTCCAAAGCTGGAATAGTTGCTGGCTTATTTCTGTAGACTTTAGACTTGACGTAGCCCCACAAAAAATAGTCTAAAGGCGTTAAATCGCATGATCTTGGTGGCCAACTTACGGGTCCATTTCTTGAGATGAATTGTTGTCCGAAGTTTTCCCTCAAAATGGCAATAGAATCGCGAGCTGTGTGGCATGTAGCGCCATCTTGTTGAAACCACATGTCAACCAAGTTCAGTTCTTCCATTTTTGGCAACAAAAAGTTTGTTAGCATCGAACGATAGCGATCGCCATTCACCGTAACGTTGCGTCCAACAGCATCTTTGAAAAAATACGGTCCAATGATTCCACCAGCGTACAAACCACACCAAACAGTGCATTTTTCGGGATGCATGGGCAGTTCTTGAACGGCTTCTGGTTGCTCTTCACCCCAAATGCGGCAATTTTGCTTATTTACGTAGCCATTCAACCAGAAATGAGCCTCATCGCTGAACAAAATTTGTCGATAAAAAAGCGGATTTTCTGCCAACTTTTCTAGGGCCCATTCACTGAAAATTCGACGTTGTGGCAGATCGTTCGGCTTCAGTTCTTGCACGAGCTGTATTTTATACGGTTTTACACCAAGATCTTTGCGTAAAATCTTCCATGTGGTCGAATAACACAAACCCAATTGCTGCGAACGGCGACGAATCGACATTTCACGGTCTTCAGCCACACTCTCAGAAACAGACGTAATATTCTCTTCTGTACGCACTGTACGCATTCGTGTGGTTGGTTTAATGTCCAATAAAGTAAACTGAGTGCGAAACTTGGTCACAATCGCATTAATTGTTTGCTCACTTGGTCGATTATGTAGACCATAAATCGGACGTAAAGCGCGAAACACATTTCGAACCGAACACTGATTTTGGTAATAAAATTCAATGATTTGCAAGCGTTGCTCGTTAGTAAGTCTATTCATGATGAAATGTCAAAGCATACTGAGCATCTTTCTCTTTGACACCATGTCTGAAATCCCACGTAATCTGTCAAATACTAATGCATGAAAATCCTAACCTCAAAAAAATCACCCGTTATTTCTGTGATATCGTCGTCTATGGTTCTTTTTAATGTATTAATGGATTTATTGAAGTTGTCATTTATATATATTTGTTGATTTACCGCTCCTATTATGATTGTTTTTCTCTATTATTTCTTTCCCTATCTTCATTGTCCATTGTTCCGAAGATCTATTTGTATGTAGTCCCTACAATATTAAATAGTCCTCTGCGTTTTCTGTTATTTCCTATAGGCATCAATGTGTTTATTTTTGCTTTAATACACTTTATTTCTTCGTATAATATTTCCCTGTCATTCCTGTTATATTGGGTGAAATTATTTTCTAAGTTATTTTCAATTTTATTTATAATCTGCTTAAATTCCTTGGGGTGTATTATATGGATTACCGTTGCGGTTTGATTCCCATTCCTATCTCTCTGATTCTTATTTTAGCGTATCCCGATTGGTTATCAAGCTTGTTTATTTGTAGAAGTCCATTTATTGCTGTTATTATCGTTAAAAGTAATGTAATTTTCGCCATCCTGAAATTTAAATTTTAGTTTAACTTGAGCCTTATGTATATGCTTTTCTAAACTTTGAGTCTTTAGATATTAAGTGATTTCCCTCTTCTTCAAAGTTGTCTACTCCCTTGTATCTTGGTTGTGTTTTGTAAGCTCTATGATATTTTATATATCAATTCAGAAAATCTTGTACGTTTACCCCGTTTTCTTTTTTATTTATTTATTTAGCTAAGTCTATGAACATTAATTCTTACAGACTATAGGAGAATGAAATTAAGTTACAGTTAAGTAGGTAGATAACTTAAGCTAAAAAACAGAATTGAGGGTATTAATGAAGGATACCCCGGAGTGAGAAAAATCTAGAAGAACTTTCTGGGAAATCGAATTAAATTCCCGCATAGCACGCTTGAGAGGAGCATGTCCGGCAAAATTAGTACTTTCCTTTTTATAATAAAATGGGGAAACATATCTGAGACAACGCTGAGGAATATTGAAGTTAATTTTCCCTAGTAAATAGGGACAGTCGATATCTCCAGTAATTACTTTGTAAACAAATGAGAGTCAGAGAATGGACTGTCGATTTTAAAGCAATTTAATATGTAAAAGCAATAAGCGAGATGTATACGATGGTAATGGGTCAACGAACTTTAAGGAGCGGAGAGCAAATTTAAGAAAAATCTTTTGAACACGCTCGATCCTATTAATTGACGAAATGCAATATGGTCTCCAAATGAACACTGCGTACTCCAAAATGGACCGAACAAAACAAATATATAATAATTTTAACGTGTAGGGGTCGGAAAAATTTAAAGCATTTCAACGGACAAAGCCGAGTACGGAGAATGATTTAGAAGTGATGTAGTTGATGTGATTACTGAAAGAAAATCTGTTGTCAAAGATTACCCCAAGATCTTTGATTTCAGTAACACATTTTAGAACGTAATTAGAAATATTGTAACTTGAAGATATGATGCTACGTCCCCTGCAATAAGAAATCTGAGAGCATTTATCTAGATTCAGAAGAAGCTTCGATTTCATGCACCAATCATAAAAAGTATCAATATCACACTGAAGATTGAGTACATCTTGTGGGTTTTTAATTATTGCAAAAATTATTTATTTATTGATATTATTTATTATACTATATTTTCTTTTTGCTTTTGTAATTTTTCCGCGAGTTTGTTTAGTTCTTGTTCGGAAAGTAAGTTATTTATGAAATCAATGCACCAATCATAAAAAGTATCAATATCACACTGAAGATTGAGTACATCTTGTGGGTTTTTAATTATTGCAAAAATTATTTATTTATTGATATTATTTATTATACTATATTTTCTTTTTGCTTTTGTAATTTTTCCGCGAGTTTGTTTAGTTCTTTTTCAGAAAGTAAGTTATTTATGAAATCAATTGGCCTTTTTTTGTCGTAGAATGTATGGTATTATTATAAGCAGTTATTGCTTTGAAGACTTTTTCTTTCAGATTGTCGTTGTTATTTGCATCAGCATTAAAAAGCCTTAAGTGTTTATTCAAAGTTAAGTGTAATCTTTCAACATCTGCGTTTCCTGTTTTATTATAAGTGGTCGTTAGATGTAGGTTTATTTTATTATCTTTTAAGAATTGTTTTATTGGTACTGTATCTGATTCATTGTCTGTTACTAAAGTTTCCGGTTTGCCGAAATATAGAATTCTTTGCAATTAGTCCTAATTCCAGTAGGTTCTCCTGCATTATTTTTAAAATGTCGAGTTCAAGTTTTACGGTTATTATGTTTCTTATTTTCCTTTGATTTATTATTTTCTTTATTATTGTTGCCTTTGCGCTTTTTGAATTATAAGTTGATTTTTATATATACTGATTGCATTTTCTGTTATTTTTATGAAGTATGTACTATCTGTTTCTGCACTATGTACAGTATCTTTGTCGTCATCATTGAATATTTCATTTCAATTTAATTCTACCATATTATTATTTTCATAATTTAGTCTGCTTAGACCATCTGCAATCACATTTTCTTTAACTTAAATGTATAAAATGTCGGAATCAAATTCATTGAGTTTAATTTTCTACCTTTGTAATTTTGAATTAGGTTCCTTTATATTATTGTTACGATTTTACTGCTTGCTAGTTCACTTTGTTAGGTTCGTATCTCTGGATTGACAAATAAAACTACAACTGTTTAATTTAATTCAACTACTCTTTATTTCACAACTCGTCTACACTATAGCAGTTTACTCTTAGCACTGATCGATTACGTTCGCGCCGCCACGGCTTATATAGCCACGCACTTCTCGCTGATGCCGACGTGTCCTTCTAGAATATCGCGTCTGGAAATTACCAGAACATAATGCTATACGGCGCCAGACGCAAGCAGACAGCCGCGGCGCCAGATGTCTACAACAAGACAAATGCTATTCCATATACCTACAGCTATTGTTCATAATAAGGGATGCATATAGCAATACAAATACAACTTAATACTACTTTTTGTAACATTATATTTAACCAAACCAATGGACGATGGTCTGTTTTAATGGTGAATCTGTGACCAAAGAGATATGGGCGAAAATATTTAGTGGCCCACACTACGGCTAACAACTCTTTTTCTATAACGCTATAATTTTTCTCATGTCCATTCAAAATACGACTGGCAAATGAAATTGTTTCGTTATCTTGCATAAGGGCTGCTCCTAGAGTAAAATTACTCGCATCTGTCACAAGAGTAAAAGTTTTTGTGAAATCTGTGTGGATTAAAATGGGGTAATTTTTTATCAACATTTTTAACTTAAAGAAAGAATCTTTGTAATTTTGGTCATTAATGTTTCTTTTTCAGCCCTTTTTTAAATATTTTATTAAATTGTATGCTATTTTAGAGTAATCTTTAATAAATCTCCTATAGTATCCCGTATTACCTTGATTTCCTTGACGCTTCTTGGAAGTATAATCTTTTATATTACTTCCACTTTTTGAGGGTTTAACACCGTCTTTTGTAATCAAGTGCCCTAGGAATTTTGTTTCTTGTCTTAGGAAATCGCATTTATTTAATTGGATCTTTAGATTTGTTTCTTTTATTCTCATTAAAATTTTGTTCAATGATTCTAGGTGCTCTTCTGTGCTTGTAGAAAATACTAGATTATCGTCCATGTACACAATGTGAATTTTGCCGATATATTCTTTTAATATATCGTTCATTAGCCTTTGCAACGTTGTCGGTGCATTTCGCAATCCGAAGGGCATTCTTAAAAAATCATAATATCATAAGGTCCAATCAGTTTGTTGACGGTGGGCTTTAATCTTTCACACAATACGCTCGATAGAACATTATATGCGATGTTGAGGAGGCTTATCCCACGGTAATTGGCGCAGATTGTGGGGGTCTCCCGTTTTATGGATTGGGCATAGCATACTTAGCCCTGGCCGAGACCAACGGTCTGATACACTTAGTCGAGATGTGTTAGTCCAATGGTGCTTGGCTAGGCCCCCCTATGTGTTTACATGCATTTGTATGGAAATACGTGTTGTATTTACGCTCATATATGTACAATATACATAGATACATTTTTGAAATTTCTTACCTCTCGATTTGGTTTGGGCATACTCTGAACTACTTGAAAAAGAAAAATGAAACTCGTATGCGGTTTTTAAAATGAAATACAACGCATTCCTTTTAGTTAATTTTTTGATTTATTTAGGAGCATAAGAATCATTTTTGAGCGATTTTTCAATTGATTTTATGATGATGGCTCCTGAGCAATACAAAAAAAACATATGTAATCAATTTTCGAACGATGTTGACAAACCGGATTTGAACATTTAGAACAGAAAAATCGAGTTTTACGACGTAATTTATCGCTTTTTTGCAAACAAAGGATTCAAAAGCCAACCGACAAGATAGATGTTTAATGACATTGGGATTGTTCATACGATTTTCGATATTGGGCGTTGCCAATGTTCTCGATAAATTGTAAAGAAAAGTGCGTCATGCTTCCTTTTTATCTAGATCAGTGGTTCCCAAACTTTTTTTGTCTACCGCCCACTTTGAGAATAAATATTTTTTTAGCGCCCCATTTTTTCACCTATTTAAAAACCACTATAACTTCAAATTAATTATTGTGAACTACATATATATGTGGTCATGTGTAGAAGTTCACGCAAGTGAGGAAAGTTCTCTGATCGCCATTCACTTGGGAGTGGCCAGAAACGATTCTTTTACATATGACTCAAGCAGCTCACGACTTCTGGTCTTTGACCAAGTATCCTCTGGGTAGCCTAAGAACATCCGTTTGAAGGCGAGCTAAAGAGAGAAGGCGAAACACCGCCTGCATAGGGTTGTGCGCTGGGTTTGGGACCCGCCACGTAAAAAAACACCCCCAATGAAAAGAAAAAAAACAGCCTCGGATGAGAGACCCCCCTTTTGATGACGACCATGGCAAACGAAATAAGGACAATGATTTGAGGGCATGCACCTGGAATGTCTGGTCCCTTAATTGGGAAGGTGCCGCTGCCCAGCTGGTAGATGTCCTCGTAAAGATAAAGGCTGACATCACCGCCGTCCAAGAAATGCGATGGACGGGCCAAGGACAGAGACGAGTAGGTCCTTGTGACATCTACTACAGTGGCCATATGAAGGAGCGCAAGTTTGGTGTTGGATTCATGGTGGGAGAGAGACTCCGTCGCCGAGTACTATCATTCACTCCGGTGAATGAGCGTCTAGCCACAATCCGCATCAAAGCGAGGTTCTTTAACTTATCGCTGATTTGCCCGCACACCCCGACGGAAGAGAAGGACGATGTGACCAAAGATGCCTTTTATGAGTGCTTGGAGCGCACTTATGAGAGATGCCCCCGCCACGATATCAAAATCGTGCTTGGCGACTTCAATGCCAGGGTGGGCAAAGAAGGTATCTTTGGCACTACGGTCGGTAAATTCAGCCTCCACGAGGAAACATCCCCAAATGGTTTGAGGCTGATCGACTTCGCCGGGGCCCGAAATATGGTTATCTGTAGTACTACATTCCATCACAAGAAAATACATCAAGCTACCTGGCTGTCTCCGGTTCGAAAAACCACCATGTTGTGATAGACGGAAGACACGTCTCCAGTGTTTTAGATGTGCGTGCGCTCCGAGGTCCTAACATCGACTCGGACCACTATATTGTTGCAGCCAAAATTCGCACCCGCCTCTGTGCAGCAAAAAACGTACGCCAACAAACACAAGGATGGTTCGACGTTGAGAAGCTGCAATCACAACAGACAGCCGAACGTTTTTCTACTCGGCTTGCACTCCTGGTCTCTGAGAGCACTCGTCAACAACTCGGTATAAGGGAACTGTGGGACGGCATTTCAAACTCCTTACGTACAGCTGCAACCGAAACCATTGGTTTTCGGAAAGTGCAAACGAACAGCTGGTACGACGAGGAATGCTGTGTCGCAGCGGAGAGAAAACAGGCTGCCTACCTCGCAACGTTACGATCGACCACAACACGTGCGGGATGGGATAGATACCGAGAGTTGAAGAGGGAAACGAGACGCATTTGTAGACGGAAAAAGAAAAAGCCCGAAATGCGTGAGTACGAAGAGCTTGATAAGCTGGTCGACAGGGGTAATGCTTGAAATTCTACGAAAAGATGCGGCGGCTTGCAGAAGGTTTCAAGACCGGAGCATACTCTTGTAGAACCCCCCAAGGTGATCTAGTCACCGATGCCCAGAGCATACTTAAATTATGGAGGGAACACTTCTCCAGCCTGCTGAATGGCAGTGAACACACAATACCAGGAGAAAGCGAACCCGATACCCCAATCGATGACGATGGAGCAGACGTTCCACTGCCCGACCATGAAGAAGTTCGAATAGCAATTGCCCGCCTGAAAAACAACAAAGCGGCAGGGGCCGATGGATTGCCGACCGAGCTATTCAAACACGGCGGCGAAGAGCTGATAAGGTGCATGCATCAGCTTCTTTGCTCAATGCCCAACGATTGGAATTTAAGTGTGCTATGCCCAATCCATAAAAAAGGAGACCCCACAATCTGCGCCAACCACCGTGGGATAAGCCTCCTTAACATTGCATATACGGGTCTGTCGAGCGTATTGTGTGAAAGATTAAAGCCCACCGTCAACAAACTGATTGGACCTTATCAGTGTGGCTTTAGACCTGGTAAATCAAAAACCGACCAGATATTTACGATGCGCCAAACCTTGGAAAAGACCCGTGAAAGAAGAATCGACACACACCACCTCTTCGTCGATTTCAAAGCTGCTTTCGACAGCACGAAAAGGAGCTGCCTTTATGCCGCGATGTCTGAATTTGGTATCCCCGCAAAACTAATACGGCTGTGTAAGCTGACGTTGAGCAACACGAAAAGCTCCGTCAGAATCGGGAAGGACCTCTCCGAGCCGTTCGATACCAAACGAGGTTTCAGACAAGGCGAATCCTTATCGTGCGACTTTTTCAACCTGCTTCTGGAGAAAATAGTTCGAGCTGCAGAACTCAACAGAGAAGGTACCATCTTCTATAAGAGTGTACAACTGCTGGCGTATGCCGATGATATTGATATCATCGGCCTCAACACCCGCGCCGTTAGCTCTGCTTTCTCCAGACTGGACAAGGAAGCAAAAGAAATGGGTCTGGCAGTGAACGAGGGCAAGACGAAATATCTCCTGTCATCAAACAAACAGTCGTCGCACTCGCGACTTGGCACTCACGTCACTGTTGACAGTCATAACTTTGAAGTTGTAGATAATTTCGTCTATCTTGGAACCAGCGTAAACACCACCAACAATGTCAGCCTAGAAATCCAACGCAGGATAACTCTTGCCAACAGGTGCTACTTCGGACTGAGTAGGCAATTGAGAAGCAAAGTCCTCTCTCGACAAACAAAAACCAAACTCTATAAGTCACTCATAATTCCCGTCCTGCATATGGTGCAGAGGCTTGGACGATGTCAACAACGGATGAGTCGACGTTGCGAGTTTTCGAGAGAAAGGTTCTGCGAAAGATTTATGGTCCTTTGCGCGTTGGCCAAGGCGAATATCGCATTCGATGGAACGATGAGCTGTACGAGATATACGACGACATTGACATAGTTCAGCGAATTAAAAGACAGCGGCTACGCTGGCTAGGTCATGTTGTCCGGATAGATGAAAACACTCCAGCTCTGAAAGTATTCGACGCCGTACCCGCCGCGGGAAGCAGAGGAAGAGGAAGACTTCCACTCCGTTGGAAGGACCAAGTGGAGAAGGACCTGGCTTCGCTTGGAATATCCAATTGGCGCCACACAGCGAAAAGAAGAAACGACTGCGTAATCGCGTAAGCGGTGTCTACGCCAGTAAAGAAGAAGAAGACATATATATGTGTATTGACGGAGAATTCTAAGCGAAACTTTTACCATAACAAGCAACTTGAAACCTGACAACGGCGCTTAGGTCTCAAGTTAACTCTTGCGGGCTCCACTTGCCAATAAGAATGATTATTGAAAACACAACTTTATAGTATTAAAACAGAGAATCTTTTATTAAAAATAAAACTAAAATAATCGATCCATCTAGTTCCAATTTACTCAAGAACAGTCGCAAGTCGCCACGTTCGGTAACAAGAAACGATTTCTATTTTTAGTAAGCAGTGTTGTCACAGCACTAAATCCACGTTCACACAAATATGACGATGGGAATACTATCAAGAATCGTTGAACGATTGAATACAATCCAGGGTACAATTGCGAGATCGGTTTTTGTAGCCGAAATTCTTGGTAACCATTTTTGAACTTAATTTTTATTTCCTCGTTTGTTGTCAATTCTATAAGTTCTTCTTCCAGCTGAGTTTTTGAAAACGGATCCAACACCCAGTCCGGTATTTCCAAGTTCATAATGTCCTGGTATCGATCGGTGAAGTCAATGTGGAGGTTTTCCAAATGTTGGCAGTAGGCAAACAATTCGTCGTTACTGCATGATATTGATAAATTCGAAAAATTGTGAAACTCACGTCTGCCCAGATTCGTTTTGTGTAGAAGCGGTTTGGCTGCGAAAGCAGCAACGACGTTTTTTGTTTTAATTAAATTTAGTTTATCGCCTTGCAGTTGGAGATTCATGTCGTTGAACAATTTATACAGGTCTGTCATGTAAGCTATATCATTCTCTGATGTTATGAGCTTGTCTTGAAATTCTGTATCTGTAGTTTCCAAGAACTCTATAACAGAGTCAAACAGGTTGTAGAATCGAGTCAGACAATTGCCTCTTGATAGCCAACGAACTTCAGTATGAAACAACAAACGGTTGAAATCCTCGTCATTAGTAACACAAAGCTGATGAAATAATCTATTATTTAAAGAACTGTTGCGGATTTTATCGACTGCTGTGATGACATATTGCAGTGATTGAAATAGTTTTTCACTTAAGTTTCTAGCAACTAAATGTTGTCTATGAATAACACAATGTACACCAAGGAAATCTGGAATTTTATTTTTTAAGTGCGCTATTAAGCCTTTATGGCACCCTATCATAGCCGGGGCGTATGCGGTAGCAATTGAAATAATATTTTTCAAAGGAATCTTCTTCTCATCGCAAAACTTTTCCGATATATTGATATTTTCGCCTTTTGTATCGGTCTCTAAATTTCTAGCAAATAATAGTTCTTCACATATTTTCTCATCTTTAATAAACCTCACGTAAGACAACAACAATGCTTCATTAGTTGGTAAAGTGGACTCATCGAGCTGAATTGAGAATTGGCTTGTCCTCAGGTGATCGCACAAGGATTCTTCAATGTTTTCAGCCATTTCATCAATTCGTCTTTGCACAGAATTATTACTCAAAGGAATTTTTCGGATAATATCTGCGGCCGGTTTATGAAGCACGGTAGTTATTACTTCAATTTTCTGCCAATATTAACTCTTCTCCGATGGTCTGCCTTTTTGAGCAATTAACAAAGAGATATGTACGAAGCTCGAAGTCCGACGTCATCTTGCTTAGCAGCCGCCGAAAATAGTTTTACTACACTTGGCTGAGTATTATGCTTCTTCTCTAGGTCGTGAAAATATGCTACATTCTTGCCTCTTTTATCTGGATGCATTTTATTCAAAGTATCTTGCAGTCTTGAAGGCTTCATGCTTCATTCGAAAATGTTTTTAGGCATAGAAGACACAAAGGCTACGATGGATTTGTGAGATTTTCAGAATCCGAATTTAATGTATTTCGCACTGTATTGCCGTTTCTTCTTTTTTACTTGCGACATTGTTTTGCTTTGAGAAATACATTTAACTTCGCGAGTAGTGTAAAGGAGGCGTAAGTAATGCTCATCTATTGCGCGCAAAACCACAAATGAAAATAAAATAAATATTACATTGTTTATATAGGAATGCTAAAGCACAATTATTATATTGTAGTCCAAAAATATTAACTCTTATTTTTCCTACAAATACATTCGTATTATCTTATTTTTCCCAGAAATACACTTGTAAAAAAAATGATCTTTATCCTCTTTTATTTTTCCCAGAAATATATTAGTAATAAAGATCCATTTTTTATTTTTCACATAAAAGATTTAAGAAGTTCAAAAGCTCAAAACGTGCGCTACATCAGCTACCTACCCGACGTCATTTCGCAAGTGATGAAATAAATTTTTCAAGAGCTTAAAGCTTTTGCGCAAATGATTATATTATGATAGCAAATGCCCACATACAGATTTGGCGATGGCAATAGCAATACATATGACAGTTAGTATTCTATAAATTCTATCCTGTCAAGATGCCCCGTTATGAAACGGAGCGACCGATTGACATGATTTTCATTTTTTCTATATTCAATAAAATAGGACAGATATATGAACTACGCGCAGAGAAATATAGAACCGAGTTTGAGCAATCTTTTAATTCATATTGTGATCATCAAAGTTGTTGCTGAGAGTCGAGAGCTCATGTAGTCGTTGTCTAAGAGGCCTCCTAGCTAAATAAAATTACAAATAACCCCCCAGGCTTCTACACAACACCCCCATTTTCTTTTTGGCTCTGTCACCGCCCCCCTTGATACCTGCAGTGCCCACATGGGGGCGTTATCGCCCACTTTGGGAAACACTGTTCTAAAGTGACTTAGAGCTGTAGTATCTGGGAAGGTGGGTTTGAAAGGGAGTCGCACAACATAACGACTATTTTCGTTTCTTGTTGTTGTGAACTTATAATAGGCTTCGAATGCATGGTCTTCTTCTGAAAGTTGAGTAGTCTGAGGTAATTCTTCTACTTCCCAGAATTTTTATAGTTCATCATTTAAATATTCGTTTGAAATATTTTCAACTTCAGTTGTAAAAGAATTAAGTTTTTTTGTGACTTGGCCACTTAATATCCACCCAAAGATTGTATTTTGGGCTAACAATTTATTGGATATTGTTTTCTATACCTTCAAGAATTATTTGAGGTATTAAGTCACCACCTAATAACAAATCGATTTGTGATGGGGTATGGCAGTTGGGACCTGCTAATTTGAGATATGAGCATTTTTCCCATTGCTTTTTATTTACTTCACAACTTGGAAGCAAATTTGTGAGTTGCGGTAGACCGATGGCTTGTGCATCTATTCTTATATCCGCGTTTGGGGAGCCTATAGTGATTGGGCAAATTTTGTTTGAATTTTGTATAATTCGTCCGCCCATTCCTAAAATTTGGAAATTTGAATTTTTGACAGGCAATCTTAGCCGATTTTGAGCTTTAGATGATAAAAAGGATCTTTGAGAACCTTGATCTATTAACGCTCTTAATTTAAATAATTCTCCTCTATGTTCAATAGCGATGACCGCAGTGGGTAAAAGAATTTTGCTTTCATTCTCTGAATGAAGAGCTTGAATTTTCGTTGCTTTAGAGCAACATGGTGGTTCTTCCCTTTTTTCGGGATTTGAATTTTTGGGATTACCACTTTCAGTTGTAGTGACTAACCCGGTGGTTTTATGAAATTGATTTTGCTTCATATTTTGAAAATTTGTAATATGAAGCAATAAGTGATGTCTTCGTTGACAGTACACACAATTAAATTTGCTTTCACAGCCTTTTGTCCCGTGAGAATTTGACAGACAGTTGATGCAAAGTTTATGTTGTCGGACAAGATTGTTCCTATCTGAAACAGACATTTTTTTAAACATCTCCCAAGTTCTTATATTGTGACCTCCTTTACATATTTCACATAATGATTTCCAATGATTTGTTTGATTTGTCACAAATGTTTGGCTTCTATTAGCGTGCCTTTTACGAGTTTATTGTGTATTATTGCTGACTTGGGGTTTAAAAAAGTTTTTATTAGACTCATTTTGATTATTTTTTGGCTTGACTATTTTTTTTGTCAACTCGCTCAGCTATTTCGTACTGAGTTGTTAAGAAGTCTTTCGTTAGATGCCATTTTAGCGATTTCTTTCTTGCCACCAGTGATTGCTCCCATCGCAGCAAAGCATCATCCGGCTGTGTTGCTGCACAAATATTTACTAGAATAGGGTCCCACGATTCTGTGAAAATCTTTTGTGTTATATTTATATGCATACTAGCTGACCCCGCAGCCGTTGTCCTGCGTGAAATTAAGTGTTTTGAAATGAAAAAATAAAAATTCATATTGTGCTGATAATCATTTATTTGCGATTTTTCTACATTTTTTTCAATGTAACGCAGCTTGATAAACAACATTTTTTGGTTTCTGTTCCGGTTGTGCGTAAATGTACAGAGAAGATGGTTTTCCAACTCGTAAGCACGCCACGTATATCTGGTCGTGTGAAAAACATAGCATTTCCAAATTTATGAAACCCACTATACGACTATCCTATTGATCGTCATCTCAAATTCCATTTTCACTGGAAACGGAATACGTTTGAACTGAAATGGCAAATCGTGCCCCTTATATTTGATAGATGCGTCAAAATCAGATTGCGAAACATCATAACTACGGATCCAACTTTGAGACGCAAATGACGCGGTGGCATACCAAGCCTCTCCAAAGAACTTAGAAGTTCCACTGGATAATTCACGGTTTCGTCTTCATTGCCAAGACGATCGATCGATTTGTCTGAGCGCAAGTCTCCCGGAATTTGACTTCGAATCTTCCAGTTTAAGGCAACAGCATTGGCATTTTTGGTAGCTAACATTGTGCGTGCACTCCAGGAATCGTAGTTACGATAATTTGGCCAATGACCTAACACTCGTGATGAGTTCATCTTTCGTGAATTGATAACCGGCGAATGGAATTAATATCGAACCACCGGAAGTATCAACCGGAATGAACACATTTCCAATTTTTTGTACAGTATTCCCTGGGTCGAAATACACTCTTTGGCCATTCTCCAAATTAACTGCGAGACGCACAACAGTCGAAAAACGTTCATGAATTGCAAAAGTAAGTAAATATCCTGCATACCGCTTTATTGCAGTTCACGTATTGACCGTATCGTTCAAGACCAATAACCGCCATGTGGCTTCCTTTGGTGACGTACTTACAAACGTATTTTATCGGTTACACCAAGCTGCAGTACTCAACATTGATTTAACTTTTGAATGTGAATTAAACAACAGTGGTGAATATGGTACGATACATGTGTTGTCAACTTCGATGTTTTGTTCGATATTCACGTCCCTAAATTGAATGCAGAATGTTCTGTCATTGTCTTCTGGTGAGCGACGCCGATGCAGTTGATATACATCACTTTCAGTTTGTGTTTCCGAAAGAAAAGCACATGGATAGTGGTTCGTGCATTTATTGTCAGACATACAAACCGAAGTGGGATTGTGGTGTCCGAAAGGTCCATGAACCATATTGGTTTTCATCACTTCGTATAATACTGGATCTTTCTTTGCATCAGGAATTTCCGCATGACTGAAAGATTTCATCAATTTGATCTGGTGTAACCACCATCCAAAGAAGAATGTGTGCGTGCGGCAGACCTCTCTTTTGCCACTCAACAGAGTACATCTAGCATCTAATAGCGCCATATATACGTTGCTTCAAGATAAAGTCCATCGAAGCTGTTGCTTGAAAAGTCTTGCTGTGACATCGGGACGATCGCTTGCAGATTGACCGCAATCCATAATAACGCATGTATGACATCGCATCCTGGGAGTACTCGGTCATGTGCCTTGGGCTGCTAATGTCTGTTGATGCCAAAAAGACCGCCAACCGATATTAGCGCGACCTCTTCGTAGCCTCATAACGAATTTCAATCTGTAATTGATCACTTTGTGTGCAACACACATAACGTTTTCACTGAATAATTTTCAAAATATTTTGAAGCAAACGACAAATTTGAACGATTCAAATAATTGAAAAACAAAACATAAAAATTGAAAAAAAAAATTTTTTTGGGAAAAATTATTTTTTTCGGAATTTTCCAATTTTCCGACTTTTCCTCACGAAAATCATACAGTTTTTTATTTCTAGACCTTCCCCGATTTACACAGAGCATTCTCTGAAAATGTCAGCAAGATTGGTGCAGTTGTTTTCACAGCGTTACTAAAAAACCAACATTCATTCGTTTGTATGGAAAAAAGAAAAGGGCTGTTTTCAGGGGGTTTCCGGCAGTTATTGGAATTTTCTTGCCGTAAAAACCATCTTTGTACCTGAACGAACATTTAGAAAAAAGAATTGGTCAAATTGGTAAAGGCGTTGTTGAGTTATGCGCTTACCAACACATTTTGTGATTCATTTTTATATATAAGATAGTTATCCTTTATGTTTGTATGTCGTTTCTCTTATAGTTTCGCACAATTGTTACATATGTACATATGTATGTAATACGTATATGCAATATAACGAAATGCACGGAAAATAAGTATACCATTTTTTATACATTCGTAAACATGTCAATATTAAATATATGAGTACGTATATGTATGCAAATGTTTTGTTAATTGCATCTGCATACGTTTGTCGCATACATAAATATGTATCTTAGTTAATTTTAATTTTTCAATTTTTGGATATCCTCCAAGTACATGTATGTTGATTTTGTTTTGTTCGGTTTTTGTTTTGTTTGTTTAAAGTTCGCTGACCGGAGTAATAAATGTATTTTATATATTATTACTTGTATGTATATGTATATGTATGTATTTGTAACTTTTTTATTGGTACGTTGGTATATATTAAGACAGAGAGAAAACGTAAGAGCGATAAACAAGAAATAGTTGGATCGCGATATACGTACATACATGCATACTTATATGTACATACATAAATATCCACTGTTCTATTGGTGTTGTTTTTTTCTTCTGCCTTTGCTTATATCAAGAATGATAGAATATAAGATTACGACGACCGCCATTACGAAACGTCATAGTTCCGTGTTGAGAAGAAAAAGAGTGAAAAACTGTCAAATGGCTTGCAAATTGTAAACAGGAAAGTAAACATTTTTGTAAATTCGCAAAATATTATTAATTCTTTCTATCTTAATGAAAAGTTTTAGTGAAGTGATTGAATATTGTTGAGTAAAAAGATTTGAATCATTTCTAAAGAAATATATCGGCCTATTGATAATAAAATTGTCTATTAAGTTGTGATTCAAATGGAGAAGACGTTTCTTGTGTTGTATATAAATATATGCATATACTGTAAGTTCAGATGTATCAGATGTATGAAATTATGATAAAAGAATTGTGAAATTATATTGAAGATATATTTGTAACATATTTTTACTAAAGAGCATTTAGTATTAAATATATCATTTCTTTTGCAAAATAACACCCATTTTTTGGCAACTTTTAAATCGGCCGGAAAACTGAAAAAACTCGTTTTCGATCCTTTAATTGCATAATAATTATTACAACAAGCCACTGCACATTTCATTTTAAAAAATTAATATATTTATGCTGAGAAATTTAAATAAATACAACAGTACACTTTCACCGGATTTCTTCATTTGAACAATTTCCACACATGCTACTCTATTTATTGTGGATGTGCCTAAAAATACTTATATCTTTTCTCGCAACAATATTCTAAACATTCCACTGAAATTTTTCCTGCAAAGACGAATGAATTCATATTATTTTGGGAATTTCCAAAAGAGTTTACTTTTCTGTTTACAATTTGTATGCATTTCTATGCTTGTTCTTCTCAACGCAAAACTGTTACGTTACGAAATTGTTGTACAATGTATTTGTTTTTGTAAGAATTGTCACGAACTAAACCGAAAAAAACTAAGGGTAAACTAGTGTCGTAATCTTATATTCTATCATTCTTGGCTTATAACGGGTGATTTTTTTGAGGGTTAGGATTTTCATGCATTAGTATTTGACAGATTACGTGGGATTTCAGACATGGTGTCAAAGAGAAAGATGCTCAGTATGCTTTGACATTTCATCATGAATAGACTTACTAACGAGCAACGCTTGCAAATCATTGAATTTTATTACCAAAATCAGTGTTCGGTTCGAAATGTGTTTATCGACAAATTTTGTTCAGCGATGAGGCTCATTTCTGGTTGAATGGCTACGTAAATAAGCAAAATTGCCGCATTTGGGGTGAAGAGCAACCAGAAGCCGTTCAAGAACTGCCCATGCATCCCGAAAAATGCACTGTTTGGTGTGGTTTGTACGCTGGTGGAATCATTGGACCGTATTTTTTCAAAGATGCTGTTGGACGCAACGTTACGGTGAATGGCGATCGCTATCGTTCGATGCTAACAAACTTTTTGTTGCCAAAAATGGAAGAACTGAACTTGGTTGACATGTGGTTTCAACAAGATGGCGCTACATGCCACACAGCTCGCGATTCTATTGCCATTTTGAGGGAAAACTTCGGACAACAATTCATCTCAAGAAATGGACCCGTAAGTTGGCCACCAAGATCATGCGATTTAACGCCTTTAGACTATTTTTTGTGGGGCTACGTCAAGTCTAAAGTCTACAGAAATAAGCCAGCAACTATTCCAGCTTTGGAAGACAACATTTCCGAAGAAATTCGGGCTATTCCGGCCGAAATGCTCGAAAAAGTTGCCCAAAATTGGACTTTCCGAATGGACCACCTAAGACGCAGCCGCGGTCAACATTTAAATGAAATTATCTTCAAAAAGTAAATGTCATGAACCAATCTAACGTTTCAAATAAAGAACCGATGAGATTTTGCAAATTTTATGCGTTTTTTTTTTAAAAAAAGTTATCAAGCTCTTAAAAAATCACCCTTTATGTTAAAGCGATCCTGCTTGTTGCTTTGTTAGCCCAAGGAGTATCACCAGAACTTGAACGTAAGAATACTTGACTTTGAAAAATTTTGTTTTTGTTTTTGTAGTGTGCGGAAGCACGAAGTAAGCTGAAGGCAAGTAGTTTAACAGCAGTTTTTCAAAAATTTTCTTTTATACAGTTGACTTATGTATGTACCATATGTCTATGTATATATGTATACTCGAACAAATTGCGGAATATAAAATTTGGAAAAGTTTGATGGCCCATAAATTTTTTGTATGTACGTATATGCCCATATGTATCTTTTATACAATTGATTACCTTTACTTATATGTGTACATATGCATGTATTTGCATTTTCTTTTTTTTTTTGCTCGCCTTTGCCTATTTATTATGGGCGATCCTGCTACATGGGGACATGTGTAGAAGTTCACGCAAGTGAGGAAAGTTCTCTGATCGTCATTCACATGGGAGTGGCCAGAAATTCTCTTACATATCACTCAAGCATCTCACGACTTCCGGTCTTTGACCAAGTATCCTCTGGGTAGCCTAAGAACATCCGTTTGAAGGTGAGCTAAAGAGAGAAGGCGAAACATCCCTTGCATAGGGTTTCGCGTTGGGTTTGGGACCCGCCACGTAAAAAACACACCCAATGAAAAGGAACTACAAGCCTTGGATGAGTGACCCCCCTTTTGATGACGACCATGGCAAACGAAATAAGGACTACGAATTGAGGGCATGCACCTGGAATGTCCGGTCCCTTAATTGGGAAGGTGCCGCTGCCCAGGCAAAGGCTGATATCACCGCCGTCCAAGAAATGCGATGGACGGGACAAGGACAGAGACGAGTAGGTCCTTGTGGCATTTACTACAGTGGCCATATAAAGGAGCACAAGTTTGGTGTGGGATTCGTTGTGGGAGAGAGACTCCGTCGCCGAGTACTATCATTCACTCCGGTGAATGAACGTCTAGCCACAATCCGTATCAAAGCGAGGTTCTTTAACTTATCGCTGATTTGCCCCCACGCCCCGACGGAAGAGAAGGACGATGTGACCAAAGATGCCTTCGATGAGTGCTTGGAGCACACCTATGAGCGCTGCCCCCACCACGGTGTCAACATCGTGCTTGGCGACTTTAACGCCAGGGTGGCAACGAAGGTATTTTTGGCACTACGGTCGGTAAATTCAGCCTCCACGAGTAAATATCCCCAAATAGGTTGAGGCTGATCGACTTCGCCGGTGCCCACAATATGATCTGTGGTACTACATTCCATCACAAGAAAATACATCAAGCTACCTGGCTGACTCCGGATCGAAAAGCCACCAACCAGATCGATCATGTTGTGATAGATGGAAGACACGTCTCCCTTTTCGTGCGTACACTCCGAGGTCCTACCATCGACTCGGACCACTATATTGTTGCAGCCAAGGTTCGCTCCCGCCTCTGTGCAGCAAAAAAACGCACGCCAACAAACACAAGGAAGGTTCGACGTCAAGAAGCTGCAATCACAACAGACGGCCGAACGATTTTCTACTCATCTTGCACTCCTGCTCTCTGAGAGCACTTGTCAACAACTCGGTATAAGGGAACTGTGTGACGGCATTTCAAACTCCTAACGTACAGCTGCAACCGAAAGCATTGGTTTTCGGAAATTGCATAAGAACAGCTGGTACGACGAGGAGTGCCGTGTCGCAGCTGAGAGAAAACAGGCTGCCTACCTCACAACGTTACGATCGACCACAACGCGAGCGGGATGGGATAGATACCGAGATTTGAAGGGGGAAGCGAAACGCATTTGCAGAAAGAAAAAGAAAGAGGCCGAAATGTGTGAGTATGAAGAGCTTAATAAGCTGGCCGACAGTGGTAATGCTCGAAAATTCTACGACAAAATGCGGCGGCTTACAGAAGGATTCAAGACCGGAGCATACTCTCGTAGAGCCCCCACAAGTGATCTAGTCACCGATGCTCAGAACATACTTAAATTATGGAGGGAACACTTCTCCAGCCCGCTAAATGGCAGTGAACGCACAACGCCAGAAGAAGGCGAACCCGATTCCCTTATCGAAGACGATGGAGCAGACGTTCCATTGCCCAACCATGAAAAAGTTCGAATAGCAATTACCCGCCTTAAGAACAACAAAGCGGCAGGGGCCGATGGATTGCCGGCCGAGCTATTCAAACACGGCGGCGAAGAGCTGATAAGGTGCATGCATCAGCTTCTTTGCAAAATATGGTCGGACGAAAGTATGCCCAACGATTGGAATTTAAGTGTGCTATGCCCAATCCACAAAAAAGGAGACCCCACAATCTGCGCCAACCACCGTGGGATAAGCCTCCTCAACATCGCGTATAACGTTCTGTCGAGCGTATTGTTTGAAAGATTACAGCCCACCGTCAACAAACTGATTGGACCTTATCAGTGTGGCTTTGGACCTGGCAAATCAATAACCGACCAATTATTTACCATGCGCCAAATCTTGGAAAAGACCCGTGAAAGGAGAATCGACACTCACCACCTATTCGTTGATTTCAAAGCTGCTTTCGACAGCACGAAAAGGAGCTGCCTTTATGCCGCGATGTCTGAATTTGGTATCCCTGCAAAACTAATACGGCTGTGTAAACTAACCTTGAGGAACACGAAAGCTCCGTCAGAATCGGGAAGGACCTCTCCGAGCCGTTCGATACCAAACGAGGTTTCAGACCAAGCGAATCCTTATCGTGCGACTTTTTCAATCTGCTGCTGGAGAAAATTATTCGAGCTGCAGAACTGAATCAGGCAGGTACAATCTTTTATAAGAGTGTACAGCTGCTGGCGTATGCCGATGATGTTGATATCATCGGCCTCAACACCCGCGCCGTTAGTTCAGCTTTCTCCAGACTTAACAATGAAGCAACGCAAATGGCCAGACCCAGTGAACGAGGGCAAGACGAAATATCTCCTGTCATCAAACAAACAGTCGTCGCACTCGCGACTTGGCTCCCACGTCACTGTTGACAACGTCCGGTGTGCTTAACGTGGGTACCTGCTGACGACAGCCTTACTCCACGGTAGTCAAAACTACAACGGATCAAATCAATGCGTTGATCAGCGCCCTGAAAATGTCAGGCATTTCCAGTACCAATTGGCAGTGTGGAATGGACACACTAACCAACTTGGTAGGGTTTGAGGCCCATCTAAAACCTCTGCCGTACTTTGGGTCCGGCACCCGGTTGCAATGCAACTCCACATTGAGTAATCGAAACCACAACCACCACGATACTCCCCGAGTTGCCTACTGCATGAGCAGGTTGAAGCGAACTCCAAGGGCTCCTGCTCTCCGTGGTACCAGAATTAAGTCTCCGGTCAGACCTCGTAGCCGAAACTACTACCAGTTGAGCTTCCATACTGCTCTGGACTGGTGACCAGGGGTTAGACCACATACCCCCATCCCATGCACCCAGCAATCCCCTTACCTAACCTAACCTAACCTAAGTTTTCAGCTAATTATCTTCGCCGCCTTAATAATTCACGTGCAAACCTATCAAATGTCCCTAGTAGTTCGGCATTCCAGCTAGTGGAGATCACTCCGCTCACATCTAGCCGTCCATTTGTATAACTAATCCCCATTCTCCTAAAGATCCTGATGTCTGAGTGCATTGCCCAATCCTCATTGCGTGCTTCCTCCTATGCAAGAATACATTCAGAGGCCCATGTCCCGTGAGTAAGAAGCCCGAGCTCAGATAGAACCTGAAGTCGGGGTTTCCTTCCACAAACCTGACATCCTGGATGTATTGGTAAGTCACTCGACTGTTGCTGCTATTGTTCCAACGGTTTTGCCACTTATTCCTAACCATTTCATCTACAAGCCTCTTGCTTCCTAGATATCCTTCCCTCTCTGCATCATTGTCAGAAATCCAATCATTCTGGAACAATGACACACTCAAACCCCTCCTTAACATGAATTCAACAGCTCGCTGTATGACAAACAGGTCAAGTGGGGGAGCTCCCAGTAGCACCTGCATTGCATCCGTTGAGACGGTGCGACATGCAGGCAAGCAAGCAAGCATTATAAAACGCTGTATAGAGAGAAGCTTTTGACGCCCCAAGACTGTCGTGGCTGTTTCCCACCATACAGCGGCGCCGTAAGTGGCACAGGCCACAAACAGACCCCGATATAAGGTGCGAACAGCACGACGTCCGAGACCCCAATCACTCCTCAAAATGCGTCGTATTTTGCCCACCGTCACTGTTGACAGTCATAACTTTGAAGTTGTAGATAATTTCGTCCATCTTGGAACCAGCAAAAACCCCCTGTCAGCCGGGAAATATCCAACGCAGGATTACTCTTGACAACAGGTGCTACTTCGGTCTGAGTAGGCAATTGATAAGTAAAGTCCTCTCTCGATGAACTAAAGCCAAACTCTATAAGTCGCTCATAATTCCCGTCCTCCTATATGGTGCAGAAGCGTGGACGATGACAACAACCGATGAGTCGACGTTACGAGTTTTCGATAGAAAGTTTCTGCGAAAGATTTACGGTCTTTTGCGCATTGGCCACGGCGAATATGGCATTCGATGGAACGATGAGCTGTACGAGATGTACGACGACATTGACATAGTTCAGCGAATTAAAAGACAGCGGCTTCGTTGGCTAGGTCATGTTGGACGAAAACACTCCAGCTCTGAAAGTTTTCGACGCAGTACCCGCCGGGGGAAGCAGAGGAAGAGAAAGACCTGTTCTTCGTTGGAAGGACCACGTGGAGAAGGATCTGGCTTCGCTGGGGATATCCAATTGGCGCCGTGTAGCGAAAAGAAGAAACGACTGGCGCGCTGACTCGGCTATAATCGCGTAAGCGGTGTCAACGCACATTAAAAAGAAGAAGAATATACGACTGTAATAAAGAAACCTATTGTAATAAGGACTATACCCGCGAACGAATTTTTTTTCCTTTTTTAATCGGAATTCTTAAATTCGACCAAGGCAATTATCTTTTAGTTGCGCGTCTCAGTGAGTCCAACGTTTTTTAACTTCAATCTTAAGAAAGCTTAAGATTTTTCACATACATTTTACATATATAAAGAAATAATAAAAAATTTAAATTAGTTTGTTCTTCATTTCTAAAAATATTGTAAATTAAGAATCGGAAAGGGATTAGGGATATTAGAACAGCTTAGCTTTTCTTTTTCATATGGCACTACTGAAGGAGCGCAACAGCAATATATGATCCCACGTATACGTATGCGTAAGAGAAAAAGTAGTTAAAATCTGCATATACATATAACGGGTATTATATTCACTATTATACATTATTGAACACTATTGTTGTTTTTATTTTGAACAATTTTAGACATCCTGCCTACAAACTGTTTTTTTGACGTACATACTTATATACAAAGTATAATTGCAACTGCACAATTCGTTTCAATTTAGGAATTTTAAGCACATGTACATATATATTTGTAGATATTAGGTACAAATTAAATATACACAAATGCATCACCTAAGACATAGCTATTTGAATTAATAATACATTATCTAATATCAATTCCTTATTTTGTAAAGTTATTAATTTATAATTTACTCATCTGAACTGTTCGCAATCCTCAATAATATCTAGAAATTCTCCAAGTGTTCTTGTATATTTAAACTTTTATTTATACAAGCAACTCATAAATCATATTGCTTACGTTATTGCGACTGGGCTTTTCGCTTTTTTCTTCTTCTTGAAAAATTGTACATTAGTCTTTCTTAACGCTGCATCTCGTTAGGCAAAAGTTGGTGGGATACTAACTTTCAAATCAAAATTACAAAACTTTTCATCAAATACATTTAAATTTCAAAAATTCATTTAACTTTCATTGTTTTACATTTTTAGTAAGTGGTCTTGAATGCAATGCAATACAACAAATCCCTCCGTTTACTCATATTTTTGGAAAGATTTCAATCTGGCCATCGCTTTTTTCCTGAACTCGATCAGCTGTCAAAGTTCAGTAGATTTGACGTTTAGCAATTACTCTATCACTTCCAATGAGAAATGAGTTCGGCATCTCCTAATCTCTGGTACTTGTTTTGAGCTCTTCGAAACTCTCAATGAAAGAATTTATGCGGAAAACAAAAACAGTAAAAATATATTTTTTCCTACAAACTTATTTCTTAAAAAAAAGAAGATATTTTATATTTTATAACTTAAATAATTGTAGCATAATTTTTATATACCAATTAAGTTAATAAATTTAATATGAGCAATGATATTTTGCTTGTATAAATTTATTAAATTTCATACTTCGCTCATTCTTCAATCCATTTGGTATAACTTTTCTGCAAATTAACAATATTAAGCTATACACTGCCGATCAACTGATTAGGTTTACATGAATTCGCTTGCATTTTCATAATTTTTTCATCACATAATGATCGTACGCATGTTTTTTTAAAAACATTTTAACTTTATATTTGTGCCAATCATTGTGCGCTACTAAACCGTTTGCTAAACCCCGTTACTTTTTGCTTTTGCTATAATGGAAAATGGGATGCGGAGAACAATTATCCGCGGATGAAAGAGGCCAAATCGAAGCCTATCGTTAAAGTGGTCTTAGCCATTGCAAAATCGCCCAAAAAAATGGGAAAAGCCAAAATGTTGTGAGTAACTTTTTGAGAAATAAAGCAGAATATGGCAAAAACATGAAAGGCAGAGTCAAACACGCCATCTTTGCGGCAGTCAGGAGGCATATTGTGCGAGCTGCGTCCAATTTATGGTCCTTTGCGCTTTGGCCAAGGCGAATATCGCATTCGATGGAACGATGAGCTGTACGAGATATACGACGACATTGACATAGTTCAGCGAATTAAAAGACAGTGGCTACGCTGGCTAGGTCATGTTGTCCGGATGGATGAAAACACTCCAGCTCTGAAAGTATTCGACGCAGTACCCGCCGCGGGAAGCAGAGGAAGAGAAAGACCTCCACTCCGTTGGAAGGGTCAAGTGGAGAAGGACCTGGATTCGCTTGGAATATCCAATTGGCGCCACGTAGCGATGAGAAGAAACGACTATTTTACAGGAATGAACAGCTAAAGTGAAAAAAATTATAGACCTGTTGGTTTTGTACATTTTTGGTTAGTATGCATGTTTGCTGTTACAGAGTCGCATTGGAAACGGACTTATTTTCAACACCCTTCCTCAATGTGATTCTGTTTGCATAAAATCTAATTTAAATTAATTAACTTAACAAAATGTAAATGCTTTGTTTTCGATAAATTTTTTGTTAGTATATCAGCTATCATATTTTCGGTTGAAATGTACTTTAATTCTATGTCACCAATCTGGACAACTTCTCTGACGAAATGATATCTGATGTCGATGTGTTTTGACCTGTTATGGTATTCTTAGCGAGATTCTGTGCGCTGAGATTGTCGCCATACAATATTGTTGGTTCCAATTTCAATACTTAAACGTCTCAAGTGCAATGCTTTTTTGACCGCTGATGATAAAGCCATATACTCAGCCTCCGTACTGCTAAGGGCTACGGAATTTTGTTTTTCCGATTTCCACGAGATTGGTCCACCTGCCAGGAAGAACAGGCACCCGATGTATGATCGACGGTTACTCATATCACCTATCCAATCTGCATCTACATAACCTCCAAGCGCCTGCCCACAAGTTTCAAGTCTTTTGTTGCTGCTAAATATCGCATTACATGCTTCACCCCTGTAAGATGTTCGGTGTGAGGGTTTTTGTTTCTTGGTGCTAATTTTACAACCGAATGGTAAATATCGGGCCTGGAAGTCAAAGCCAACCACATCTATTCGCCTAATGCAGACTGATAAGCCGTTGCATCCACTTGCTCACATGTTTTTTTATTGCACGCTACTTGATATCCTGTGTCCAATGGCGTCGTTGTTACCCTGCATTGATGCATGCCGTGGCGTTGTAGCATATCGTCTATGTAGGCAGACTGATTCATTGAAATATCGCCTATATCGCCTTCGCGCTGAATCTGCATACCCAAAAACATCTGAAGTGAGCCTTTATCAACTCATTCAAACTTGCTTGAGATCATTGTTTTAATTTGTATTAAATCGAACTTCTTCTGACACGCTATAAGTAAATTATCTTCTTCTTCTTCTTTACTGGCGTAGACACCGCTTACGCGATTATAGCCGAGTCGACAACAGCGCGCCAGTCGTTTCTTCTCTTCGCTACGTGGCGCCAATTGGATATTCCAAGCGAGGCCAGGTCCTTCTCCACTTGGACCTTCCAACGGAGTGGAGGTCTTCCTCTTCCTCTGCTTCCCGCGGCGGGTACGGCGTCGAATACTTTCAGAGCTGGAGTGTTTTCATCTATCCGGACAACATGACCTAGCCAGCGTAGCCGCTGTCTTTTAATTCGCTGAACTATGTCAATGTCGTCGTATATCTCGTACAGCTCATCGTTCCATCGAATGCGATATTCGCCTTGGCCAACGCGCAAAGGACCATAAATCTTTCGCAGAACCTTTCTCTCGAAAACTCGCTACGTCGACTCATCCGTTGTTGACATCGTCCAAGCCTCTGCACCATTTAGCAGGACGGGAATTATTAGTGACTTATAGAGTTTGGTGTTTGTTTGTCGAGAGAGGACTTTGCTTCTCAATTGCCTACTCAGTCCGAAGTAGCACCTGTTGGCAAGAGTTATCCTGCGTTGGATTTCTAGGCTGACATTGTTGGTGGTGTTTACGCTGGTTCCAAGATAGACGAAATTATCTACAACTTCAAAGTTATGACTCTCAACAGTGACGTGAGTGCCAAGTCGCGAGTGCGACGACTGTTTGTTTGATGACAGGAGATATTTCGTCTTGCCCTCGTTCACTGCCAGACCCATTCCTTTTGCTTCCTTGTCCAGTCTGGAGAAAGCAGAACTAACGGCGCGGGTGTTGAGGCCGATGATATCAATATCATCGGCATACGCCAGCAGTTGTACACTCTTAGAGAAGATGGTACCTTCTCTGTTGAGTTCTGCAGCTCGAACTATTTTCTCCAGAAGCAGGTTGAAAAAGTCGCACGATAAGGAATCGCCTTGTCTGAAACCTCGTTTGGTATCGAACGGCTCGGAGAGGTCCTTCCCGATTCTGACGGAGCTTTTCGTATTGCTCAACGTCAGCTTACACAGCCGTATTAGTTTTGCGGGGATACCAAATTCAGACATCGCGGCATAAAGGCAGCTCCTTTTCGTGCTGTCGAAAGCAGCTTTGAAATCAACGAAAAGGTGGTGAGTGTCGATTCTCCTTTCACGGGTCTTTTCCAAGATTTGGCGCATGGTAAATAATTGGTCGGTTATTGATTTGCCAGGTCCAAGGCCACACTGATAAGGTCCAATCAGTTTGTTGACGGTGGGCTTTAATCTTTCAAACAATACGCTCGACAGAACGTTATACGCGATGTTGTTGAAACTAATCCCACGGTAGTTGGCGCAGATTGTGGGGTCTCCTTTTTTGTGGATTGGGCATATCACACTTAAATTCCAATCGTTGGGCATACTTTCGTCCGACCATATTTTGCAAAGAAGCTGATGCATGCACCTTATCAGCTCTTCGTCGCCGTGTTTGAATAGCTCGGCCGGCAATCCATCGGCCCCTGCCGCTTTGTTGTTTTTCAGGCGGGCAATTGCTATTCGAACTTCTTCATGGTCCGGCAATGGAACGTCTGCTCCATCGTCATCGATTGGGGTATCGGGTTCGCCTTCTCCTGGTGTTGTGCGTTCACTGCCATTCAGCAGGCTGGAGAAGTGTTCCCTCCATAATTTAAGTATGCTCTGGGCATCGGTGGCTAGATCACCTTGGGGGGTAAGAGTATGCTCCGGTCTTGAAACCTTCTGTAAGCCGTCGCATCCTTTCGTAGAATTTTCGAGCATTACCCCTGTCGGCCAGCTTATCAAGCTCTTCGTACTCAATCATTTCGGCCTCTTTCTTTTTCTGTCTACAAATGCGTCTCGCTTCCCTCTTCAACTCTCGGTATCTATCCCATCCCGCACGTGTTGTGGTCGATCGTAACGTTGCGAGGTAGGCAGCCTGTTTTCTCTCCGCTGCGACACGGCACTCCTCGTCGTACCAGCTGTTCTTTTGCACTTTCCGAAAACCAATGGTTTCGGTTGCAGCTGTACGTAAGGAGTCTGAAATGCCGTCCCACAGTTCCCTTATACCGAGTTGTTGACGAGTGCTCTCAGAGAGCAGGAGTGCAAGCCGAGTAGAAAAACGTTCGGCTGTCTGTTGTGATTGCAGCTTCTCGACGTCGAACCATCCTTGTGTTTGTTGGCGTGCGTTTTTTGCTGCACAGAGGCGTGTGCGAATTTTGGCTGCAACAATATAGTGGTCCGAGTCGATGTTAGGACCTCGGAGCGCACGCACATCTAAAACACAAAGATACCTTCTTTGCCCACCCTGGCATTGAAGTCGCCAAGCACGATTTTGACATCGTGGCGGGGGCATCTCTCATAAGTGCGCTCCAAGCACTCATAAAAGGCATCTTTGGTCACATCGTCCTTCTCTTCCGTCGGGGCGTGGGCGCAAATCAGCGATATGTTGAAGAACCTCGCTTTGATACGGATTGTGGCTAGACGTTCATTCTCCGGAGTGAATGATAGTACTCGGCGACGGAGTCTCTCTCCCACCACGAATACCACACCAAACTTGCGCTCCTTTATATGGCCACTGTAGTAAATGTCACAAGGACCTGCTCGTCTCTGTCCTTGTCCCGTCCATCGCATTTCTTGGACGCCGGTGATGTCAGCCTTTATCTTCCTTCCCAATTAAGGGACCGGACATTCCAGGTGCATGCCCTCAAATCATAGTCCTTAATTCGTTTGCCATGGTCGTCATCAAAAGGGGGGTCTCTCATCCGAGGCTGTTTATGACTATTCACTGGGGGTGTTTTTTTACGTGGCGGCTCCCAAACCCAGCGCACAACCCTAAGTAGGGAATGTTTCGCCTTCTCACTTTAGCTCGCCTTCAAACGGATGTTCTTAGGCTACCCAGAGGATACTTGGTCAAAGACCGGAAGTCGTGAGCTGCTTGAGTCATATGTAAAAGAATAGTTTCTGGCCTCTCCCAAGTGAATGGCGATCAGAGAACTTTCCTCACTTGCGTGAACTTCTACACATGACTCCATCCTCCAAATTATCTAAATCTAAATCTAAAGTAAATTATCTACATAGATTAATAATAAACAAAGGCTACCTTCTATGTCCTTTTTATATAGGCGCGCTTTATTTTGGCATTGAGAAAAACCAATTTCACACAGCACCGCGTTCGATTTGGAGTTCCACTCCCTTCCTGCTCGCTTTAAGCCGTAAAACGCTTTGTTTGTGCGAATTTTGGCTGCAACAATATAGTGGTCCGAGTCGATGTTAGGACCTCGGAGCGCACGCACATCTAAAACACAAAGATACCTTCTTTGCCCACCCTGGCATTGAAGTCGCCAAGCACGATTTTGACATCGTGGCGGGGGCATCTCTCATAAGTGCGCTCCAAGCACTCATAAAAGGCATCTTTGGTCACATCGTCCTTCTCTTCCGTCGGAGCGTGGGCGCAAATCAGCGATATGTTGAAGAACCTCGCTTTGATACGGATTGTGGCTAGACGTTCATTCTCCGGAGTGAATGATAGTACTCGGCGACGGAGTCTCTCTCCCACCACGAATCCCACACCAAACTTGCGCTCCTTTATATGGCCACTGTAGTAAATGTCACAAGGACCTACTCGTCTCTGTCCTTGTCCCGTCCATCGCATTTCTTGGACGCCGGTGATGTCAGCCTTTATCTTTACGAGGACATCTACCAGCTGGGCAGCGGCACCTTCCCAATTAAGGGACCGGACATTCCAGGTGCATGCCCTCAAATCATAGTCCTTAATTCGTTTGCCATGGTCGTCATCAAAAGGGGGGTCTCTCATTCGAGGCTGTTTATGACTATTCACTGGGGGTGTTTTTTTACG
Organism: Bactrocera correcta; assembly: GCA_027475135.1. Lineage (NCBI taxonomy): Eukaryota > Metazoa > Arthropoda > Insecta > Diptera > Tephritidae > Bactrocera > Bactrocera correcta. The sequence goes on from CM050325.1 coordinate 45,333,515, forward strand.
TGGCGGGTCCCAAACCCAGCGCACAACCCTAAGTAGGGAATTTTTCGCCTTCTCACTTTAGCTCGCCTTCAAACGGATGTTCTTAGGCTACCCAGAGGATACTTGGTCAAAGACCAGAAGTCGTGAGCTGCTTGAGTCATATGTAAAAGAATCGTTTCTGGCCTCTCCCAAATGAATGGCGATCAGAGAACTTTCCTCACTTGCGTGAACTTCTACACATGACTCCATCCTCCAAATTATCTAAATCTAAATCTAAAGTAAATTATCTACATAGATTAATAATAAACAAAGGCTACCTTCTATGTCCTTTTTATATAGGCGCGCTTTATTTTGGCATTGAGAAAAACCAATTTCACACAGCACCGCGTTCGATTTGGAGTTCCACTCCCTTCCTGCTCGCTTTAAGCCGTAAAACGCTTTGTTTAATCGTAAGACTTTTTTGCCACACGTTCTGTCTACATACCCCACAGGCTGCTTCATGTAGATCACGTCATTTAACTCGCTGTTGAGATAAGTTGTATAAACGTCCATCTGATGCAAGTGTAACTTCAGCTCGACAGAGAGCGCGAGTATCAATCGTATCGTTTCATATCGACACACCGGAAAAAATGTTTCGTTATAGTTCACGCCGAACTTCTGCGAGCACCCCTTGGCTACCAAACGTGTTTTGTAAGGCTCAACTGCGCCAGTTTTATCTCTTTTAACTGTGTAAACCCATTTACACCTAACTACTTTTTCACCCTTTGGTAATTTTGCCGCAGTCCACGTGCCATTTGCCCCCAATGCCTTATGCTCTGCGTTCATAGCCGCCTGCCAGTAGAAAGCATACTTGCCGTCAGCTGCCTCTTTAAACGTCTGTGGTAATGGTATCTCTACAGATTGCACTGCCTGTACAACATTATAGCTCTTCTTCGCACGTCCTGGTATACCGCTTCGAATAATTCTTGGCCTACCCGGTCCTATCTTACGTTTCTGCTCCTGCTCTGGCTCATCTGCACTGCCGTGTTCGTCGCTTTCTTCATTGTATATACGTTTTTCCTGCTTAACTTCACTTCTGCACGGAATAAATGTATCTTCATTAGGATTTGAATCAGCTGGCAAAATTTCTGGTAATTCATCAAAAACGATTTGATCATCTGGGATTCTTTGAAATGTTCATAGAACAAAACATCACGTTTTTCTACAATTTGATGCTTCTCTTGATCGTAGAGTCTGTAAGCTTTTGATGCCCAGGAGTACCCAACGAATCTGTAGTCTTTACCTTTCGCATGGAATTTATTTTTTCGCGTTTTGTCTAAGCAAACAGCCACAGACCCAAATGTACGCATATTTTTTACAATAGGTTTTCTACCACTCCAAGCTTCATATGGTGTCATGCTAATCAAGTAGGGTACCGTCAGCTGACGCGTTATGCCCTGTTGTTTTAGGAAGTTATCGAAACGCTTGTTGATGTATTCTCGGCCGTTGTCGCTCCGTAAAACCTTGATTTTCCGCCCAATCTGGCATTCGACCATTTTCTTGAAAGTTACGAAATTTTCATACACCTCATCTTTAGACTTGAGAAAAAATGTGAAAATACGCCGAGAAATGTCATCGATGAATGTTAAAAAATATGCTGAGCCACCAAGAGAACGCTTTTCAAACGGGCCGCACACGTCGGTATGCACTAGCTCCAACAATTCTTTTGCTCGATTTTCAGACGCCGCTGGAAACGGTTGAGTGAGGATTTTACTTTTCATACACGTTTTACACTGCGTACTGTCTGCGAACTTCACATTTTCTATGCCAAACACAATTTTATTCTTTGTCAGCTTCATCAAACTGCCATAATTTAAGTGGCCATATCTATTATGCCATACTTCTGCACTGCACTGTGCTGCACCAAAACACGCGTTGTTAATACACTCAAATACAAACAATTTATTTTTTTTTTTTCTGCTTTCAAATATTTGATCGCCTTTCTGGCTTACGATAACGTTTTCGTTGTTAAAGCTTACTGTACAGCCACGTTCGACAGCTCGACTCACCGATACAAAATTCCCCTTCATTTGAGGGACATGCAATACGTTTTCCAACCTTAACTCACAAAAATCTGTTTGAACTATAACGTTGCCTCTGCCTATTGCACGTATAATGTTGTCGGCCAACATAACATCCTCTGCTTGTGTGCCGTAATTCGTAAAAAGATTACGTGAGCCACTCAAATGTGCCGTCGCGCCACTGTCCAGGTACCATCTGTCACATCTGTCGCTGCTAAAACTGTAAATGACCTATGTTGTTGTTGCGATTCTGTCACGGCTTTCTGCATTGATTTTTGTAGTGACCATATTTGTACCACCACATTTATAACATTTGATATGACTCTTCTCCTCTCGCTTTTTCTCCATCGGCTTTGTGGTTGCTTGAAACGCCTCGCGATCTCCTTCCTCTAATAACTTTTTAATATCTCAAGGGAAGGCAGGCTATCGCGTGTTTCCATGGCGATCACGAAATTTTCAAAGCTTTTGGGCAAGCTTGAAAGTAATATTATTACTTCCAGCTCTTCACTGAGCTTAATATCAACCTCCGAAAGCTTGTCAACTGTTGCACAAAATTTATTTATATAGCTGGACATAACCTCGCCTTATATCATCCGCAAACCAAGCAACTGCTTATAAAGAGACACTTTTCTTACTGGTCCACTAGGTTGATGCATCTCTTTTAGCTTTTTCCGGGCACTAGTTGAAGTTGTGCAGTTCTTTAGATAGCACAATTGCGATGGCTTCACACTCAATGTCATCATGGCCAATGCTTTGCTATCGAGCGCATCCCAGCCCTCTCTGTCTGCTGCTGGTCTCTGTCACTGATGACTTTCCACGTCTCTGCATGCACCAGCACGCTGCGCATTTGGATGCTCCAGGTATCGTAATTACCTTCATCTAATTTTTCAGTCTGATACATGGAACTCATTGCGATTGTATTCTTAAATGAATACTAGTATAAACTTTACTTTACTTTAAATGTTTTAAATATCGAAAAGGCGGGACCCACGTGCCTGGGCCCATAACCTGTTGAGATTCCGCTTTATTCAAAATATTTAACAGGAATGAACAGATAAAGTGAAAAAAGTCATTGACCTGTTGGTTTTGTACATTTCTGGTTAGTATGAATGTTTGCTGTTACAGAGCCGCAATGGAAACGGACTTATTTTCAACAATTAATATAATGGAAAACGTATGAAGGTTGCTATCGCGCAAGATATGAAGGAGGCAGTAAATTTCATTGCAAAACAACTTTAGTTGCGACAATTAAAGCGGCCTGGACAACAATTTCGCTGCAAATACTGCAAAATCTGTATAGCTCGCTTCCGGATCGTTTATATGACATATCGAAAAACGGTGGATTCATTCATTAACAAACTTATTAAAAATTACTTAAGTATAAGCTAAGTTCCACAAAAATTAAAATTATCTTAAGTTACTTGTATAATTTTAAGTTTTTTAGGTTGAACCTTTTCAGATGAACGAAAAAAATCACTGATTTTGTTAACCTTTCAGAAGAAAAAATAAATAAGGAATAAATAATATGTTTTTGAAAAACCTTTTTCAACATTTAATATTAATATGATTTAAAAATTAAACAAAAAAAATTATGTAAATCGGAAAACTGGTTTAGAAATTAGAGATAAATTCCTACCTCTGAGATCATGAACCTATTCAGTTGAGCGGCAGGGTATATTAATTTTTTTGAAAAATATATATACAAAATCGTAAAGATGATGGTATCATGGTACCGTCATTGAAATCCAGACGTACATGTGCTGTCACAAATTTTCCTTATATATTAGCTAAACTCTACACTCTGAATACTAATAGCGGGACTCTGTCACCAGTCTCTATTTGATATATTTCGAGCTAAAGTCTCAATTTGCGAATAATTACTATTCACTAAACAGTCTCTAGCGTTAGTCTCAAAATATTGCCTCAAATTTGAGACTCGCTAGTTAGCAGGTCACAAAACTGAAAAGAACTCGAGGTAATGTCTCAATTTATGACTAATTACTACTCACTAAACAGTCTCTAGTGTTAGTCTCAAAATATTGCCTCAAATTTGAGACCCGATAGTTAGCAGGTCACAAAACTAAAAGAACTCTTGTCTGCCTTTTTGAATATACTTAATAGAGATCATCATAGATATTAACTGATGGTGGTTTTTTTTATATTTTGTAAGCAACTCAAACAGGAAAAGGTTAAAAATAAATACATTTTATATAAATTTAGTAAATATTATGGAACAAAGTCAAGATATACTTTTATGTTTATTGATAATTATGTTATTTGACTATGTTATAGAAAATTTAATATTTGTTATCGACATATTTATTTTCATACCAGCTGTTCTTTTGCACTTTCCGAAAACCAATGGTTTCGGTTGCAGCTGTACGTAAGGAGTTTGAATACCGTCCCACAGTTCCCTTATACCGAGTTGTTGACGAGTGCTCTCAGAGAGCAGGAGTGCAAGCCGAGTAGAAAAACGTTCGGCTGTCTGTTGTGATTGCAGCTTCTCGACGTCGAACCATCCTTGTGTTTGTTGGCGTGCGTTTTTTGCTGCACAGAGGCGTGTGCGAATTTTGGCTGCAACAATATAGTGGTCCGAGTCGATGTTAGGACCTCGGAGCGCACGCACATCTAAAACACAAAGATACCTTCTTTGCCTACCCTGGCATTGAAGTCGCCAAGCACGATTTTGACATCGTGGCGGGGGCATCTCTCATAAGTGCGCTCCAAGCACTCATAAAAGGCATCTTTGGTCACATCGTCCTTCTCTTCCGTCGGGGCGTGGGCGCAAATCAGCGATATGTTGAAGAACCTCGCTTTGATACGGATTGTGGCTAGACGTTCATTCTCCGGAGTGAATGATAGTACTCGGCGACGGAGTCTCTCTCCCACCACGAATACCACACCAAACTTGCGCTCCTTTATATGGCCACTGTAGTAAATGTCACAAGGACCTACTCGTCTCTGTCCTTGTCCCGTCCATCGCATTTCTTGGACGCCGGTGATGTCAGCTTTTATCTTCCTTCCCAATTAAGGGACCGGACATTCCAGGTGCATGCCCTCAAATCATAGTCCTTAATTCGTTTGCCATGGTCGTCATCAAAAGGGGGGTCTCTCATCCGAGGCTGTTTATGACTATTCACTGGGGGTGTTTTTTTACGTGGCGGCTCCCAAACCCAGCGCACAACCCTAAGTAGGGAATGTTTCGCCTTCTCACTTTAGCTCGCCTTCAAACGGATGTTCTTAGGCTACCCAGAGGATACTTGGTCAAAGACCGGAAGTCGTGAGCTGCTTGAGTCATATGTAAAAGAATAGTTTCTGGCCTCTCCCAAGTGAATGGCGATCAGAGAACTTTCCTCACTTGCGTGAACTTCTACACATGACTCCATCCTCCAAATTATCTAAATCTAAATCTAAAGTAAATTATCTACATAGATTAATAATAAACAAAGGCTACCTTCTATGTCCTTTTTATATAGGCGCGCTTTATTTTGGCATTGAGAAAAACCAATTTCACACAGCACCGCGTTCGATTTGGAGTTCCACTCCCTTCCTGCTCGCTTTAAGCCGTAAAACGCTTTGTTTGTGCGAATTTTGGCTGCAACAATATAGTGGTCCGAGTCGATGTTAGGACCTCGAAGCGCACGCACATCTAAAACACAAAGATACCTTCTTTGCCCACCCTGGCATTGAAGTCGCCAAGCACGATTTTGACATCGTGGCGGGGGCATCTCTCATAAGTGCGCTCCAAGCACTCATAAAAGGCATCTTTGGTCACATCGTCCTTCTCTTCCGTCGGGGCGTGGGCGCAAATCAGCGATATGTTGAAGAACCTCGCTTTGATACGGATTGTGGCTAGACGTTCATTCTCCGGAGTGAATGATAGTACTCGGCGACGGAGTCTCTCTCCCACCACGAATCCCACACCAAACTTGCGCTCCTTTATATGGCCACTGTAGTAAATGTCACAAGGACCTACTCGTCTCTGTCCTTGTCCCGTCCATCGCATTTCTTGGACGCCGGTGATGTCAGCCTTTATCTTTACGAGGACATCTACCAGCTGGGCAGCGGCACCTTCCCAATTAAGGGACCGGACATTCCAGGTGCATGCCCTCAAATCATAGTCCTTAATTCGTTTGCCATGGTCGTCATCAAAAGGGGGGTCTCTCATTCGAGGCTGTTTATGACTATTCACTGGGGGTGTTTTTTTACGTGGCGGGTCCCAAACCCAGCGCACAACCCTAAGTAGGGAATTTTTCGCCTTCTCACTTTAGCTCGCCTTCAAACGGATGTTCTTAGGCTACCCAGAGGATACTTGGTCAAAGACCAGAAGTCGTGAGCTGCAGAATCGTTTCTGGCCTCTCCCAAATGAATGGCGATCAGAGAACTTTCCTCACTTGCGTGAACTTCTACACATGACTCCATCCTCCAAATTATCTAAATCTAAATCTAAAGTAAATTATCTACATAGATTAATAATAAACAAAGGCTACCTTCTATGTCCTTTTTATATAGGCGCGCTTTATTTTGGCATTGAGAAAAACCAATTTCACACAGCACCGCGTTCGATTTGGAGTTCCACTCCCTTCCTGCTCGCTTTAAGCCGTAAAACGCTTTGTTTAATCGTAAGACTTTTTTGCCACACGTTCTGTCTACATACCCCACAGGCTGCTTCATGTAGATCACGTCATTTAACTCGCTGTTGAGATAAGTTGTATAAACGTCCATCTGATGCAAGTGTAACTTCAGCTCGACAGAGAGCGCGAGTATCAATCGTATCGTTTCATATCGACACACCGGAAAAAATGTTTCGTTATAGTTCACGCCGAACTTCTGCGAGCACCCCTTGGCTACCAAACGTGTTTTGTAAGGCTCAACTGCGCCAGTTTTATCTCTTTTAACTGTGTAAACCCATTTACACCTAACTACTTTTTCACCCTTTGGTAATTTTGCCGCAGTCCACGTGCCATTTGCCCCCAATGCCTTATGCTCTGCGTTCATAGCCGCCTGCCAGTAGAAAGCATACTTGCCGTCAGCTGCCTCTTTAAACGTCTGTGGTAATGGTATCTCTACAGATTGCACTGCCTGTACAACATTATAGCTCTTCTTCGCACGTCCTGGTATACCGCTTCGAATAATTCTTGGCCTACCCGGTCCTATCTTACGTTTCTGCTCCTGCTCTGGCTCATCTGCACTGCCGTGTTCGTCGCTTTCTTCATTGTATATACGTTTTTCCTGCTTAACTTCACTTCTGCACGGAATAAATGTATCTTCATTAGGATTTGAATCAGCTGGCAAAATTTCTGGTAATTCATCAAAAACGATTTGATCATCTGGGATTCTTTGAAATGTTCATAGAACAAAACATCACGTTTTTCTACAATTTGATGCTTCTCTTGATCGTAGAGTCTGTAAGCTTTTGATGCCCAGGAGTACCCAACGAATCTGTAGTCTTTACCTTTCGCATGGAATTTATTTTTTCGCGTTTTGTCTAAGCAAACAGCCACAGACCCAAATGTACGCATATTTTTTACAATAGGTTTTCTACCACTCCAAGCTTCATATGGTGTCATGCTAATCAAGTAGGGTACCGTCAGCTGACGCGTTATGCCCTGTTGTTTTAGGAAGTTATCGAAACGCTTGTTGATGTATTCTCGGCCGTTGTCGCTCCGTAAAACCTTGATTTTCCGCCCAATCTGGCATTCGACCATTTTCTTGAAAGTTACGAAATTTTCATACACCTCATCTTTAGACTTGAGAAAAAATGTGAAAATACGCCGAGAAATGTCATCGATGAATGTTAAAAAATATGCTGAGCCACCAAGAGAACGCTTTTCAAACGGGCCGCACACGTCGGTATGCACTAGCTCCAACAATTCTTTTGCTCGATTTTCAGACGCCGCTGGAAACGGTTGAGTGAGGATTTTACTTTTCATACACGTTTTACACTGCGTACTGTCTGCGAACTTCACATTTTCTATGCCAAACACAATTTTATTCTTTGTCAGCTTCATCAAACTGCCATAATTTAAGTGGCCATATCTATTATGCCATACTTCTGCACTGCACTGTGCTGCACCAAAACACGCGTTGTTAATACACTCAAATACAAACAATTTATTTTTTTTTTTTCTGCTTTCAAATATTTGATCGCCTTTCTGGCTTACGATAACGTTTTCGTTGTTAAAGCTTACTGTACAGCCACGTTCGACAGCTCGACTCACCGATACAAAATTCCCCTTCATTTGAGGGACATGCAATACGTTTTCCAACCTTAACTCACAAAAATCTGTTTGAACTATAACGTTGCCTCTGCCTATTGCACGTATAATGTTGTCGGCCAACATAACATCCTCTGCTTGTGTGCCGTAATTTGTAAAAAGATTACGTGAGCCACTCAAATGTGCCGTCGCGCCACTGTCCAGGTACCATCTGTCACATCTGTCGCTGCTAAAACTGTAAATGACCTATGTTGTTGTTGCGATTCTGTCACGGCTTTCTGCATTGATTTTTGTAGTGACCCCATTTGTACCACCACATTTATAACATTTGATATGACTCTTCTCCTCTCGCTTTTTCTCCATCGGCTTTGTGGTTGCTTGAAACGCCTCGCGATCTCCTTCCTCTAATAACTTTTTAATATCTCAAGGGAAGGCAGGCTATCGCGTGTTTCCATGGCGATCACGAAATTTTCAAAGCTTTTGGGCAAGCTTGAAAGTAATATTATTACTTCCAGCTCTTCACTGAGCTTAATATCAACCTCCGAAAGCTTGTCAACTGTTGCACAAAATTTATTTATATAGCTGGACATAACCTCGCCTTATATCATCCGCAAACCAAGCAACTGCTTATAAAGAGACACTTTTCTTACTGGTCCACTAGGTTGATGCATCTCTTTTAGCTTTTTCCGGGCACTAGTTGAAGTTGTGCAGTTCTTTAGATAGCACAATTGCGATGGCTTCACACTCAATGTCATCATGGCCAATGCTTTGCTATCGAGCGCATCCCAGCCCTCTCTGTCTGCTGCTGGTCTCTGTCACTGATGACTTTCCACGTCTCTGCATGCACCAGCACGCTGCGCATTTGGATGCTCCAGGTATCGTAATTACCTTCATCTAATTTTTCAGTCTGATACATGGAACTCATTGCGATTGTATTCTTAAATGAATACTAGTATAAACTTTACTTTACTTTAAATGTTTTAAATATCGAAAAGGCGGGACCCACGTGCCTGGGCCCATAACCTGTTGAGATTCCGCTTTATTCAAAATATTTAACAGGAATGAACAGATAAAGTGAAAAAAGTCATTGACCTGTTGGTTTTGTACATTTCTGGTTAGTATGAATGTTTGCTGTTACAGAGCCGCAATGGAAACGGACTTATTTTCAACAATTAATATAATGGAAAACGTATGAAGGTTGCTATCGCGCAAGATATGAAGGAGGCAGTAAATTTCATTGCAAAACAACTTTAGTTGCGACAATTAAAGCGGCCTGGACAACAATTTCGCTGCAAATACTGCAAAATCTGTATAGCTCGCTTCCGGATCGTTTATATGACATATCGAAAAACGGTGGATTCATTCATTAACAAACTTATTAAAAATTACTTAAGTATAAGCTAAGTTCCACAAAAATTAAAATTATCTTAAGTTACTTGTATAATTTTAAGTTTTTTAGGTTGAACCTATTCAGATGAACGAAAAAAATCACTGATTTTGTTTACCTTTCAGAAGAAAAAATAAATAAGGAATAAATAATATGTTTTTGAAAAACCTTTTTCAACATTTAATATTAATATGATTTAAAAATTAAACAAAAAAAATTATGTAAATCGGAAAACTGGTTTAGAAATTAGAGATAAATTCCTACCTCTGAGATCATGAACCTATTCAGTTGAGCGGCAGGGTATATTAATTTTTTTGAAAAATATATATACAAAATCGTAAAGATGATGGTATCATGGTACCGTCATTGAAATCCAGACGTACATGTGCTGTCACAAATTTTCCTTAAATATTAGCTAAACTCTACACTCTGAATACTAATAGCGGGACTCTGTCACCAGTCTCTATTTGATATATTTCGAGCTAAAGTCTCAATTTGCGAATAATTACTATTCACTAAACAGTCTCTAGCGTTAGTCTCAAAATATTGCCTCAAATTTGAGACTCGCTAGTTAGCAGGTCACAAAACTGAAAAGAACTCGAGGTAATGTCTCAATTTATGACTAATTACTACTCACTAAACAGTCTCTAGTGTTAGTCTCAAAATATTGCCTCAAATTTGAGACCCGATAGTTAGCAGGTCACAAAACTAAAAGAACTCTTGTCTGCCTTTTTGAATATACTGAATAGAGATCATCATAGATATAAAAAAACCACCATCAGTTTTTTATATTTTGTAAGCAACTCAAACAGGAAAAGGTTAAAAATAAATACATTTTATATAAATTTAGTAAATATTATGGAACAAAGTCAAGATATACTTTTATGTTTATTGATAATTATGTTATTTGACTATGTTATAGAAAATTTAATATTTGTTATCGACATATTTATTTTCATTCAAGTGTGAAAACATCGCTGAATAATGAAATGTAATTGACTGTCACTTACAGAATAGCAAAATCGTCTTAAGTCTCAAAAATTGTCTCTAACTTAAAATCTGAAATTAAGAGACTTGAGACTGTATCGCAGTACAGAATCACACGGTAGCCAATAGTTAACATTAATGGTTAACTAATAACTGTGAATTCGGCCCATAGAAAATAAAACTTACCTGTCACACTGCTGAAGTGACAGTTTATTGAAGCCAATATTAAGTCAGAGAATGTAAAGTATAGAGGAGGTGCAAATCGAAATCTGTATGATGGTTCGATTGCGTGGCTAACAGAGCTGATAGAATCAGATCAAGGAATTCACCGTTCCCGCTGTTATTTAGCAGAATTGAGCACGTGCAGTGGGAGAAATATATGTAAAATGGCTGAGAATAAATTAAGAGAATTGCTTTGTAGAAAAATATACAAAATATACAAAGTCACACAGAGAATGTAAAAAAGCATTCTCCGAGTGACATATGCATGCATATATTGTATTATATGAACCATTGTCACAAATGCGTGATTATTTTGATTATTTATGAACTTTTAATTTTTTTACAAAATCGGGAAAAATTAGGAAAAGTTATTTAAATTTTATTTATCTTTATTTTTATTTTTTAATTTTTAAATAAATTAAAATTTATTTCGACTATTAGAAAGTGAAGATGTGCAAAATGATCTTAATTTCTTCAAAAAAAAAATTAATGACCTTCATGAAATATGCATATTCGCATTATTTCGTTATCAGCTACCAGTAGAATTTCTGTGGCATATACATACATACTTACATTATTTCTTTGGCGCATTTGTATGTTTACGAAAGCAAATGCGAGCCACATATATATATATACATACATAAATTCATAATAACAAGTGCCGCACGCATCTTTTCGCATCTCCTTTGTCACAACATTGGTAAAAAATCAAAGCTGTGCCGAAAAAAATAAACGAATGGCCGCCGATTGTCCGCTTCCCTTGCCCCTGTAGCATTTTCGCCTTATAACGTGCCTAAGTATGTATGCATGTATGCGTATGAGCGTGAAAACATATCGACGCAGATTTTTGTCACGGAAAAATATTTTAGACAAATATTATAAATCGAAAACTCCTATGTTGCCACTTTTCTCACTTCTTTCTTAGAACAAAAACCAGAAGATGTTCAATTTATGATTTTTAGCTTTTGCCATAAAATAAAAGGCAAAAGTTAAAAATAAATTCTGCCGAGATTAGAACCTACATGCTCATCGTAACTTTTCAAGCGCTTACCACCAACACCACAATTGACACTTATATTGTGTTGTCCTAATTATGATTTGGTTATGCATGAAAGAAATATATATGGATCGCCGATTGTTACCTCTTTCCTTGCTGCTGGAACAGCTTCGCCTACAAACTAGCGTAAATATGTATGCATATGTATGAGCTTGCATATGTACATATAGACGCAGATTTTTGCGAGCCACGGAAAAACACTTATTTTAGAATTATCAAATTTTGTAAATCGACAAGAGCTATATTGCCACATTTCTTGCTTCTTTCTGTGAAGAAGCATCAGAAAGTTGTTCAATTTATGACTTTTAGCTTCTGCCATCGTCGCGAAAAAACGCTTCTAGGCAAAGGCATGCTCGTGGAGATGTTACGGCGTCTGTTTATATGAATGAAGCGAGGTCGCTTGTGGCATATGCGCCTGGGTTTATGAATGAAATCGTTTTTGTTGTAAAATTTACTACATTTGGCCTTCGCCAATTCGGCTGACATATTGACTTGTGATGCTTCTGCTATTTGAGTGATTTGATTTGTTGTTTTCGTAGAACAGTGCTTCAATTTTTTGTTGGTAACATATTCACATGTGTACGCATATGTATGTTTGTATGCTTGTGCATTATTTGTTCGGAAGTGTATACAAATATATGTATATATAAGTGTATAGGAATGTATAAACATGCAGATCAATTTTCGCACATGAAATATATTGATAAGTGATAAAATCATTATTTGAATTTCGGAATGCGTTCATGCGTATAAGTTAACACACATAGCCAAACCACCATCTGCTTATTCATTTCACCTGTAGTGCATCGAAGTGCTTACGATACAACTTACCTTCCGCGCATGATAACAACAGCAATAACAACAGTATGCGAAATCAGCGACAATAACATTCCCATAGGTACGGAAAGTGCTGACGCTTTGTCTGCGGAGTAGCGTGTGACAGCAATAACGACAACAACGGCGAACCGCAGTGGCAGCGGCAGCGACGCTTAGGGTAGCGTTAAGTTAGGAATTGGCTTTTGTTTAGGAAAATAATTAGTCTAAGACCGACTCTGTAATCGAAAAGATTTGGCTGCTCCTGCATAGCAGAAGAAATAAAAGTTTCAAAAACTATAAGTGAAGAGACTTCATAATTGGCGTCCAACGTGGGGCAACGCGCGGAAAAAGATACGGTAAAATCCTTATAAAAGGATAATAGTCTAACAATTCGCAAGGTGGTCGCGAGCTCGATACCCGCGAATAACAATCAAAATTTGCGCAATCTTTGTTTTTATCATTCTTGCATTTTTATATGACACTACTAAATGAACGCAACAAAGATGTATGATCGCCGGAAGAAAAGTGGTTAAAATCTGCACAGCGCCTATTGCAGGTTCACCATTTTCCGCTGGCGGGGATATGTATATATGTACGAGGTGTGTTCAAAAAGTATCGCGAATTTTGTGCTTTTTCAAAAATTATTTATTTATTCATGAATATCTATTTTTTCCACTTCAAAGTAATCCCCATGAGATATTATACACTTGTGCCAACGGTTTTTCCAATCTTCGAAGCACTTCAAAAAATCATTTTTTTTATCTTCTACAGCTCCTCCTTCGATGCCGTCTTTATCTCGTCAAGAGAAGCGTAACGTCGTCCTTTCATGGGCCTCTTCAGTTTAGGGAACAAGAAAAAGTCACAGGGGGCCAGATCTGGGGAATACAGTGGCTGTGGCATCATTAGTGTGTTGATTTTTGCCAAAAAGTCGCGCACAAGCAACTATGTGTGTGAGCAGGAGCGTTATCGTGGTGCAAAAGCCAATTTTGGTTCTTCCACAAATCCGGGTGTTTCTGGCGGATTGCTTCGCGCAAATTGCGCATAATTTGCAGGTAATATTCCTTATTGACCGTTCTTCCCTGTGGCAAGATATGCAAGTTATACTCTCCGCATAATAATAAAATACATAAGAAAATTTTTTGAAAATTATTCAGTATAAACGTTACGTATGTTTCACACAAAGTGATCAATTACAGATTGAAATTTGCTACGAAGTCAGGAAGACCCAGCGCTAATATCGATCGGCGCTATTTATTAAATGGGTCGATAGATCAACTGCAATAAAGCGTTTTGTAAGACATTTCCTTTTACAATTCATGAACGTTTTCCGACTGTTGTGCGTTTCGCAGTTAATTTGGAGAATGGCCAAAGGATGTATTTCAACCCATAGAATACAGTACAGCCAGTGGAAACACGGTCAGCAAAAAAATTAACATTGACGAGTTTTTTCTCAACTTTCGTCAGTGATCCGTTTTCGAGAACATTGTTCTATTCGGAAATAACTTGATATTATACATGAAAGGCATCGTCGAAGAAATAGTTACGCAGAAAGCAAGGCCAACCAGTAGATGGACATCCAGGTGTGTTATCAACTAATGCATTGAGACGAATGTACACAATCCACCCGAAAAACGACGATTGTTTCTATCTTCGGTTGCTATTGATTACTTAACGCTGTTCAACTTCATTTGAGTCATTGCGTACGGTGAATGGTATGGTGTGTGCAACTTTTTGAGAAGCAAGCCAGCAATTACAATTGCTGGAACATGTTAATAACTGGAATGCAAATGAAGTTGGCACTCTTTTCGTGATTATAAATTCGACATATCAGCCTTCAAATCCGTGTCAATCATGGGATACGAAGAAAAATGATATTGCCGAACATTTTACATCGTATTCGCTAAAAATTGGAAATGGGTCAATTCCGGTTGATACTTCCGATGGTTTGATATCAATTCCATCCGCCGTTTATCAATTCGCGAAAGATGTAGTCATCACGAATGTGCGGACATTGGCCAAATTATCGTAACTACGATTCCTTAAGTGCACACGCAACGTTAGCTGCCAAAAATATCGATGTTATTGACTTAAACTGGAAGATTCAAAGTCAAATTCCGAGAGACTTGCGCTCATACAAATTGATCGATCGTCTTGACAATGAAGACGATGCCGTGAGTCATCCAGTGGAATTTCTAAATCCTTTGGAGAGGCTTGGTAGGCCACCGCATCATTTGTGTCTCAAAGTTGAACGATTTGTCATTTCAGTTTAAACGTATTCCGTTGCCAGTGAAAATTGCATATGAGATGACAATCAACAAGACACAAGGATAGTCGCATAGTGTGTGGCAGAAATTTGGAAATGTATTGTTTTCACACGGCCAGATATATATGGCGTGCACACGAGTTGGAAAACCATCTTTTCTGTACATTTACATTGAAAAAACATGAAATGATAAATTTAACTTTCTTTTCATTTCAAAAACTTAATTTCGCGCGGAAAAGCGACTGCATGGTCGGGTAATATTTAATAAAAATTTGTTTTGCCTGTAAATATTTCTGTTGTATTTTAAGTATAACAGTTTTGTCCATCTAACGCTTATCTATAATAGATAGAGATAAATATTGGGTTATATATATTTAAATTACCAGGATCAAGAGACGAGTTGAAATCAGGATGCGTCTCTGTCCGTCCGTCCGCTTTGTAAGTTGTAACTTGAACAAAAATTGTGATATCGTAAGGAAACTCTGCAAACGAGTTCCTTCCAAAAATGCGGAACAAGTTTTTCTATGGCGGTAATCCGACCACTGCCACAACCACAAAATGCTATTAATCCTAAACATATAAAAATAGCATATAAAATGCCATAGCTAAGCACCAAATATGATACAAAAGTGTGATTTGGCACAAGGAATTGCAAGAGCAATGAACACCTGTGGGCAATAAATGTCAAAAAAAATAAGCGTGTCCCCGCTCTGTAAGAAGTTTAACGTACATATCTCCTACATCAATTAAGATACAAACACCAAATTCACTTCGAACACATCATTTAAGTACCTCAACCGATACTGTAAAAATGGATGAAATTTGGTGACAACTATATATCACGTTATACTCTAGCGATATCGACCAATGGCGTGACATGTCTTTGCTCCAGTGCGAAAACAAGCGAACTGCCTACACTTCATAAAAAAACACGTCGCGCCTAGACGTAGCCAGTGAGGGACTAAGGAGAGAATCGGACTAAGCTGTGGACATCCATTAAATATAAAATAATAAAATATGATAATTTTTCACATGTAAGTAAAGTTCTCGGCTTTCGAATAAATAAATTTTTTCCTTAACTTGTGTGCGTGGATCAAATATAGTTATCTGAATAAGCGACGCTATTACTGCTCAGGAGCACGACATAGTTAGTGTTATTACAATTTTTCTGTTTTTTTATTCTCGTTTGTGTGATCGTTTTTTGTGTAAACCATGGACGCACAAACGATGCAGGGCTTAATAACAGCAGCCATAAGGACTGCCACTGAAATAACAAAACGAGATTTCCAAGGAACCACTGACTCATTGACTGACAGACTGGCGACTTTAGAGACCCCTACAAGGGTAATAGAATATGCGCCTGTTACAATCACAGGCAATGTTCAATGTGACGAATCTCTGGACGTGATAAAATCGCTGCCCGAATTCAACGGGACACAATCACGATATGTTTCGTGGAGAAATGCCACTCAGGCAGCGTATAAGGTGTATGAACAATATGACGGTAGTTCCCGTCACTACCAAGCGGTAGCGATCATAAGGAACAAGATTACAGGAAAAGCTGACACCGTGCTTGCTTCTTTCAACACGGTTCTAAATTTCAAGGCGATTATCGCCAGACTAGATTTCACTTACTCTGATAAGAGACCCCTTCATATGATTGAGCAACAGATGTCGACGTTGCGTCAGAGCAACAAGAACATCCTGCAGTTCTATGATGAAGTAGAACGAAAACTTACCTTGCTCGTAAACAAAACAGCGATGTCGTATAGTGGAAACGCTGAGCTAATCGGCACTCTTAATCAAAAATATCGACAAGATGCGCTACGAGTGTTTATTTCAGGTCTTAATAGGCCTCTATGCGATGTTTTGTTCTCCTCGAGGCCTGCCGATATGTCCACAGCACTAGCCCTTGCACAAGAGCTAGAGACTAACCAAGCAAGATCAATAGGAAGGAGCGACCGCTTGGAGCCATTCAGAGGGCAACCCCATTCATTCCCCAGAATCTCCCTCAATATCGAAGAATGGAAGCCACCCGACAGGATGTGACACCGATGGAGGTCGATCCATCCCTTTCATACCATCGACAGAATAGACAGTAAATGCGTCAATCGATTAAAAAAAGCCAGGGAACCCAACCAGGATTCACTGTGAATCCTCTTTCTCAGAGGAATCCGTTCAAAACTTACCGGTCCCAAGGAAAGCAAGAAGTAGCTCAAAAGAGGCGAGTGGAAAGCGACAGACAGACAGCACCAAAGGTGCAGCACATAAACCACCTAGGAATGCAGGGATATGGGGACGAGAAGCAAGGGTGTGATGAAGACTATAGTGGTGACCAGAATATTAATAACGGCGAGGACATACAGTACGACGACCAATACGTGAACGAACCTATTGATAAAATTAATTTTTTAGATCAAAGTCCCTCCTGCCATATGTAAGCAGATCATTCGCAGGGAGGGAATTAAAATTTTTAATAGACACTGGTGCCGCGAAGAATTATGTTAAGGACTTCGATTTCCTCAAGGGCATTAAGAAGGTTGAAAAGCCCTTCCTTGTCAACTCAATCCACGGGACTGATAACATCAAACATAAATGCTCTATACATTTCTTCGACCAAAATGCTCAATTCTATATTCTGACCTCCCTCCAGACATTTGACGGTATCATATGAATTGACTTCCTTAGAGAAATAGGTGCAGACCTAGACATGAAGAACGGGATTATTCACTATAATGGTAAAAGAGAAACTCTAAGGCATTTCCCTTGTCGAGACGTGAACGCTATCCTGTTTGCTAATAATAGAATCGAATATCAAAGTTAATAAAGGAGCATTCAGGAGTGTTTGCCGCACCAAATGAGTCATTGCCTTATAATACAAATATCGTAGGAACAATAAGAACCGTTGATGACAACCCAGTGTATTCCAAAAGCTACCCATATCCAATGGCTTCAGCCGACTTCGTAAATCGAGAAATTTCTGATCTGCTCCGCAACGGCATACTAAGACCTTCACGGTGACCGTATAATAATCCAATATGGGTTGTAGGAAAAAAGGGACTTACTGAATCTGGAGAAAAAAACATGCGCCTGGTTATTGATTTCAGGAAGCTTAATGAGAAAACGATAAGCGATAGATATCCCATTCCCGAGACTTCAGTCATCTTGGCTAATCTGGGGAAATCATCGTTTTTTACCACTCTTGATCTTAAATCTGGGTTTCACCAGGTAGGACTAGCAGAACGGGACAGAGAAAAGACAGCATTCTCCGTTAATAACGAGAAATATGAATTTTGCCGACTTCCGTTCGGCCTTAAGAATACGCCTAGCATCTTTCAGCGGGCCATCGATGACGTTCTTCGAGACGAAATTGGCAAGTGTTGCCATGTTTACGTTGACGAGGTAATTATCTTCTCTAAGGATGAAGATCAGCACGTCAAGGATGATAAACGTATTCTCGAAAAGCTTTACGAAGCAAACATGAGAGTGTCACTTGAAAAAAGCAAGTTTATAAGAAGCGAAGTAGAAGTCCTCGGATTCATTGTCTCTAGGGATGGAATAAAAACCTGCCCAGACAAGGTGAAAGACATTGTCAAATATGAAGCTCCAAGAACACTTCGTGCCTTGCGGTCCTTCCTCGGACTCTCAGGGTACTATAGACGGTTCGTGAAGGACTATGCGTCAATTGTTAAGCCATTAACGAAATACCTTCGCGGCGAAAATGGACATGTTAGCGCCAATCGTTCTAAAAACGTTCATATTCGACTGGAAGAAGAGGCGATACGAGCATTTGGTAAAATCAAGGACATTTTAGCTTCAGAGGACGTCCTCTTACTATATCCTGATTTTGAAAAACCTTTCGACTTAACGACCGATGCATCCTCACATGCATTGGGCGCGGTTCTGTCACAGGGCGGTCGACCTGTCACCATGATTTCCCGGACCTTGTCATCCACTGAAGAAAATTACGCTACAAATGAGCGCGAGCTCTTAGCAATAGTCTGGTCCCTCCAGAAATTGAGAAATTATCTTTATGGTGTTAAACAGCTTAACATCTACACAGACCATCAACCCCTTATGTTCGCCATATCGGATAAAAACCCAAACGTAAACGATGGAGAGCATTTGTGGAGGAATTTTCCCCTAAATTTTTCTACAAGCCAGGGAAAGATAATGTAGCGGATGCGTTGTCACGACAGCATATTAATAGTTTGGAAAATTCAGTGAGGTATCACTCACTAAAACTATTCTCACAATAGAGAATCCTATTAATTGCTTTAGGAGTCAAATAATTCTTGAACAAGGTAGCTCCCCATCGAAGACTTCAAAAATAATTTTTAAAACGCAGATGAGGCACCATGTCATCTTTGATGACAGAAGTGAACTACCGAAAATCATAGGGGACTGTGTTAATCCTAATGTTGTAAACGGACTATTATGTGACCTACCAACACTTGCAAGAATTCAAGACGAAGTATTAACGAAATTCCCAGGTGTAAAATTCCGACATGCAACGAGGCAAGTGATAGACATAACCAATGAAGACGATCAGAAGGAGATATTGGAAACCGAACATAATCGGGCCCATCGTTCTTTAAAAGAAAACCTGCAACAGATTCTAAAGGAGTATTATTTCCCCAGAATGCGACAGAAATTGAGGGAATTAGTAATTAACTGTAAAATCTGCCGGGAGGCCAAATACCAACGCCACCCCCCGAATCCGACGGTAGGCCAAACCCCTATACCACAGTATCCTGGAGAAATTCTCCACCTAGACATCTATTCAACGGATAAGAAACATTTCCTGACGTGTGTCGACAAGTTCTCGAAATTCGCGATAGTTTCACCCATTGCTTCCAGGTCAATAGTTGACGTAAAACAACCTATTATACAGATTCTAAATTTTTTTAAAAATACAAAAACCATAGTTTGCGATAATGAAAAGTCTTTCAATTCGCAAACAATAAAGTCACTGTTGAGAGATCATTTTTCGGTGACCATGTTTACAACCCCCCCGCATCATAGTACCACTAATGGGCAGGTTGAAAGGTTCCATAGCACATTAACAGAGATTGCAAGGTGCACTAAACTTACTCAAGGACTGAACGAATCAGTGGATTTGATATTGCTTGCTACATCGAAATATAATAGGTCGGTTCATTCCGTTACGGGACAAAGGCCTATAGATGTAGTTCATTCTATTCCTCAGCAATTACGAGAAGACATCGTGAACAAAATCGTCAGGGCACAAGCATTTGAGTTAGGTCGATTGAATAAACATAAGAAGTTTAAAACATATCAACCCGGAGACAAAGTATTTGTTAAAACCAATAAAAGAATTGGAAATAAATTAACAAAATTGTATGTGGAAAATATTATTGAGCAGGACTTGGGAACTACGGTTATTATAAATGGTAAACGGGTTCACAAGGCAAACTTTAGGTAAAGCTAGTTTTTTTTCTTTTCTCCCAGATACTCGTTTTTGACGGTTATTTCCTGGACGCAGGCGAAATTATTTAATCACACCAACTCACACTACATGATGATTTCAACTGGGAAAGTTGCTATTCACGACCAATATGGTATTTTGCTACATAAAACTAACTTGACGAATTATGAAACTATAGCGACAGATACGGAAGGGCTGCTTGAACAGTTTCCACATTCTCCTGCACGGAAATTGCTCCAAGCGGATGCTGGTCAGATCCTCGTTTTATTGGAGACTCTGAAGACTTATCACCGACATTCACGTGGTATCAACATTATAGGTACTGCACTGAAATACATCGCAGGGGCACCCGACTTCGACGATTTTAACGAGGTCGCAACCAAAGAACGTGAACTGATTGAGGCTAATGAACGACAGATTACAATTAACACTCAGCTTCAGACAAGAATAAATAATCTAACACGAGCAATGAATGACATACTTAAAATTACAAAAGAAAAAATTGTGGACACAGGGCATTTATTTGGGTTGGCTACAGCAAGAAACAGGGCAGTACTAGCAGACCTCACAAACATAGTTCATTCAGTAACACTAGGAAAGCATAACATAATTGATCCCGTCATTTTAGATAGTGATGATACTAAAATTTTGCTATTTGCCGAACACTTTGCCAATATTACTATAAGCGATATTTTAACAGCCTCTAAGCTAAGAATATTGCAGGATAGTGATAATATTTATTTTGTAGTTAAATATCCTAAAATCAGCAAAATTTGTGAAAAAATTAGGCTTTTACCTGTAATACATAGTAAGAAGATAATTAACTTAGAAACAGATATAGCAGCACACTGCGCTCCCGACTACCAACCTCTCACAAACTGCAAAAATGCTGCAGCCCTTACATTTTGCCTGCCACTTGCTTCAGCCTCATGCGTGGAACAGCTATTGAATCATAATTCAGCGCAATGCAAAACACCTTCAGCAGAACACATCGCCCCTATTGAAGAAATTGCCGACGGACTAATAGTGGTAAATGACCACTGCGTTGAGATCTCAGAGGGAACACGGTCAAGCGTTACTATAAACGGCACCTTTCTCGTTATGTTTGAAGGCAATGTCACCATAAACGGAACTAATCATGTCAACTGAAAAAAAAGTTGTTAAATCCCACCCCGAAGCCCCTCCTTCAACGATAGTAAAGTTTACGGAACATATAAAAACTCTATCATTGCCGTATTTGGAAGAGGTACATGTAAAGAACTTAAAGCATATTGCATCACTACAACAAGAAATGGTAACCAAACATTCGATCTTGATTGGTTCACTGGGGCTAGTGGCTACGATCATCATTTTTATGATAATAGCCTACTTTTGGTTCACGAAGCAGCGAAAGCTAGCCATCATTGAAGTGATTAGAAACGCCGACACTGCAACTCCACCCGACGTGTAAGAGGCACCCGAGGACGGTCGCTTTCAAAAGGGGGAGTAGTTAACACACATAGCCAAACCACCATCTGCTTATTCAAAATATAAACAAGCAAAACGAAATTCTTCGTTGGGAGTCTCTTCATATTCTCTGCTTGGGCATATACATATGCCGTAAATACATATATTTATTTCTCTTCATATTCTCTGTTAGAATATGTGAGGGAATTGTAAACAATGTTAAAATTGTGAAGCGAATTCCGACCTACAATGTTAACAAATGCGGCGAATTCCTTGATCTGAATCTATCAAATGTTCGCAGTCGAACCTGCACCTTCTCTATACCAGAGAACTTCTATCATAGAAAAGTTTCACGGCGCGGAGATCGTAAAAATATTTTTGGCTAACTCGGCAGAGATGGAAGAGTCTCACCACAGACAAATTATGAGCGTGTTTCACCACGAAAATAGCAGAATTGAGCATTTTCAGTGTTAAATGAGAAAAATAATCAATATAAACAAATTTACCCCTACATATTCGCATATTTACTATGCACAAACGACTTTGTATATAATTTGTAGATGATCGGTATATACATATGTATTTGATATCAAAGCACATGAGTATACATACATACATATGTATGTATATCTTAAAATTGACTTATTTTATGATGAATTACATAAAATCTTTACATATGTGTAAGTATGTATATAATACAGCAAGATTTATATTACTACCCAAACATGCATTTGTATACGTTTGATAAGGCATATATTTATTTACATAAATATGTTTGTATATATTTGCCATTAATAGTTAATAATAGTTTTGATATCATCTCAAAAGATCTAGCGGTCGCCCATGTAATCATATACATACATATAATTATGTGTGCATGTATACAAATATGACAGACCATAAATCATTCACATTCATTCATTTATCATTCAAAACTTATATTCACATATATCAGGAACATACATAGTATGTGTTTATGTTCGCTTTCGCGAATTCAAATCATATTATCACTTATCAATAATAACATGCGCGCGCTGCTAATATCTACATACATACATAAATATACATATACGTATGACATTGGCACACAAATAACGCATAAACAACATACATACATACTTCTATGCGTTCACATGCAAATATGTCACCCCCAAAAATTACAAACATTGCTTCACAAAAACATCGATCGTTTGAAATAGCATCATACATGCTTATATGCGTACACATGTAAATATGTGACATTCCCACACAAATAATTCATACACAACATACATACTTACATATATGCGTTCACATGTAGGTATGTCATCCGCAAAAGTTTCAAATATTGTTCTACAAAAACAACAAACGTTCAAGTAGCATCAGCAGCGTCACAAACCAATAGGCATGGCAGCCAAATAGTCGATGGCCAAATTTGTAGAAAAACACACAACAACAAGATTTTCATTCATGAACGCAAGCGCACTTTTAACCGGCAAACTGGCTTCATTCATAAAAGAAAATGGTGTCATCTCCCCGAGCATGCCTTTGCCTACAGGCGTCTTTTCGCGACGATGGCAAAAGCTAAATATCATAAATTGAACCATTTCTGATATTTTGCTAGAAGGGAAAAGTGTCAACCCCGCAAACTCGCAAAACACAGAAAGAAGTGACAAAAGTGGCAACATACTGTCGTCGATTTATAATATTTGTCAATTCTATAATATTTTTCCATGGCTCGCAAAAATCTTCGTCGATATGTATGCAGACTCATACGTATATATTTATACATATTTACGCAAGTTCGTTTGAGAAGCTGTTAGAGCGGCAAGGGAAGCGGTGACAATAGACGATCGTTTGCTTATTTTTTCAGCACAGCTCGGATTTTCTGCCAACAACACAATAGTCGACAGATTGACTCGTTGACATGAAAGCAAAAAACGCGCTTCGCCATTGGATGTCCGTGTCAACGGAGATTTCGCATGAAGCATTGAGTGTACATATTTACATACATATGGTGCATGTAGACAAATTTACAAACATTATGCGTATGGTCTGTCATACTTGTTAACATGCACACATAATTATATGTATGTATATGATTACATGTGCGACCGCTAGATCTTTTGAGATGATATCAAAACTACATATTATTAACTATTAATGGCAAATATATACATACATATTTATGTAAATAAATATATGCCTTATCAAACGTATACAAATGCATGTTTGGGTAGTAATATAAATCTTGCTGTATTATATACATACTTACACATATGTAAAGATTTTATGTAATTCATCATAAAATAAGTCAATTTTAAGATATACATACATATGTATGTATGTATACTCATGTGCTTTGATATCAAATACATATGTATATACCGATCATCTACAAATTATATACAAAGTCGTTTGTGCATAGTAAATATGCGAATATGTAGGGGTAAATTTGTTTATATTGATTATTTTTCTCATTTAACACTGAAAATGCTCAATTCTGCTATTTTCGTGGTGAAACACGCTCACAATTTGTCTGTGGTGAGACTCTTCCATCTCTGCCGAGTTAGCCAAAAATATTTTTACGATCTCCGCGCCGTGAACCTTCTCTATGATAGACGTTCTCTGTCTATACTTTACGTTCTCTGATTAAGCATGCAAATTTGTATGTCGTATATTGTATGATAAGAGTATAATTTTATGTGAATGCATGCATAGTAATATTTATAGTCAATTTGGACGTGCATATCTAATAATTTTATATAATTTTTTCATAACAGACTATACTAACAAATATTTTTGTATTATATTTCCTATTAATAGAAATTAAATTTATCACAACAATATATATGTACCTATGTATGTACATACATACATATTCTATCAAATAAATCCTATGTCTTTGCACCTGCTCATATCATAATCTTATTTTCTGCTCATATGATTGTATGTATACGCATGTGCGCATTCCGAAATTCAAATAATGATTTTATCACTTATCAATATATTTCATGTGCGAAAATTGATCTACATGTTTATACATTCCTATACACTTATATATACATATATTTGTATACACTTCCGAACAAATAATGCACAAGCATACAAACATACATATGCGTACACATGTGAATATGTCACCAACAAAAAATTGAAGCATTGTTCTACGAAAACAACAAATCAAATCACTCAAATAGCAGAAGCATCACAAGTCAATATGTCAGCCGAATTGGCGAAGCCCAAATGTAGTAAATTTTACAACAAAAACGATTTCATTCATAAACCCAGGCGAATATGCCACAAGCGACCTCGCTTCATTCATATAAACAGACGCCGTAACATCTCCACGAGCATGCCTTTGCCTAGAAGCGTTTTTTCGCGACGATGGCAAAAGCTAAAAGTCATAAATTGAACAACTTTCTGATGCTTCTTCACAGAAAGAAGCAAGAAATGTGGCAATATAGCTCTTGTCGATTTACAAAATTTGTCAATTCTAAAATAAGTGTTTTTCCGTGGCTCGCAAAAATCTGCGTCTATATGTACATATGCAAGCTCATACATATGCATACATATTTACGTTAGTTTGTAGGCGAAGCTGTTCCAGCAGCAAGGAAAGAGGTAACAATCGGCGATCCATATATATTTCTTTCATGCATAACCAAACCATAATTAGGACAACACAATATAAGTGTCAATTGTGGTGTTGGTGGTAAGCGCTTGAAAAGTTACGATGAGCATGTAGGTTCTAATCTCGGCAGAATTTATTTTTAACTTTTGCCTTTTATTTTATGGCAAAAGCTAAAAATCATAAATTGAACATCTGTGTTTGTTCTAAGAAAGAAGTGAGAAAAGTGGCAACATAGGAGTTGTCGATTTATAATATTTGTCTAAAATATTTTTCCGTGATAAAAATCTGCGTCGATATGTTTTCATGCTCATACGTATACATGCATACATACTTAGGCACGTTATAAGGCGAAGATGCTACAGGGGCAAGGGAAGCGGTGACAATCGGCGGCCATTCGTTTATTTTTTTTTTGGCACAGCTTTGATTTTTTACAAATGTTGTGACAAAGGAGATGCGAAAAGATGCGTGCGGCACTTGTTATTATGAATGTATGTATGTGCATATGTATGTGGCTCGCATTTGCTTTCGTAAACATACAAATGCGCCAAAGAAATAATGTAAGTATACATGTATATGCCATAGAAATTCTACTGGTACAAATATGAAAATGATTACGAAATAATGCGAATATGCATATTTCATGAAGGTCATTAATTTTTTTTGAAGAAATTGAGATCATTTTGCACATCTTCACTTTCTAATAGCCGAAATCAATTTTAATTTATTTAAAAATTAAAAAATAAAAATAAAGATAAATAAAATTATATAACTTTTCCCGATTTTGTAAAAAAAATTAAAATTTTTACCATTTTTCGGAAAAAAATGGTTCATTTGATACAAAATAATCACGCATATGGGACAATGGTTCATATAATACAATATAAGCATGCATATGTCACTCGGAGAATGCTTTTTTACATTCTCTGTGTGACTTTGTTTTTTTTTGTACATATATTTTTCTACAAAGCAATTCTCTTTATTTATTCTCAGTCATTTTACATATATTTCTGCCACTGTACGTGCTCAATTCTGCTAAATAGCAGCGGGAACGGCGAATTCCTTGTTCTGATTCTATCAGCTCTGTTAGCCGCGCAATCGAACCATCATACAGATTTCGATTTGCACCTTCTCTATACTTTACATTCTCTGACCAGAGAACATAAAACATAGAGAAGGTGCTGGTTCAACAGCGAACATTTTATAAGACTGTGGAACGGAATTCACCTCACAACCACAGAATTCACGATGTGAATTGTTAACACTTTTAACAGTTCTCTACATACTCAAACAGAAAATATGAAGAGAAGTAAATATGTATATGTATTTTCGGCACACAATGACATGGCATATATGTATGCCCAAGCAGAAAATATGAAGAGATACTCCCAAACAGAGAATATTGAAGAAAAATAATATCTTTGATATTCCATAGGAAATATGTTCCATTATGTATGGAAATATTAATGTATGTAGAACTTTTATATATATATTTTTTTTAATTAATTTATGTTAATTTTATTTTATTTTATAATTCTCATTTTCATTCCTTTAAAATAAATAAAAAAAAATTACTTAACACTACTACGATATTTTCATGTTTCATGTTAGCTTTCAACCAGGGAATTCCTTTCATTACGAATGTAAGGAATTTCGTTTTGCCGTCGGTATTTCTATTTCTCATACTTCAGTTTTTGTTTTCAACCAAGGAATTGCTTGTATGTACATATGTATGTGCAATGTATGCCTTTGCGTTTTGCCGTCGGCATTTCCATATTGACATATGTAGTGTGTATAAAAGTAATTATGTATTTCTTTGTTTCGTATTGGCCCAATTTTGTATATTACGAAAAGTGTCAATAATTGCGAAAAAATTAAATAAATATTTACATATCACATACCAGGGGACCTGTAAAAATCTTTTTCTTACATGTTCTTTGTATATGTCATATGCAAATAAGTATTGTACACAGATATGAAACCATCCTTCTTTCTCCTACTTATATATTGGCCCAATTGACAAGTGTCGATAATTGCGCCAAAATAAAATATATTATGTATTCATATCTAAATATGTTTTAAACTTTATATAAAATGGAAGTGCCAATAATTGCGCCAATTTTCATAAAGTTTCTGATTTTTGTGCGGGTAAGACGTGTTGTTGTGCGGTTAGGTCGTGAATATTTTATTAATTAATTTTAAAAAGTGAACTATGCCGAAAATTCGAAAGTGTCGCGTGCGCGGATGTGAAAGTACCAACGGTGGGGTACTACGCCTATTTAGTTTCCCAAATGAATGGGAGCAGGGTGAAAAGTGGAAGGAGAATCTAAAAATTTCTTCCATTGACCACCTTCCAGCCACCAACTCATTCATTTGTGAGAAACATTTCGAAAGAGAGGCAATTGGAACAAGAAATCATAAAGGGAATGCTGTACCGACATTATATCTGGGTAAGTGCAGTTCAGTTTTTATCTTGTGGGTGTTATTTAAGGGCGTGTGTGTGTTTTGGTAATATGTTTGCGGGTGCCATACATGTGTGTGTGTTGCATTTCTTAATTCCTACTTTCAAAATTTATTAAAATTTCTAATTTTTAAATTAATAATTTTATTAATTTTACATAAAATTATAATTAATATATTGCTAACATCTCATAAATAAAAATATATTTAATTTACAAAAAGAATTTCATCTGAAAAAATATTAATTAAAGAAAATAATTATTAATAGCTGAAAATAAAAGAGTGAAAAAAGATTATTAAAGACAAATACCTGAAAATAAAATAAAAGTTATTAAAACCTGAAAATAATAGAGTGCAAAAATATTATAAAAGACAAATACCTGAAAATAAAATAAAGGTTATTGAAACCTGAAAATAAAAGAGTGGAAAAAGATTGTAAAAGACAAATACCTGAAAATAAAGTAAAGGTATTAAAACCTGAAAATAAATAATAATTATCTAAAAGAAAAACAAAGATTAATTGTATAAAATGATAATAATATCCGAAAGAAAAGATTAATATTATCTGAAAAAATAAAATATATTAAATACAAATAGAATTTACTCTGCAAGCAAAGATTAACTAAATAAAAATAATAATAACATCTGAAAGAAAAGATAAATATTATTTGATCGTTTAAAATATAAAACAAACATTTGTTTTCACATATTATATTGGCCTGCGCAGCCTTAAACGCATAAAATATATACATATGTACATATGTATGTATGTATTTATTTTTGCGTATTATCTTGGACTGCGCAGTCCAATTTCAAAGTACACACACTTTTTTCACATACTTACTTTACAATTGATATTTGCCGCTTGAGATGATATGGCTGCTGCTGCTACTTCCAATTCAGTTCTGATTTCCAATGCTATAAAAATAAATGAAGTAATTATTTTCAAAATATTGTAAAAAATCACATAAAATTCATTTACTTACCTTCTTGTTGTACGAGCTTCCTTTACGAAGGTACGATCACGAACGACATGCGTCTTTCAATCGTTTTTTTATTACCCTTTTTGGGATTTTCTATTGTCACTATTGACAATTATGTTTTCTCCTTCGCACTCATTCAAATAAATCAAGAAATAAAAAATAACCCGAAAATGTGAGCTGGTGTAGTCGTGGTTGGCAGGGATGTTTGCGTGTGCACATACATACAAGAAATTCAAAAACTGTCGAATACTGCTCCCGTGTCTTATTCGCTCCCATAACAATAGAGATGTAAGGTTTATTATTTTTCAGCATGCCAACAATGGTAATATTTCACGACAACAAATGTTTAGCAACTGCTAAAGTAGTAAAGAAGTTATCCATACAGATGTTTCTACCAATACCTCGGTACGGAGCCGCCAATTCTTTCACTACTCTTTTACCCTGATTCACGATTCTACGTTGTTATTTTTTTCCTTTAAATTGTCACCTACTATTAATATTTCAAGAAAAAAATTTTTAAAAAAAGTTTAGAAATTTATTTTTAATAAAACGAACAAAATTTTTAATACTCAGATCGTGGGAACCCCGGTACCCGGTTGGTAAAAGACGTCGGTAAAGTTGGTTACTAACATAAGGGTTAATTTAATTGCCTGTGGGTGCATATAATATTTAATATTATTACATATACACATACTTTTATTGAAATTTTGTATTTATTATATATATTTTATATTTATCCTTATATTAATTTACAATTTTTTTAGATGAGGCCCCAACCCAATTGTTTCAACCGGTGCGCCCGTACAAAAGTTGCTCCGTTAGCAACTGTGCAGGAGGAACAAAACTTTTTACGTTTCCTAAAACGGAACCTGCTAGAAACAATTGGATAAAGGCCTGCAATCTTCAGTTACCAGTGAAAAAAAAAATTTATATATGTGTGAAAGATACTTTCGTAATAAATATATTTCGTCAAGGGGGATTTTAAATGAAGCTGTTCCTGTGCTAAATTTGAAATTTGAAGCTGACGAAACTAGTCAGCAATCGCCACAGTGGGTTTTGCCGCCGGTTGTACACACTTAAGATGTTTTAAAAACCGATTGTACAACACCTAATGATATGTCATTTGAAGAGATGGGAAATCCAAATGACATATCATTTGAAGAATTCGATAAATATTCCCGCCTTCATGTGCGAAGATAGTGAGAATATCACTGTTCGCGACCACGAGCATTACGCTCGAGTAGCAAGGGGTTTTCAAAGCAATTCTTTGAGGCAAATGAAAAAATGTCAAGCTCTGGAAAAAAATGTCATACTAACAGGCGATGCAAATGAACATGCGATAACATTCGCAAAGATGATTTTGAAGAAAAAAAAACTCCTACGATGAAAAAGTGAAAGTAATGGCTTTAAACATTAATTATATGTCGACTAAGACCTATAATTTTATGCGCGACGATTTGGGGTTTGCATTGCCCCACAAAAAAACACTTTTGCGTTGGCGTCCGATCCGGTATGTCTGCCCCGGTATAGAAAACAGAAGAACGCATATGCCAATTAATTTTCGACGAAGTCTCAATCAAAAAAGATCTGACGTATAACAAAGTACGAGATGTGATTGATGGCTTCGTTGATAATGGAGAAGGTCACCGGGAAAGCGTGGTCGACAATAAGTGTTGTTTTTTCATGTTAAAAGGCTTAGTCGCAAAATGGAAATATGTGATTTCCTATTATGTGGCAAAATATAGCGTTAAAAGTGAGAATTTATTGAATTTGCTCAAGAGCAATATAAATGCCTCCGAAGAAATCGGGCTTAAAATCAAATCAATGGTGTGCGACCAAGGTGCCAAATTGAGGCATCTATTAGGCGCTACGACAGAAAAGCCATATTTCTTTCAAATGAAAGAAAAATATATATGATGTTTGACTATTTCCATTTGATAAAATGCATGCGCAATATGTTCCTAAAATATGACGTCGAAACGCAAGATGGGCTGACAACTTTTAAAGTTGTTCGAAAAATATATGCCATAGACCAGGCGAACGTTAATTTTCAAATGTGCCCTAAATTAACCTATTCGCATATGTACCCCGGAAGCTTAGAAAAAAGGAGAATGTCAGTGTCAAGAGCGACACAAGTATTTAGCAATTCGGTCGCCGCGGCAATTGAGATGACAATAAAAGAAAATTTTTTGGACTCCGATGAGCATTTAAAAAAATTCACTTAAGCAACCCAACTGCTGGTGAAAAGAATGAATTATCTTTTCGACGAATTGGATTGCAAGACGCTTTGGGAGAATGAACCAGTATGCTCTGGAAAACATTTTTTACATCATCGGAAGCCCTTATAAGGTCTAAAAATTATAAAAGCGCAGATGACCTAAAGCTGGATAATCCCGATGATAGAGTCTTCGAAATAAACCGCCTACAAATGAGCTGCTATAAAGAACTCTTTATAGCAAATTCTTGCAGAGTGGGTATAAAATCGATGATTTTAGCCCAGACTACTGCAATCACAAAGCAGAAATGCCCAGAGTGGTATAGCGAGGCTGGAGATTGCCTCGAAGATAGGCAACAATTTCTAGATTTCCTGATAACATTTTTACTGTTTAATAATGCAAAATGGCTGGCACACCAACAGGAAGAGCTTCATTAAAATGAAATTAGGGCGAGGTATTACAATAAAATAGAGAAGTTAAAGAAACTGGTAACGTAGATTGTAGGCCATATTCAATTTTTCTAGCAATTTCCGTGTTATAAAAGGTAAAACAACAAAAAAAATAAAAATACAAGTATAAAAGTACATTAGTGAAATAACTAAAACACATTTCTCTCTTCTCATTTCAGGTTCTTCAAAAACATATATTGTTCTTTTTTTTCTTTCAGGGTAGAATTAAGTTGTAAATAGTTTGTAGTAGTAGTTTTAGTATTAGTTATTGTTAGTTAGTTTTAGTATTTATTAATTTCGTAAGTAGTATGTACATGTGAGAAGAGCTTTGAAAAAAGCTGGTGAAAAAGACCTAATCTTTATTGATTAGGTTGTGTGAGAATTTGTGGTTGTAGCTAGACAAATTCTGAAAATCGTGTTTTACTAAAATTATATTTTCTTAATATCCTTATATATGTATATTTCTAATAAAATGAATTTTCTTTTTATTTTTCTTTGCAGTTTCTCAATAAATTTAAATAAGTTTCTTAATAAATTTAAATAAATTTAAGTAAATTTACATGTATTTTCATTTATATTTAATTATCAATAAATTTTATAAAAATTATTTGCCCTAGTTGTCCATTTTATTTTATCACACATTTCAGCCGATTTTTGTATAGAAATTTGACCGGCGTAGAAGCAAAATGCGAAACAATCATACATATATTATGTCGTTTGCACATTTGTCTGTATGTTTGCGAATGCAAATGCTCTACAAAAGCATATTTCTATACTTAACCTTTATGTCAACGGAGCGTTACCCGGGTAACTTTTTTGCCTTTAAAGTCTCTGGATCCGTAAGTCTGATCAACTTGAATTTTCATGATTGCCTAGTCTGAAGGGTTTTACGTATTGTGGTTAAATCTGAGCCGGACTGGACCACCTGGAACTGAGATATGACCAAAAACTAACAACTAACCCTTACGTCAACAGAGAGCATATCCGGGTAACACATTGAATTTTCAAGCAACAATACTGAAAAAAGCGAAAAAATACATTTTTTTTTTTTATTAATAACACCGGTCAACAAAAAAAAATATTTTTTTTTGGTTTTTGTTCTCATGCTTGAATTCTGATTCTAGACATTGAAAACCACTTAAATAATAATTTTTAGTTCTTAAAGTTTGCTTTGGGCTAATCTACATCGATAAGTATATTTTAATTTATTTCATAAATCGAAGATGGCGGCACTTTGATTATCCCGAAAGTAAACAGTATTATTATTTGTAAGAGGCACAGTAGTGAATGTTAACCTGTTTATTCTGTTTTATTTTCGGTGAATTTATTATAGTTAGAAGTAAAAAATTTGCTTTATCAACAAATTTGAAACTTTGCGAAGCCTATGAAGCCTATTTTAACCTAAAAGTCAGTAATCAAAATGAAAATTGGGTACCTCACTTTGCCTGCGTTAATTGTAAAAATACTTTAGAAGGTAAGAAAAAAAATCGAAAAATTGCTCTAATTTCTACGAAAGCAAACTTTAACCGGAAAAAATTTTTTTCCTTATACTTAGGAGAAACTAATATTTAACATGTAGATGTCAGACCCAAAAATCGTGTTGACCGGTGTAATAATATTATTTAATTTGACAATAAATTGAAAAAAATTTAAAATTAAAATAATTTTATTACAATTCAGGCAGCGCGGCATATCCTTTGAGTGCTCTGAACAAATGGGCTTGCCGCAGAATGAGCATGCTTTTCGAGTCTGGCGTCTTCTGAGACATAAGTAGCAGGAACCCCTTCAACTTTAGTCGACCAGTGCACTATGGCCGAAATTGGGATTTTAGCGGCAAAAAGTCAATTTTTCAAATTTAAATTTTTGCAATTATTTTAATGTTGTTCAATACCCAACATATTGATAAGAAAAAATTTAAAAAAAAATTACTGTTGGCAACCCTGTTTATGTACAAACAGCTGGTAATGTTTACAAATTTTTTAGTACGTGTTAATACAAGTGAAGCAGCAAAATTTTTATAAAATTAAAAACTGTTTTTTAATAATATATTCTTGTAAAAAAACTTTGTAAATATGAGTTCTATTACTCGAGGTGAGAAATTTTACTATATACAAATATAGTTTGTTAAATGTTTTTATTTCGTACTTATTTTGGTGGTTTTTTGTATGTATTTTTTTGTGAAATTGTGAAGAGCTTTATCGTTTTTCGTGGAGTAAAACTAAAAATGTTTTCAAGTGTCATTGGAACTATTTACATGTGATTGTTTGTAGAAAACTCAAGTTTTATGTCATGGTAAAAGTGTATGCATTTGACTGCTAATGAACGAATTTTTAATACTTTTGTAGAAACACTTAGGTTCAACAACAGGAATGTTTCGAATTACATAAAAGGAAAAATTTCATACGAAATTGACAGTGAATTAAGTAAATTGATATGTACTAAAGCTCGGAACTTATCTAATTTTATTAAACTTAAATGGAACAAACAATCCAGAAATGAGAATGCATTTAGAAAATATAATAAGAAATGGTTGAGTGGAGAAACAATTTTTGTAATATCGAAAAAGATTAATACGACGACCAAAACTGACGTATATGATAGCTGCGAAAGAAATAAAAGGAGACTAGCTTCCGAATTAGCTTCCCAGCAAGGAGACAATGACCCATATATTTCAAGTTTATGTTTGCAAGAACGTACAAATAGTTCAAAAAAACTTTTTTTTCCTCGAGAAGTCATTGATCTTTTTCAAATGCCTGAACTGCCACCAGAATTGTTATTACCTTCAACATCTCAAGAAGCCTCCAGCTGCAATTATAGTTATAATTCCGATGTAAGCTTAGAGTCGATAAATAATTATTCATCGGAATTAGAAGCGGCTGAAAACGAAGATTAAGATTAATCCATAAGCATTTACAACATCTTTAAAATTATAAATTTATGAATTAAAAAATAACTTAATTTCTTGGTAGCATTCAATATTTTTTTAATAGTGGGCGCGGGCCGCCCATTTTTTCTAAAGCTTTTTTTGTCAGAAGAAGTCCGTTTTCAAAATTTGATGAAGCCAGAGTTTTGGTAAGTATTTTTGGCGACAATTTGGGTTTTGGATATAGGAAAAAGAGGGCGTGGACCGTTCAAATTTTTCTCAAGTTGCTTTTTTGTACCAGGAAGTACGTATTGCCAATACTTTGAAAAAAGGGGCGTGGCACGCCCATTTTGTTCTCAAATCGATTTTTTTATCATTAGAAGTCTACACACCAAATTTGGTGAAGCTAGCTTGCCAGGAAGTATTTTTTGCCGCTAAAATCCCAATTTCGGCCATAGTGCAGTGTTGTCCCGATCCTCTGCATCTGGTGGTGCCGTTGCCAGTCGCAAAGGTGCGCCAGTTATAGCTTCTATTGCGTTGCGCGTTGAGAAAATTTTAGATATTTGCGGATTGGTGCACCTGACATCTACCTCCGCACGGGCCAGTTGCTCGCTGAGATTGTGCAGAAATTCCCTGCGCCGTGCTGTTGACACCTTCATGTGTGGATTTTTCTCCATGTTAATAATATATGTGGCAAAGGCTGCGCCATCCAGAATATTATAAAAAAAACGCCAAAGGCCATTTATTTGTACGCCGTTTGGTGGAATACTCAGCAAGCCGTTTGTCCATATTGTCAACACCACCTTTGTACTTGTTGTAATCCATTATCATAGCTGGTTTACGTCTAGGACCAACAATTTGCGTATCATAGTGCATTATAGATAGAAGCACAACAGCTTTGTTCTTTTTAGGAACATATGAGCACATAACAACGCTCTCACTGAATGCAAATAAGGTGGATTCTGGTTGGCGCCCTTTTGCAATGGACAATTGTTTTGGCACAAATCTGCGGCGCTTATTGACTATGCCCAGTATGGACAATTTGTGATCGTTCATCAATTATTTTGCTAAGTTGTGTGTTGTGAAAAAGTTGTCACAAACAATGTTGCGTCCACTTCCACGCAATATGCCCACGCATAAGTCTTTGATAACTCTTTCACCCACATTTTCCTCATGTTCGCCGGACGCTGCCTTTCCTGTGTAGATTTGGCCTTTGAGTGGATACGACGTAATCGAGTCGCACATCCACCACACTTTTATGCCGTATTTGGCTGGCTTTAATGGAATATATTGCGTAAAGCCAGTGCCTCCTCGGAACGGGTACAGCTGCTCATCAATTGTCACGTTGGCTGATGCGGTGTAATATTTTCGTAAATTGCTATTCAGCATCACAAATATGTCAGATATGGCAGCCGCTTTGTCATATTGTTTGCGATGCTCCCGCGTGATTCCATTATCAAAACGGATGAAACGACTTATTTCCCAAAATCATATGACGCTCATTGAAGCTCGAAACAGTGGATGTGCAGTTGTCTTCCACAAATCTTCTGTGTGAACGTAACCAGAGTGAGTAACGCCACCAAGCAGCACCAATCCCAAATATGCGTCGAATTCTGTTTCTGTTACTGCTTTCCAAACACGTCGTTCTGATGTTGGGTTGCATTCATTTATCACATCAAACACTGTATTGGCTTTTCTGTTTGTTTCACGGATTATTACGTCACACATTTCGTTTGTCATTATTAGCTTGAACGTTCCCATTATAGTTTAACCGTCAGTTAGGCGACTTGGCCCGTTCACTCCAGATCTTAGCACGTTGTGCGCTCTTACTCTGGTGTTTTGATTTTGTGTGCCACTCCAAATTGTCTGATCACTGCTCGTATAACTAGCAGAATTTCCTAGTTCCACTGGCTCTTCATCTATATCATCGTCACTATCATACTCTGGATTCAGGCGGCTGTACGTCTTCCACATCAGAGTCAGCTGAATTTATAACAGGCTCATTGTCGTTTTCATTTTCAAATGTCACCGGCTCTTCATCGCTATCTGGACACCCCTACTCCTCTCTTCTCTCCCAGATATTTTCATGAGATTCATATTCAAATTCAGGCTCTAACCGATCTCCATCCATTTTGTAATTATTTTTGCACAACACAATCTTTACTTTTCTCTTTGAAATTAAAAATGTAACTGCAAACATGTAAAAATGTGAAGCGAACCTCCTTTTCACCTACACCGCTACACTAATCTTCATACAAAATGTATAGTTTACCCGGGTATGCTGTCTGTTGACGTGCGTGTGTAAAATTCTCTGCTGACATAAAGCTGCTTAAGACGGAGCAACCTTTTTTTTTTTTTTTTTTTTTTTTATAGTAGGGGGAAGCATCGAAAGCCGGAGTGCGCAACTTTAATCCGCTAAACCTTACCTACTCCCAACTCAGGACTCTCCCACGGAACCACCGATTAAGTATTACTTCGTGGGAGGGACAGGACATTTAAGTCTCCTCTATTGTGCGGACTGACGGACGCCTAACTTGTTCAAATAGTCTCAATTTTGTCATTATGGATGCTGACGCCTCGCTGACCGCTTTCCAATTATCAGCCGACTGACACATGAGTGTCGTTAGATTATCGACCGTAAAACTACCACCGAGGGTGGTTTTTAGTTTTTCCCTTGTATTTGAAAATCTAGGGCAATTAAATAACACATGCTCAGAGTCTTCTATATGCTCTGTACATGTCGGACAGTTCGGACTAATGTCATTGTGGAATCTGAAAAGGTAACTTCTAAAGCACCCATGTCCACTAAGTATTTGGGTCATATAAAAGTCTAGGTCCCCATGTCGTCTGTCTATCCACGAGTGGATGTCCGGTATCAGTCGGTGGGTCCAACGCCCTTTGGATGAGGAATTCCACCGCTCCTGCCACATTTTAATGCTTTTATTCCTCTCCTCTGTCTTTGCCGATACTGTTTTAGGCGCTGATAGATGATATAAACGCTCGAGTTCATCTCCCTGGATGTCAATGGGCGGCATGCTGGCTAATACTTCAGCAGCGTCGGTAGATGTAGTCCGGAAAGCACTTATTACTCGAATTGCAGAAAGCCTATGCACTGCAATTATATATTTAGCATACGCTTTTATATCCATTGCCTTTATCCATACTGGTGCTGCGTACAGTATTACGGAACTCATTGCTTTCGCTATCAGGAGTCGCCGGCTGGAACGCACACAGCCTGTATTGGTCATCATTCTCGATAGTGCATTGTAAATTTTGTTTGCTTTACTGGATGAATACTCCAGGTGTTCTTTAAATTTTAATTTAGAATCTAATATTACTCCCAGATACTTCAGTTGCGGCTGCGAAGTAATCTCGCACTCCCCTATAGAAACCTGTATTTGTTCTTCTAACTTCCTAGTGCTTATGAGCAAAACTTCAGTTTTTTGCTCCGCCAGTTCCAGGCTCACTGATGAGAACCAATGGCGTAGACCATTTAAGCACTCATTGCATTTGTTTCTTAGGTCAGTTAATTGTTTGGCCGCTGCTACCACCATGAGATCGTCCGCATACGCTATTAGTTTCACGTCTGTTGGTTGCTGTCTTTTTAGCACCCCGTCATACATGAGGTTCCATAATAGTGGGCCTAACACTGACCCTTGGGGTACTCCACTCGAGATAGAGTAGCTCTTGGTACCTTCGTCTGTATCAAAAAGTAGCCTTCTGTTTTTAAAATAGCTCAATATAATGTTTATGAGGTATTCAGGGGCGTGTATTTCATCCAGGGCTTCGATTATGTGTGCCCATTTTGCTGAGTTGAACGCGTTCTTGACATCCAGGGTAATCAGCGCGCAGTACTTTTTTGTGCCACCTTTCCATCTTTTGCCACTTACTGCACATTTCGCAGTATCAACGACTTCTCGTAGTGCGTCAATAGTGGATCTTTTCTTTATAAAGCCGTATTGTCTCTCTGATAATCCGCCGGCTTTCTGGATTGCTAACTCCAAGCGGTTTCGTATTATACTTTCGTACACTTTACCCATTGTGTCGAGCATACACAGAGGTCGGTACGATGAAGGTTCTTCAGGTGGTTTCTTTGGTTTTGGGAGCAGAACCAGACGTTGTACTTTCCACGAGTCGGGGAATATCTCTTCCTTTAAACACGCGTTGTACATTTTAGCGAAAACTCGGGGTTTCAAGCTTATGGCTTCCTTCAGCGCTCTGTTTGGTATGCCATCCAATCCAGGCGCTTTGGTGTTTTTGATTTTCCTTGCTATTGCCAATAGTTTGTCTTCCGTGACTAACGGGGGTGACTCTGCAGCTTCGTTTCGTCGCTTGGCATATAAAATCCGGTCGTGTTTCGGGAATAGTGTTTCGACGACCTTTCCCATAAAAGGGGCATCTCTAGGTTGCTGCTGCTTGTTTTTAAATCTGGACATGCATATTTTGTATGCAGTACCCCAAGGGTCAAGGTTTGCTTCCTCACACAGCTTCTCAAAACATGATTTTTTGCTTCGTGTAATAGCCGACTTCAGGAGCTTCTTGTAGCTTTTAAATTCCTCCCTAAGGCGATTTTCGTTAGTTTCGCCCCAGTTACGCTGTAGACGCCGTCTAGCTGAGTGACAAAGCTTTCTCAGCATGGAAATTTCATTATTCCACCAATATACAGGCCGCCGCTTGTGGTGATGTGACGTTCTACGCATTGTTGCATCGCATGCTGCCACGAGTTCTTTTCGAACTGCTGATACCAAGTGGGCGGCGCTGTCACCAGATGCCTTTGATGCACTCCAGACTAGGTCAAACAGGTCTGGGTCGAACTCTTGTTGTTTCCAACTTCGCCTTCGGGGGGGGGGGGGGTTTCTGCTTAGAAGCTCCTGCTCTCGGGAGTACGAAATTTGCGCTATAATTGCCATGTGATCACTGTTTGTGTATATGTCGGACACTGCCCACTTAATATGCCTGCTCAGCGAATCGTTTGCAAACATAATGTCAATTATGGATCCTTTATTTCCTTTTTGGTACGTATTTTGTGTTCCGGTGTTCAATATTGATAGGTGCGTTTGACTCAGGTATTCTTGAATTAGCCGCCCTCGGTGGTTTGTACATCTGCTGCCCCATACAGTTGACCAAGCATTAAAATCACCCGCTATTATAATCGGTGTTTTGCCTCTGGTTTCTAATGAAAGTTTTAAAAGGAACTCCTCGAATCCGGTGATTGCTGCGCTGGGACGAGCATAGCAGCTTACGAGATATATCCCATATATATTCGCCCATGTGAAGCAGTTATGAGCTTCTCTGGAGCAGGTCTTAAAAGGTTGACCTTTGCAGGACCATATGGCTGCCTTACCAGATTTGTCTGCAATCCATGTGCTTTCCGGACGCTGGGAGTATTGTTCACTTAGTATAGCGACATCTATGTTCTCTTCTATGACTGTCTGTTCTAGCAAATCTTGAGCCGCTGCACAGTGGTTAAGATTTAACTGTAGTATCCTCATTTATTTAGAGACTTCATCATCTCGATATACTTTGGGCAAGTCGTGCTCAATACTGAGTGCTCTCCTTTGCAGAGCATGCAGCTCGGAACGTTTGTGCATACCTTTGCTAAATGTGCCGCGGTTCCACAGCGCGTACAATTGGAAGATCTGTCTGTCGGGCTGCAGCAATTTCGCGCCATGTGACCCAAGTGGAAACACTTATAGCATCTGGGGACAGGCGAAAATTCTCGAAGGCGACAGATCGACCACCCAATTTTTATTTTCCCTATTTTAAGTGCTGCCTTGGCATCTAGAGCACGCACGCTATTTGCGTGCCACTACGTGTTTTTCGCAGACTTTTCACACTCGATATCTCCAGATTTTCGATTCCGCACTCTCTTTTTAGTGCTGCGCAGATTTCTTCGGGAGTTGTAATTTCATCGAGGTCCTTGCACGTGATCGTGACGTTGTGGGTCTTGGGCTGAATCTTAGCCGTTTCGCCAACCACCCCCTCCAGGGCGCTTTGGAAAGATTCGGCTTTCGTCTCTGCTCGATTTTTAAGTTCAATGAGTAAATCTCCTTTTAACGTTTTACGAATATGGGTCACATTTGAACCCAGTACTTCAAGCCCGCTGTTGCTTTTAATTTTCCGCAGAATATCTGCATACGACGCACCATCCTTCTTGGTTATTATTATGGCATCTGGTTTTGTTTTGATTTTCCTTTCCAAAGGTTTCTTCTTTTTTACAACGTCTACCCATCTAGTCGTATTATCCTCTTGGGTTAATTTTGCTGCTCCACTGTAGGACAATTGCGGCTTTTCGTTTACATTTTTTTGCTTTTTTGTGGGTGGTAAATACCCTGGTGCTTCTCGCATTCTTTTAGGGGTATTATCATCTCTTCCAATGGTCGGTACTTGTGATGGTTTCCCTATCATAACTCTAGGAGCAACCTAAGTGTCAATGGTGGTGTTGGTGGTAAGCGCTTAGAAAGTCAAGATGTGAACAGAAGTTCGAATCTCGACAGAATTTATTTTTGATTGTTTGCTTTTTAACATCGTATACTGCACTAATAAATATTTTTCTTACTAATAGAAATTTAATTTATCAAAGCAATATTATGTATATGTATGTATATTGCTGTGATAAATTTAATTTCTATTAGTAAGAAAAATATTTATTAATATAATATACGATATACGATGCTCATATAAATTCAGTATGTATACGCATCTGCGCGTTCAGAAATTGAAATCATATTTTCATCACTTATCAATATACTTATTACATGTGCGCGCATTGACCTGCATAAGCATGCAAACATACATATGCGTACACATATGAATATGTCACCAACAAAAAATTGATCTTCAAAAGTCAATATGGCAGCCAAATTGGCGAAGAACAAATGTAGCAAATTTTACTACAAAAATGATTTCATTCATAAACGCAGGCGCAACTTCCACAAGAGACCGCGCTTCATTATTAAAAACAGAGGCCGTTACATCTCTCTGAGCATGGCTTTGCCTACAAGCGTCTTTTCGCGACGATGGCAAAAGCTAAAAATAATAAATTGAACAACTTTCTGATGCTTCTCGCAAAAATCTGAGTCGATATGTATGCAAGCTCATACAAAAACACACATATTTACGCACGTTTGTAGGCGAAGCTGTTATAGTGACAAGGGAAGCGGTGACAATCGGCTGCCATTACTTTATTTTTTTCGGCACAACTCCGATTTTCTATCATCATACAATTACTGAACACAATGAGGGCGACAGACTGCAAACGAATATTAGAATGCACACATTCTTAGAGACACAGTTATTGAGCCAGCTGCACAACTACATAACTTTGTTCTTAAGAACGTGTGTATTTTAATATTTGACAGAACATTCTGTCGAGCTCAATGTGTTCAGCAGTTGACTCTTTGACAAAACGCCTGTTTCGGTCATTGGTTGACCGTGAAAACGGAGATGCGAAAGATGCGTGCGACACTTGTTATTACGAATGTATGTACATATGTATGTGGCTCGTATTTGTGTTCGCAAACATACAGACAAATGTGCCAAAGAAATAATATATGTATATGCCATAGATATTCTATTGGTACGAATATGGAAATTATAACGAAATAATGCGAATATGCATATTTCATGAAGGTCATTAATTGTTTTTGATGAAATGAAAAGAATGAACATATCTTCATTTTATAATAGTTGAAATTAATTTAATAGTCAAAATTAATGTAATTTTTGATATAATAATTTGTTTAAAATTATTTTTTATTTAATTTATAATCTACAATTTTTACTATTTTTCGAAAAACAATGGTTCATATTATACAAAATAAGCATGCATACATACATATGTGACTCAGAAAATGCTTATTTACATTCTCTGTGTGACTTTGTATATTTTTCTTCACATCATTTCTCTTTACTCATTCTCGTATGAATTCATTCGTTTTACATTAATTTCTGCCATTGAACGTGCTCATTTCTGCTAAATAGCAGCGAGAATGGTGAATTCCGTTCCAAAATCTTATAAATTCTGTTAGCCGTCCAATCGAACATCATACAGATTTCGATTTGCACCTTCTCTATACTTTACGTCCTCTGTATGACATTCCCACACAAGTAATCTATACCCAGCATACATACTTGCGTTCACATGTAGATATGTCTACCGCAAAAATTACAAACCTTGTTCTACAAAAACAACAATCGTTCAAGTAGCATCAGCCAGAGAACGTAAATGTTTTATGTTCTCTGCATCAGCAGCGTCGCAAGCCAATAGGCATGGCAGCCAAATAGTCGATGGCTAAATTTGTAGAAAAACGCACAACAACTTTTTCGTTCATGAACGCAAGCGCACTTTCAACCGGCAAACTCGCTTCATTCATAAAAGCAAATGGTGTCATCTCCCCGAGCATGCCTTTGCCTACAGGCGTCTTTTCGCGACGATGGCAAAAGCTAAATATCATAAATTGAACCACTTCTGATATTTTGCTAGAAGGGAAAAGTGTCAACCCCGCAAACTCGCAAAACACAGAAAGAAGTGACAAAAGTGGCAACATACTGTTGTCGATTTATAATATTTGTCACTTTTAAAAAATATTTTTCCATGGCTCGCAAAAATCTTCGTCGATATGTACATATGCAGGCTCATACGTATATATTCATACATATTTACGCAAGTTTGTTCGCGAAGCTGTTAGAGCGGCAAGGGAAGCGGTGACAATAGACGATCGTTTGCTTTTTTTTTCCGCACAGTTCGGATTTTCTGCCAACAACACAATGCTGTGTCGACAGCTTGACTCGTTGACATGAAAGCAAAAAACGCGCTTTGCCATTGGTTGTCCGTGTCAACGGAGATTTCGCATGAAGTGTACATATTCACATACATATGTTGCATGTAGACAAATTTACAAACATTATGCGAATGATCTGTCATATTTGTTTACATGCACACATGTATGCATATGAGCACATGTGCGACCGCTAGATCTTTTAAGATGATATCAAAACTATTATTAATTATTAATGGCAAATATATACATACATATTTATGTAAATAAATATATGCCTTATCAAACCTATACAAATGCATATTTGGGTAGTAATATACATAAATCTTGCTGTATTATATATGTACATACTTATATGTAAAGATTTTATGTAATTCATCATAAAATAAGTCAACTTTAAGATGTGTATAAATATGTATGTATACTCATGTGCTTTGATATCAAATACATACATATATACCGATAAAACCTACACTATAACAGGCGGTGTACCACAGGGCTCAGTACTAGGGCCACTACTGTGGAATGTCTTATACGACGGTGTGCTACGTCTTCCACTGCCCAAAGAAATACAAATAATAGGGTACGCTATGATATAGCAGTAACGGTAGTGGCAAAAGAAATAAGACATGTAGAGTATCTATGCAACCACGTGGCGATAAAAATAAAAGAATGGCTCACAAAGGCAAAGCTCCAGTTAGCAGGTCAAAAAACTGAAGCGGTACTAATAACGAGTAGAAAAAGTTAGAGGCGACTACGCTCAACATCGACGGATACAATATCCCAACGCAACAATCGTTGAAATACCTGGGGGTAATTATTGACGCGAGGCTAAACTATCGGACCCACATCGCAAAAGCCTGCGAGAAAGCGGCAAAGGTGACGGCTGCACTAACCCGAATCATGGTCAACATAGGTGGACCTAGCCAAAATAGACGCGCTCTTCTGGCAAAAGTTAGCCAGTCAGTACTGATGTACGCCGCACCCATATGGGGACCAGCATTGCTGAATAAAACATATGCGAGTACGGCAAAAGCAGTAGTTCGGCTAAGTGCAATCAGGGTAGCTTGCGCTTTCCGGACTGTGTCGCACGAAGCGGCTGGAATTATCTCAGGTATCATGCCTCCAGATATTATGGCGATGGAGCTAAAAAGAATTTACGACAAAACAAAAAATGCGGTCAGACGACTAAATAAACAAGAGAAGCAACAAGAAAGACAAACCAGCCTTAATGAGTGGCAGAAACGATGGGACGAAACAACCAAAGGTAGATGGACACACACGTTGATCAGAAACGTGCAGGAATGGGTAGAGAAAAATCACGGAGAAACTGACTATTACTTGACGCAGTTCCTGACTGGGCACGGCTGCTTTAGAGAATATTTATACAAATATGGACATGACGATGGGTTTAACTGCTCTTTTTGCGGAAACGAGA
Source organism: Bactrocera correcta (assembly GCA_027475135.1). Classification (NCBI taxonomy): domain Eukaryota; kingdom Metazoa; phylum Arthropoda; class Insecta; order Diptera; family Tephritidae; genus Bactrocera; species Bactrocera correcta. Next base: position 45,378,195 of record CM050325.1, read on the forward strand.
ATGAGAACGCGTGGCACATTTTCTTCCTGTGCCCCCGTTATAAAGATGAAAGAGAGGAGCTAGAGCAACTTCTCGCAGAGCGCCTAGCCCCTGAAAATATTGTACCACACATGTTACGTTCTCAGCAGGTGTGGAAGTTTATTAGAGAATGGAGCGCGACAGTCCTAATAGAGCTTAGAAGGAAGGAATGGGAAAGAAATAGCGAAAGACGAGCGATCAACTTGGAGCTGGAAAACCCGTTGAAAGAGAGCCAACCGGCTAAAGCTATCCTTGCGAAGAAATGCCTAGCGGCGGTCCCGCAAGGAAATAAATAGCGTGAGGAGACGGAGTTAGGGTTTAGTACGTAGGCGTCCTACTCCGCAGGTTCCGCTCTTGGTAACAATGGCGGCACATGCGCGAGTGGGATGAATCGTGCATGCCGTCCGAAACAAGACGGTATCTTTCGAAGATTCCCCCTCCGGCAACAAACAAAAAAAAAAATACCGATCATCTACAAATTATATGCAAAGTCGTTTGCGCATAGTAAATATGCGAATCTGTAGGCGTAAATTTGTTTACATTGGAATCAGCATTATTTTTCTCATTTAACACTGAAAATGCTCAATTCTGCTATTTTCGTGGTGAAACACGCTCATAATTTGTCTGTGGTGAGATTCTTCCAACTCTGCCGAGTTATGCTGCACCCAATCGAAAACGCTACTCCCTTCCTTCCTTTTCCTTCCTCATCGGCAAAATGTGTGCACAGTGGAGAACGTAGGAAAAACGCAGAAATCAGCCATCTCTGTTTGTTTTCATTTGAACAATGTTGCCATTACTCAATACGCATATGTAGTTTTGTACACATCTATGTTTTCAATAACAATTTTTTACATTATAAAATATCAAAACTGAAAAAAAACTATTAAAAATAGTTTATATACTTATAAATAATAGCATTCGACTCTGATTTTGAGTTATTTTAAGAAAATTTCAAATATATTGAACAGATTGAATTATAAAAGTTGATAATTACTGCAGTATATCGATATTGGCAACCCTGCGTTGTGAGAGAGCAATCAGCTGCCACGTTACCGGCGGCAAAATTCAAATATCGTGGATTCTCACATCATCCCACGTCAAAGAGAGAAGGAAATATCGTTTTTCACTGTGCAGTTACATTGCGCGCCCATAAGATAGGTCGTGCCAGCTGACACGACCCACGATTTTGAGTTTTTGACTGGGTGCAGCTTTAGCCAAAAATATTTTTACGTTCTTCGCGCCGTGAACCTTCTCTATGATAGACGTTCTCGGTTGCATTCCATAAGCAATATGGAGTCTACACCGGCGATACAGTTAGTATGCCAAAAATTTTTGCCTGCCGATGCGTCCCGTATATTAGGTTGTTAATATTACAATATTTATAGAATGTCGATAGCTTTTATCTCTCTTACTTACCCATTCTCACATTCAATTGGAAATTGCAGAAAATGTAACTGTGTTGGTGAACAGCTGGATATTTTTTTTTTTTGTTTTTGTGTTGCCGGAGGGGGAATCTTCGAAAGATACTGTCTTGTTTCGGACGGCATGCACGATTCATCCCACTCGCGCATGTGCCGCTATTGTTACCAAGAGCGGAACCTGCGGAGTAGGACGCCTACGTACTAAACTCTAACTCCGTCTCCTCACGCTATTTATTTCCTTGCGGGACCGCCGCTAGGCATTTCTTCGCAAGGATAGCTTTAGCCGGTTGGCTCTCTTTCAACGGGTTTTCCAGCTCCAAATTGATCGCTCGTCTTTCGCTATTTCTTTCCCATTCCTTCCTTCTAAGCTCTGTTAGGACTGTCGCGCTCCATTCTCTAATAAACTTCCACACCTGCTGAGAACGTAACATGTGTGGTACAATATTTTCAGGGGTTAGCCGCTCTGCGAGAAGTTGCTCTAGCTCCTCTCTTTCATCTTTATAACGGGGGCACAGGAAGAAAATGTGCCACGCGTTCTCATTCTCGTTTCCGCAAAAAGAGCAGTTAAACCCATCGTCATGTCCATATTTGTATAAATATTCTCTAAAGCAGCCGTGCCCAGTCAGGAACTGCGTCAAGTAATAGTCAGTTTCTCCGTGATTTCTCTCTACCCATTCCTGCACGTTTCTGATCAACGTGTGTGCCCATCTACCTTTGGTTGTTTTGTCCCATCGTTTCTGCCACTCATTAAGGCTGGTTTGTCTTTCTTGTTGCTTCTCTTGTTTATTTAGTCGTCTGACCGCATTTTTTGTTTTGTCGTAAATTCTTTTTAGCTCCATCGCCATAATATCTGGAGGCATGATACCTGAGATAATTCCAGCCGCTTCGTGCGACACAGTCCGGAAAGCGCAAGCTACCCTGATTGCACTTAGCCAAACTACTGCTTTTGCCGTACTCGCATATGTTTTATTCAGCAATGCTGGTCCCCATATGGGTGCGGCGTACATCAGTACTGACTGGCTAACTTTTGCCAGAAGAGCGCATCTATTTTGGCTAGGTCCACCTATGTTGACCATGATTCGGGTTAGTGCAGCCGTCACCTTTGCCGCTTTCTCGCAGGCTTTTGCGATGTGGGTCCGATAGTTTAGCCTCGCGTCAATAATTAACCCCAGGTATTTCAACGATTGTTGCGTTGGGATATTGTATCCGTCGATGTTGAGCGTAGTCGCCTCTAACTTTTTTCTACTCGTTATTAGTACCGCTTCAGTTTTTTGGCCTGCTAACTGGAGCTTTGCCTTTGTGAGCCATTCTTTTATTTTTATCGCCACGTGGTTGCATAGATACTCTACATGTCTTATTTCTTTTGCCACTACCGTTACTGCTATATCATCAGCGTACCCGATTATTTGTATTTCCTTGGGCAGTGGAAGACGTAGCACACCGTCGTATAAGACATTCCACAGTAGTGGCCCTAGTACTGAGCCCTGTGGTACACCGCCTGTTATAGTGTAGTTTTTAGGGCCTTCTTCGGTGTCATATAGCAGTAATCTGTGCGAGAGGTAGCTAGATATGATCTTCAGTAGGTAGAGTGGTGTCTTCTTTTGTTTCAGGGCGTCCATGATATGCGGCCAATAGGCCGAATTGAAAGCATTTTTAACGTCGAACGTCACAACCGCGCAATATTCTTTGCTGCCATATAACCATCTGGTTCCTTTAATTGCCTTACTTGCGATCTCTGTTAGCTTTTTTATGGCGTCTACTGTCGACCTGTGCCTTCGAAAGCCATACTGGTTTTCAGCTAATCCCGGTGGCTGTCTTTCTAGATGTTGCTCTAGCCGCGCACAGATTATACGCTCCAGTATTTTCCCCATTGTGTCCAACATACATAGTGGTCGGTAGGAGCCTGGCTCTCCTGCTGGTTTATTTGGCTTTTGTATAAGCACTAGCCGCTGCTTTTTCCAAATCTTAGGGAATACTCCCTCCCGTAAGCATTGCGTATAGACTTTCGTAAATGGGGTGGGTTTAGGGTCTTGTTCGGTATGCCTTATTCGGTATGCCATCTAAGCTTGGTGCTTTTGCATTTTCGAATCTCTCTGCTGCTTCAATAGTTTCTTGTTCAGTAACTAGCGGTGCGTTTGTAGCTTCCTTTATTTGCTGCATTTGTAGCAATTGCGTCGGAAAAGCGTTTGGACAACCGTCTTTAGAAGTCTAGGGCATGTAGGCGCTTGTCCTTTATTGTCTTTAAACTTAGACATGACGTTTTTGTATGCATCTCCCCGCGGGTTTTCTTCGACCTTTTTGCATAGATCTTTAAAACAGCAAGCTTTGCTCTTCTTTATTGCTTTCTTCAGTTCGTTTCGTTTTCGTTTAAAGCGCTCGTTTAGCATTGCAAAATCTGCCGTTTGTCGTCCCCTTTGACACTGACGCCTAGCTTTGTGGCATTCACTTCTCAGGGCTTTAATAGTATCATTCCACCAATATGCGGGTTTCCTGTATGCGCCTTGTTTTTCCTGCACATCGCGGCATCGCAGGCTTTGCTGACATATTTGACTAGGCATTCAGCCTTCTGTTCTGTGTCCATAGCGTAGTTCGGATTATCTTCTAGCATTAATTTATAGATATCTTCATCAAGTGTTTCGGCTTTCCAGCCTCTGGTTTGAACCTTTTTTCGAGCCTTAGGCATTTTGTGCGTTTTGCCGATTTCAAGCAGGATTGCTAAGTGGTCACTGTGTGTGTACAAGTCGCTGACTTGCCATGTACACGACCGCACTAGAGAGCTACTAGCGAACGTAATATCGATCACAGAGCCGCGGCCGTTTTTTTCGAACGTATTTCTGTTACCAATGTTCAGCAAGACGGTGTTCAGTACCGAAAAAGCCTTCAGAAGGATTTCTCCTCGCCTGTTTGTGTACGCGCTGCCCCACTCCACTGCCCATGCATTGAAGTCACCTGCCACTATGTTCACTGTGGTGTTCGACACTTCTCGTACTAGGTTATCGATGATTCTTGCATATTCATCCTGTGCGATGCTTGGCGGGATGTAGCAACTATAAAAGTTTATTCCGCAGACTTTTGCCCGCGTGTAATAGGCTTGTCCTGTTAATGGTATTTCCTGAAACACGTTTTCTCCACAGGCCCAGATGGCCGCTTTGCCCGTTAGGTCGAAGGTCCACGTTGCTGCGCTAATGTTTTTATATTGTTCGCAGACTATTGCTACGTCGATTTTCTGCTCAAACACTGTATGCGTAAGTAGGTCTTGAGCTGCTTCGCAGTGGTTGAGGTTGAGCTGTAGGACTCTCATATTTTGGCTCTTTTGCACGCTTCTTGGTAGAGAGGACATTTCTTGCTGCCTATCTGATGGTCAGACTTCTCTTTTCCGTGTTTTATACATGCACTGCAGGACGGCTCCTTGCTGCATGTCTTTGCAAAGTGTCCTTTTTCCCCACATTTGAGGCAGCACTGACTCCTATCATCTGAGTTTTTGCAGGTTCTCGCCAGGTGGCCATATTCCAAACATCGGAAGCATTTTTTAAGGTTTGGTTTCTCCCTAATTCGGCACACCACCCATCCTATTTTAATTTTTTTGGCTTCAACAAGTAGCCTAGCCTGTAAGGTGGGGAGGTTTATTACGGCTGTTTGGGTGCCTGCGTATGACGCCCTAATGGCTCTGATTGAGCTTTTATCAAACTCCTCTAGTTTTCCTATTTGCGTACGAATAGCATTTGCAATGTCTTCCTCTCCGGTTATTTCATCCAGATCCCAGATTTCCACAGTGGTCTCACTGGTTAGGGCTTTGATTTTAGCTTGATCTCCAAGCACTTTGCCTACTTCGCTGGTGTAGTCAGCAGTGTTTTCCATCTGTGCGCTCTTCAGTTCCATTAAAATTTCGCCTTTGGCCGTCTTTCTTATCCGGGTTACACTTTCCCCCAGTTTCTGCAGGGCATCTTCTTTTTTAACAGCTCTTAAAATATCGCTGTATGTCATGTTACCAGTTCGCTCGATCACTATCGCATCAGGCCTTGGTCGATGCTTATATGTTGCTTTCTTTTTCTTTTTTATTTCCGTCCAGCCATCTTGTTTTCCCTGTACCTTTCCATTGTTAATTGAGGTTAACTTATTTACTTTTTCCTCGTTATTTTTTGCCTTCTTTGGTTCTTCTCCATGGGTGGTTTTATTCTTTTTTGGAGGAGTCTGCCTTTTCGCCTGTTTTTCCTCGCGAGGCCTTTTAAGCGTTATCTCCGTTGTAACTGGCATATTTAAAATATTTCGTCTTGCTTCCTTGCTCTTCTGGTATTCCTCTAAGGCTTTTTCGTAGATCTTCGTTATATTGCCAACGAGGTCCCTAAGGTTGTTGTTAATTGTTCGTTGCGGTGGGCGCATCAAACCTATCATTTTCTTAATTTCTTCGCCAAGCTCCGTCATGTAGTCGCCGCAAGGTTTTACTGTCTTCGCTTGCGGCGTGTTGTCTTGCAGCGCCGGTGGCGACGATCTTGTTCGCGTCGGTTTTTCTACGCTTAGCATCTTTATTGGGGATCTAGTAAGTCGCGATGACCGCTTGAATGGATCTATTTCCATTACAGGTGTCCTTTGCAAGTCAGTTCCTGCCGCTTTGGTATTATTCGGGTCTTTTGGGTTTCCCGCGTCATTGCTCATTATAGTAGCATAAATGTTACTGCTACTGTTGCTACTACTTCTACTGTCGTTTAAGTTGTTGTTTTTTCTCATGTACATATCCATTCCTTTCTATTGTACCAGCGCATCGTGTGTAGGGGGGCGGGCCGAAATAAACAGGAGCGGGTGTACCCTCGGTGGCTATGCACCTACCCCAGTTCCCTGAGGCCTGTTCTTCGCTTTACTGGTCCCGGAAAACACGGACGGACCAGAGCTCGCCCGGGGCAACGCAGACTACTAATCTTGCGCCCAATGCACACTCCTTGACCAGAGCCCGAAGGGGCTGGTTACTAATGAGCACCGCGGCTAACACCTCGGCAGAGCTAGCTCACATCACCCTATCCATCTTGGCAGCAGAGAAGTCGCTGGCAAGATTTAAAGGGACTCCCAGTGCGCCGCGATGTACATCGGTCAAAGAAAAACAAACAGCCGCACCTAACATGGTGAACAGACGCTGACCAGGAAGCCGCCCATTGTGAGTCCGTCGCGCCTGGATTTTTTATATTATATTACCCACCATGCCCGTGCATGATGGGGGGGACACCTATTTTTGAGAGGCGGTATCGGCTCGTCTCTGTCGCAGGAGTTTCATCGGCTTAGCTAGCTTTTGTACCGCAACCTCCACTCCTGCCGCTCCTCGTCGGGGATTGCTTATTTGTCATGGCTTATTTCGCAACTAACCTGCTACTACAGGCCGTCCGGCTATCCGCGACCTGCCGACCCCCCCGGTAGCTTAGAGCTCAGCTGAAAAGTCTGGCCCCACTGAGAAGCCAAGGCAACGGGCTATTTTTTGGGCATTTGAAATAAAACACCATATTCGCATATTCCACACCACTTATGAGGTATGCAAACGGGCCCGTAACCGAAGTGCCTTTTAGGTGCTCGGTTCCCCAGTAAGCCTACATTACCCGTTAAAAATTTATTTATGTACAAAAATAAAAAAAAACGATAATAATTTCGAGTAATATAGTAAAAAAAAAAAATTAACAAAAACCATATCACTCCATATCACAGAATAATAATAAATAAATAATAAATATTAAAATGATATATAAATTAAAATTATACATATATATATATTTGTATAATACTTAAAACTATAAAAATGCCAATATTTAAAAAATTTCGAAAATTTCCCAAATCGTTCTTACTTTAGAGCCTCTTAATGCGAATCTGTTTAAAAAGTGGTTTTTTTTTTTAAAATTGAATGTTTAGCTCATTGTAACCACTTAAAAAGGAAAATAAAAAACTGCAAAACTACAAAATTTTATTCTTAAAGTTGGGTAGAGATAAATCTTTATTCAAAAATTTTCTTACAAAATAAATTCTAGTTCTAAAAAATAGACCAATAATTACCTTTGGGTCACAGTTTTCACAGCACAAGAAGAGCCTTATATCTTTTAATTTAGAAAAAAGAATTTCTCCTACACCTATTTTATGACAATTTCTGTTAAATTCCTCAACAAATTTTACTTCTAAATTATTAATAAATGCAACTAATACTTCAGGCGACTTCACGAATTTATCGATCTGGTTTTGGTGTATGAAGATGAATTCATCTGAAGGAATTTCATCTCTTAAATAAGGTAATGGCAGGAGGAATGTGTGCATTTTAAAAATTTTCAAATAAAAGTAGCCGCAAAAATAATTAATAGCATTTTCGTTTAAAAAGTTAATTTCTAAACTACATACTATCTAAAATAATCTAATCTAACAATGGAGTGAATCAGTTTCGAATACATTTTAATAAATGTGGGCTATCGTAAGAAATATATTTCCTTATTAATTTCTAAACTACTATCTAAAGTAGTGGATTTTACAATGGAGTGAAACAGTTTCGATCACATTTTAATAAATGGGACTGTCGTAAAAACATATATATTTCCTTACCATTACATTGGTAAGGAACTAGCCCTATATTTTGAATTTGTGTTATGGCTGCAAGAATATATTTCTTGAGGACATCCCCTTTACATGAGCCTCTAACAAAAAATAACCTTCTCCAGCTATACCTTGTACCATTATAGTCACTGCAGTTCTGGCTATTCCAGATGTGCGATATTCATCGCCATAATCTTTAAGAAATATTACCTATCAAATTTCCTATCATACTGCAAATGACATTTCAGTGACATTTCATCACAAGAAACTGATATGAACTTTTGTTGAAAAAAAATCCCTTACCCCTAATTTGTAAAGACTGCAGCATAAAGTGCAACCGGGGAACCGAGACCAATCTGCGACCAAATTTTTTAAAGTATTTTCCGAGGGAAAACTAAATTGATTCTTTAGGTAGCGGTAAGCAATTGGCGTCAAAATAAAAATACACCCAAAGCTAAAGCTTTAAAAAAACTATCATATCGCCGGCCGTGATTTTGGCGATTACTATTTAAAAAATACTCCTAATGCAAGCACATAACTGAGGAGGAACTTTGCTGCAAACTATCTCAAGAAGATCTGAACTACTTCTTAACATTTTCCTAAATCTTTCTTATTCATTTGCCATTTGGACCAACTGAGCTTCTAAACTCCCATTCTCCTGCTCTTTTTCATCTAATTTTATTTTTAAAACCCTATTCTCTTCCCTCAATTTTTTTTCTATCTGTCCTTACTGTCAGACCCCTACCGGTTTGTGCAGCTTTTTCACTACACTTTAATAGTTCCTCCTCAAGAAGTGGCAGATGCTCTAAAACATTATCGTGGTCTTCCCTTTCTAAAAGCGGAAGCCGCTGCCTCGAAGCAGCGTTTGCATTTGGGGCAGAATCTTCCAAAAGATTCTACGCCATTTCAAAAATAATTTGGGGCGTTAAATATTGGCTCAATAATTAAATTGATGTTCCGAACGGCTCTCGGACGCAATTTTTTTGCGTGACGCATTTCATCAGAAAAATGCCGCTCACACGCAAAAATGTATTCAGGGTTCTTTTCATTCAGATTTTCAAAAACACTTAAACGTTTGAGCCAACATTTACGCCTATTGAAAGAAAAAATTATATATGTAGTATATTGAGGCAGCTGCACGAGAACGTGGGTATTTTGATATTTGACAGATGTTGCAGTCTGTCGCGCTCTACGCGTTCAGCACATCACACTTAAAAGTACACGCAACCTCATTTCAATTTCATTATTATCCTATATCCCAAATTACAATTTAATTGCAAAATCGAAACACTTATTTCAGCAAATTATCGAAATTTTCCCCAAAGTCACATAAATATGCTTAACACTTTTTGCACTATTTAAGGTTTTTTACTCACCGTTCGAGATCCGTTCCACTGTTAAAAAAATTAAATACTTTCCTTCCTCGCTGCAGCCAGCAACACACTTTCTCCAACTGCCTGTTGTCTTTGGCAATTTGTCTGTAAAAAATATTAAATAAATGCAAATTTATTTAATAAAAGTTAAAATATACTCATGTGTAGAAGTTCATGCAAGTGAGGAAAGTTCCTGATCGACATTCACTTGGGAATGGCCAGAAACGATTCTTTTCCATATGATTCAAGCAGCTCACGACTTCTGGTCTTTGACCAAGTATCCTCTGGGTAGCCTAAGAACATCCGTTTGAAGGCGAGCTAAAGTGAGAAAGCGAAACAACACCCTGCATAGGGTTGTGGTATATACTACAGTGACCATATAAAGGAGCGCAAGTTTGGTGTGGGATTCGTGGTGGGAGAGAGACTCCGTCGCCGAGTACTATCCATCATTCACGGCGGTGAATGAACATCTAGCCACAATCCGCATAAAAGCGAGGTTCTTCAACATATCGCTGACTATGTGGAACGGAATTTCAAACTTCTTACGTACAGCTGCAAGCTAAACCATTGGTTTTCGGAAAGTGCAAAAGAACAGCTGGTACGACGAAGAGTGTCGGGCTGCCTACCTCGCAACGTTACGATCGACCACAACACCTGTATCTATCCTGATACCGAGAGTTGAAGAGGGAAGCGAGATGCATTTGCAGACGGAAAAAGAAAAAGCCCGAAATGCGTGAGTACGAAGAGCTTGATAAGCTGGCCGACAGGGGTAATTCTCGAAAATTCTACGACAAAATGCGGCGGCTTACAGAAGAATTCAAGACCGGAACATACTCTTGCAGAACCCCCAAAGGTGATCTAGTCACCGATGCCCAGAGCATACATAAATTATGGAGGGAACACTTCTCCAGCCCGCTGAATGGCACTGAACGCACAACGCTAGGAGAAGGTGAACCCGATTCCACAATCGATGACGATAGAGCAGACGTTCTATTGCCCGACCATGAAGAGGTTCGACTAGCAATTACCCGCCTGAAGAACAACAAAACGGCAGGGACCTATGGATTGCCGGCCAAGCTATTCAAACACGGCGGCGAGGAACTGATAAGGAGCATACATCAGCTTCTTTGTAAAATATGGTCGGACGAAAGCATACCCAATGATTGGAATTTAAGTGTGCTATGCCTAATCCATAAAAAGGAGACCCCACAATCTGTGCCAAATACCGTGGGATAAGTCTCCTCAACATCGCATACAAGGTTCTATCGAGCGTATTGTGTGAAAGATTGAAACCCACCGTCAAGAAACTGATTGGACCTTAACAGTGTGGCTTTAGGACAAATCAGCAACCGACCAGATGTTCACCGTCTGCGAAATCTTGGAAAAGACCCGTGAAAGGAGAATCGACACACACCACCTCTTCGTCGATTTCAAGCTGCTTTCGACAGTACGAAAAGGAGCTGCCTTTATGCCTCTCCGAGCCATCCGATACCAAACGAGGTTTCAGACAAGGCCATTACCTATCGTGCGACTTTTTCAACCTGCTTCTGGAGAAAATAGTTCGAGCTGCAGAACTTAATCGAGCAGGTACAATCTTTTATAAGAGTGTACAGCTGCAGGCGTATGCCGATGATATTGATATCATTGGCCTCAACACCCGCTCCGTTAGTTCAGCTTTCTCCAGACTGAGCAAAGAAGCAAGGCAAATGGCCAGACCCAGTGAACGAGGGCAAGACGAAATATCTCCTGTCATCAAACAAACAGTCGTCACACTCGCGACTTGGCACTCACGTCGCTCTTGACAGTCATAACTTAGAAATTTTAAATAAATTCGTCTATCTTGGAACCAACGTAAACACCATCAACTATGTCAGTCTAGAAATTCAATGTAGGATAACTCTTGCCAACAGGTGCTACTTCAGACTGATTAAACAATTGATTCCCGTCCTGCTATATGATGCAGAGCCATGTACGATGTCAACAACGGATGAGTCGACATTGCGAGTTTTCGAGAGAAAAGTTTTGCGAAAGTTTTATGGTCCTTTCCGCGTTGGCCACGGCGAATATCGCATTCGATGGAACGATGAGCTGTACGACATATACGACGACATTGACATAATTCAGCGAATTAAAAGACAGCAGCTACGTTGGCTAGGTCATGTTGTCCGGATGGACGAAAACACTCCAGCTCTGAAAATATTAGACGCAGTACCCGCCGGGAGAAGCAGAGGAAGAGGAAGACCTCCTCTCCGTTGGAAGGACCAAGTGGAGAGGCTTCGCTTTGAATATCCAATTTGCGCTACGTAGCGAAAAGAAGAAACGACTGGTGCGAGTTCTACGCGAAGAAGTAGCAATGACATAGAAGGTATGTTAGTTAGGTTAGGTTAGGGATGTCGGAAATGGAGTAAACAATCGATATATATTGCATCGGTAATTTTTTAATATATCAATATCGACATTCATACTTTTATTTAAAAATATCGATATATCGGTATGATATGAAAAAAAAAATATTTGGCCTAATCTACTTTAATCATCTTACCTTACTAGATAAATACTAACCAATAGACACAATTTTTAATAAATCAAGAACACCAATTGAAACATTAAGTATTTATTAATCAAACCAATATTTATCTGATACAGACATAAGAAAAACTCTTTGATTTACGTGCTCGGCAGTAATCCGACTTCTGTTATTGGGTACTGCGAGATTCACAGCAGATGCCACTCTCTCCGAGGAAACCGAGGACGCAGGCGATATTAAATACTTTAGAGCTATGTCGGAAAGGACTGGGGTAAAATGACGACAATCAAACCAGAATTTCGTTGGATTCTCTTTTCTGGGTATTATAGGCTGATCTAGATATTGCTTCAGTTCGCTAGGCATACTATCTCTGGTTGAAGTTGAAAGTAAAGAGTTTGCTGAAGCTGCAGCAATATCTATCATAATTTTTTCATGTCCGGACCACAACGACGGCGAAGATTTTTCGGAATTTGGAATTATGGTAGTGCGAGTGGGTCTGAGTTCAGGCGGAAGTTGTCCTCTACGCCTATGTTCTAATCGTATTTCTTTTGATAGTTCGGTTATTGCAGTGGAAACAGCTAGCGCTCAACTAAAATGAATACGCTTCAAGCGTGGGTCTAAAATTTTTGCTTTGGCTAGATGTAAATGTCGCTCTATCGGTTCTAGTTTTGCAATAACTAAATTTAGCAAACTCTTCTGAAGGTTTTACTTGTTCAAGGCCTCTCTGAAGTAAGTTTGCAATGGGAATCACCAAACTTGAAGTCACGTACTGATCGCCGCTAATTTCTTCAGTAGCTTGCTTATGACACCTAACTCTTCCGTATTCACTGTTTCACTGAACAATAAGTGACGCTTCTAGAAACTACGAATTAAGTATTCAGTTGAAACTGTGAATTTTTAAGAACAATTGACGAACAGTGTGCCCACCATCCTTTTGTAAAAAACGCGGGAAAAGATGTTTTCTTTTTCTCCTCTTTCGCCTGTTGAGTGAAGTTGGAGCGGTTGACATTCCTCTGCATTACGCTTCTATTAGTTTATGTAATTTGTGGGAGTAATGCAGAGGAGTATTTTTTGGATTAAACGCTTTATATAAAAAGGATTTAGAATTTTTTGATCATAAAAATATCGTTTTTATACCTTTTCAATACTTATAATATTATATCGATATATCGAAACAATAAACATCGCTCAAAACTATTGTTACATTGACAAAATTATATCGATACATCCATGTATCGATATTTTTTTGACAACCCTAGGTTAGTTATTAAAAATTCAACAATAATTGAAATGTATATTAAAAGCAATTTTTGCACTATAGTATACAAGGCACAATTCCGATTTTTTTGGCGCCACGATTTGAAGATACCGTTGGGAAGAGGATCCGCAACGCTTAGTTTAGGAGATATTCGGCCTTAAAGTTCAAAAATTCGCGAAATTGGACCATTTCAATGAGTTATTTCACTACATTAAACACACTTTTTTCACATTTTTCACTTCGAATTAATTAAATTGTACTATAATCATTTAAATAACATTTTACTCTTTTAGCAGGTTTTTTATCTAAAAATTCTTTATTTTAAAAATCACATTTTACACTTGTTTCAACCTCATTTGTTTACGAAAAATTACGACGAAATGGGGCGCTGCCATGTGATGATAAGGCAATTCCCTGAAATTCCTCTTTTTCGCAAAAATTCCTCTGTTCATGAATATGGATATTTTCCTTTTTAAATTTATTAAGCAAATAAGTAATATTATATACATACATGTTTTAGTGATATTATATAATAATATTATTTATACACTTTTATAAGTAATATTATATAATAATATTACGTAATTAAGTGTAAAGTATATAGTGCAGTACGAAAACTCAAATTTTGTTTCAATATGAGTGCATGATAACCGAAAAATATAACCACTTCTTACCCAAAACTCATATTTTAAATATAATAATATATATATCGTCGCCTAAAAAACAAACCAATGTATCATCAAAAATAAATGGAAATCGCTGACATAATATATAATAACGAAAATTTACCATTTTATAACGAAAACTTAAATTTTGAGTGCATGATAACCATAAATTATAAACACTTTATACCAAAAAGTCAATATTTTTTTATTTTCAACGCAGAGAGGGGTACTACTCGAAAGTACTTCAGTCACCCCGGGCCGCCAACGCGGAAAGGAGTACTATGCGAAAGTACTTCAGTCACCACGGGTATTCGCTCCGCCAGGGTTATTTTTTTAAAGCGAGCCGAAGGCCGCCAGCGCAGAAAGGAGTACAATGCGAAAGTACTTCAGTCACCACGGGTATTCGCACGGCCAGGGTTATTTTTTTAAAGCTCGGCCGAAGGCCGCCAACGCACAAAGGAGTACAATGCGAAAGTACTTCAGTCACCCCGGGTATTCGCTCGGCCAGGGTTATTTTTTTAAAGCGCGACCGAAGGCCGCTAATGCAGAAAGGAGTACTATGCGAAAGTACTTCAGTCACCCCGGGTATTCTTTCGGCCAGGGTTATTTTTTTAAAGCGCGGCCGAAGGCCGCCAATGCAGAAAGGAGTACTATGCGAAAGTACTTCAGTCACGCCGGGTATTCGCTCGGACAGTGTTATTTTTTTAAAGCGCGGCCGAAGGCCGCCAGCGCAAAAAGGAGTACTATGTGAAAGTACTTCAGTCACCCCGGGTATTATGTATATAAAAATGTTATATTACAATCATAAACATATATAATATTATAATGTTATCACACGATTTTACTTATCTGTGTTTATTAAATATAAATCACATATTATTCATATATTCATATACATATGTATGTATATCGAAAAGTGTTCACTTATTCAATTTTAGTTTGAAAAAACTTCTTTATAGTTGTTTTATAGTTAATAAAGAAATAAGAATCCCTCGAAAGTAGAAACAAAGAAAACGCTGTGAAACGCTGAAAAATCATTCACTTTTGGTTTTTAAGGTGTGGCAATGCTGGTTTTTCTTGTAAATATAAGCGCTCTAAACTTTTCAGCCATAAATTTGACAAGTGATTTTTAAATTACTAAATTTAGTTGAAAAATTGCAAAATAATTGTGAAATGTGAGCTTATTTCAAAGCTTAGAGTGTATATTTAAATATACAGCAATACACATATACGTAGAAGAACGTGAAAAAATTTAGTGAAACATAGAGAAATAACATATTTTCTTAGTGCAAAGTTTTGAATTATTTATTATAATTATTATATTATTTTTGGATATTCCTTCTCTGGAGAAGCTCCCCTATCCGTACATACCCCTTTTATAAGGAAATTCGGTTTTTGTACCCCTCCGCCAAGGTAATCGGAATCGTGCCGTATATAAAATAAATGTGTGCAAATGAATAAGTGATGTGTTAGTGTTAGTTAGTGTATATAAAATTGAAAAATATAAGTGCAAAATTAATTTTATATATCGAAAATATGTAAATAAAATATTGCAAATTTTAAACTTTAAACGTGAATAACTCGGAAACTATAAGCTTATATCCATATATATTCATGATCTGGAGAATCTCCTCTATCCGACCATACCCTTTCTATTCCCGAAATCCTGGGACGGTATACTAAGGCCGACCCCAATATAGGCCCTCCGTCGCACTTCAAAAAAATTAACCCTCACCGATCCGACACCAAACGATTCTTGGTTCCTTCTCGTCGAAGTACATTGTGACGAACACAGATACGAGAACAAAATAAGTGGTGATCCAAGAGAGGTACTTTTTGAGAGAACACACGTGAGTTATATCAAGACGTTATGTTTTTTTTCTGTATTGTTTGGCATTTCAGTGTGGAAAGCATCGTAAAGGAGGACTAGAGAAAGTATCAGCTGATGCAATGTAAACAAAGGCACAGCTGAGAGGTGCCCATGTGGAAACCTCAAGGAGAGTCCGGGGTTGAATTTCTTTTGGATTCCAATATGACCGACTTTTAACCGGAAAACGGTTGCATTGTGTTATTTTCTCAAGATTTATGGAAACGTCCCAAACCTATTTGATATATATAAAACTTTAATATTTTTTTTTAAGTTAATATTTTTTTTTAAGTTAATATTTTATTTTAATATATATTTCTAAAGAGGAGAAAATTATGAGCAAATTTATGAGTATTAAAGTTTTCTATTTATTCCTCCTTTTAACTGTGGTGAGTTAATGAATGATCTCCACAGAAAAATGTTACTTAAACGTATGGGTATACACTTAAAATACCGAAGCTCAAGATACCGACCCATCAAAATCCCGACAATATTCAAATATCTTGCCAGAATTGCTATTGAATATGGCGAAATAGTATTCCGTAAGCAAATTTAAACTACTTTTTATGAAAGAAATATATTTACTTTATTTATACTAAAAGATATTGAAAATTCAATAAATAATTTCTTTAAGAAGGCTATTAATTTAAAAACTTAGTTTAGAACTAAAAAATAAAAATGCAATTTTTTATATAAAGAGTTTTTCATAAATATATAAAATATATACATATATGATTTTCATCTCTAAATTCTGAAAAATTGACTAAATCTCTTAGAGCAAAGAAAATGATACTCACATTCCTACACAAAATCATTTGGGAACCGGTAGGATTCCTGATCGCAGGCGTATAGCTAAATTCTGACATACGAGTATAAAACGTGTATGTAGTTTGTGATTAAACAAATTTATACTTTAAGTAAGAAAAAATGGGTATTATAAATGTCTCTTGATTTATCTTACTATTCAAAAGAATTATAATGATAAGTAATAACACATTTTTCTGGTCCACTCATTATCACATAGACATCATTTCCAATTTGTGCTTGAATAAGTTAAAAATATATATCTCTTTTCATTAAAAAAACTGTAACAAATCTTTATAATTTAAGTAGAAATAATAAAATCTTTTTACAACTTACTTTCCTCAACAATTTAGCGGCGTATATGTCTTTATTTAAAATGACAGCTAAAACAGAGTTGCAATTATATTTTTATATGCCATAACACGAAGATAATCATGGGTCTTGGTCTGACATATTTCACAGCCATTGCAAATAACTTTCTGCGTGTTTGTTGTTGTCCCGTTGCACCAAGTGGAAAAATCTGCAATTCGTGCACCGTGCAAAGGTTTTGCATGCCCTATTGTCTTTCGCGTGCTTCGCTTAACTTAGCGACAATTTTGGTTTAATAGGTTTGTACACAAGCAAAATTGCCGCATTTGGACAGGACGAAAAACCACCTGAAGATGTTCAACAGTTGCCATTTCATATAGAAAAAATAACGGTTTGGTATGGCTTTTGGGCCGCTGGAATCATCGGTCCATATATCTTTAAAATTAAGCAGGGGATAACGTATCCGTCAATAGGCACCGTTATCGCGGCGTAATAACTAACTTTTTAAAATTGAACATTTGAAGTGCATTACCCTTTAGAAATTACGATAATTTGCCAGAATTAACTAAACAGCGATAAACGTAGTTGCCAGATTTTTCGAGTGGTTCTGTCACTGATTTTGTATATAAAGGCGGATTGTGCAACAGTGCTGCCGTGTAACGAGCAACTGAGTTGTAAGTTGAGATAGTGAGTACTAAATCATAAAGTTGTTGGTATTAGAAATAAAGATAAGTTTATAGGAATTAGATTGGACTTTTGTTTAACAATCGAATGATCGAACTCAAGAGTAAGTTACGAGATATCTTGCAATTGCGCTCTTCCACCCCTCACCAAAGAAATAACACTCCTGTTCATAACTCTCATCGATCTCGCATAGGGGTATGCACACTTTTTTCGCGTCAAACTATTACCTGCATCAACGCCTAAAAAATAACGTTGGTCGATACATTGCGGTATTTATCAAGCGAAGTAATTTATGATTTATTTAGACACCGGAGTGCGGAACTTTCGTAGTGAAAAAGTAGTTGTCATTCATGTGATTTGAGCAATGTTACTGTTTCAATGTAAATAGAAAATTTAGCACCGAAATAACACTCATTGGTTCTATACCGGGCCGTTCATAACTCTCATGGATCTAACATAGAGGTATTGAAAGAAGAATGTAAGTTAACAACAATGACTTAATAGTTAAATTTTCTATTATTATTTCACACATACGTATTCAAAAAAGTCGTGGGCGAATTTCTTAAAATTAAAGGTGCTGGATATGTCTATTTCAAAGCCATAATAACCACTGTTGTGTACCAAACGCTCATTCGGCATTTCCTTGTTAAGACGACATAGTTGTGTTGAAAGCGGTAACACCTACATGGTTTGTCCAGAAAGTAATAGGACTGAGTCGATTTAAAAAAATTTATGGAACCATTTTTTCCAATTCTTTAAAAACTTTCAAAATCGACTCCTTCTGCGTCGATGCGGTGGTACCAGCACAATTCCCAAATATTGAAGGCGTCACGGAGGCATTCCCTAGAATAGCCTTCAGAGCCGAGTTGCATGCTGCTGGATCCCCTTAAAATGATGTCTCAAAATGCTTTTCTTTTATCGGCCTTTTCTGGCCTCTCTGTCTCGGGATCGTACTAAAAGATCCATGACTCGTCACCTGTGATTACGTTATTCAAAAATCGGGTTTCACTTCCACGAATGTTCAAATTTTCTTGGCACACTGCCACTCGCCGCAATTTCTGGTCGTCAGTAAGTACTTTTGGGACCATCTTCGCGCACACCTTGTGCTTGTTCAAGTGCTTCGTCACAATGTCATGAACTACAGATTTTAATAAATTTATTATCTGGGAAAATAAACGAATACTTAGTCTGAGTTCAAAACTTTGCCCACATGAGTCACATTCTCGGTGTTTGTCGAAGTCGCTGGTCTCCCAGCACGGTTTTCATCAGCAACCTCTTTAATAAACTGGAGTCCAATCGCATGTCTTTATTTAATATGCGACGCCTTTTGTTCTTGCTTTTCTCTTTTTTGTTAGAGCGCACCGATGTTTCACACTGAGATTAACCCAAATCTAAGAGCATATGTCGAATTGTTGCATGGTAGTCTTAAAATCCAAGATTTTTTAATAACTGAATTAACTGCATCTTTAAGCTTTTTCTTATTGAACTAGCTTGTGAATCTGTTACTATTGGTGGCAGATTTGAGTTGATCGCAATTGCATAATGACTGCTAATGCAAATTATAGGATAAACCGAGGAAATACACATTTGCGGCTGCATAAAATTTAATAATTCTTCCAATTATTCGGTTTTTCTTGAAAAGATACTAATTATAAATAATAATATATGTATTTGCAACTTACCTGACCTCTTCAAATCATTTACGACGTTTAAATTTTTCTTCAATGGTCGATTCAATGGCGGCAATTTTTAACGGATTCATTGTCAATTTGTGCGTCACATTCATACACGTTCAAAAATTTCGTAAGATGAAATACATCAATACTCTTACAATCGAGCTTTCCATATCAAGACAAAAAGTTACATGTGGATATGAATTAGTATACCCAATATTTTCAAGGGTTATGCATATTTGACAATACTTTATAGCGGTACTTTTTGCGGTGTAGAAATTTTTTATTTAGTAATAAGTTAATGACTTGGTATTTATAAATAATATTAAAATTAATAACAAAAAACATTCAGCTATAGACAAAATCATTTGAAAGTAAGTGATCTTTACAAAATAAGCCCAGAATGTAAGAAACTGACATGCGATGAAATAATTATATTTTTTATTTTTAATTCAATTTCATTTACTCTACAATTTAAGTTAATGTTTTATTTTAATTAAAGCACGAAGTTTAGGCGCGGTATTACTTTAAAAACAATAAAATCGGCCGCTTTTGTATAAACAAAGAAAAGCCAGATTGCGCCTTACTCGTTAAACGTAATGGATTAAAAACTGTAATTATAATTAGAAAATATACTATAGTTTACTTCTGCTTACTAAAAACTTAATGAAAACAAAACTGAAGAAACCCCGAACGTACCCAAAAGGCCTAACAAACATTTTAGAAAGTAAAGTGGTAAGAATTGCGTGCATAAGCTTTTTACAAAAATAATTATGTTATGTAGTAAACTTCGTACATACGTGTTGCCAAAAACTTTATTGTAACAAAGAAAATAAGTTTGTAATGTAATAAGTATACATGAATGTTAATTTTTAAAATCTAATCTAAAACAATTACTAAACATTTGTAAAAATGATTATTACAAGAAAAATTTTGTATTTAACGTATATGTATTTAAATTATAATATTGAGTGGTTAATCCTAAATAATTACTGAAAATTTGTAAAAATAGAGAGGAAAAATATGACTATTATATTTAAATATGTAAACTTTTATTTATAAGGAAAATGACTGATAAGATAGGAAATGGTAACCAAATAATAACAAAACAAATAATCCATAGCATAGAAAGAGTGAGTAAGCTAATCACACCGACGTGTAGTGAAAGAGGAGAAATTGTTACTTTTTTCCTGAGGCTACAACAAAAGTAACCTATCGTTACCTAACTTTTACCGTCTTGTACTTGTAGGGCTATTTTTAAAAGGTGAATTGAGCTATTACCCTGCAAGATGGAGGTAATAGATTGCACAAACACATTCAAACAGTTCAGGTGTTCATCAATAGTGTTACATTTTGTGCAATTTTTGATTGAACGGAGGAAAGCGTAAGTAAGAAAGAGAAAAACAGCTTAAAGAAATAATAATTTATTAAAAGAAAAAAGGCGATACAAAATTTTTCGAAAAGGAGAATTAATAACAGATGATGGAATTTTTTTTCTAAATTCTATTTATACATTACAACTAGTTCAATTAAAAGAAAGAACTAACAAGCAACTTGAATATTGTTTGCGTTAGTACATCCCCAGAGTTGTGCACCATAGCTCCATATCGGTCGGATTACTTGTTTATAGATAAGTAACTTATTTTCGATGGATAACACTGATTTGTTACCGATTAACTAATTGTAATTTTTGAGTCGCATGTTCAGCTCCTTACGTTTGTTTTTTACGTGAACTTTACACCGTAGCTTAGTGCCAAGCGTCATTCCTAAGTATTTAGCGGAATTAAAGTACGGTATTCGAGCACCGTCTATGAAAATTGGTAAGTACTTTATCTTGTTGTATGTGAAAACAATGTGTACAGACTTAGCTTCATTCAGCTTTATCTGCCATTTCTTTGCCCATTGTACGACTTTATTTACAGCTTTTTGGAGATTATTAGTGGACTTGTGTTCACTACTACCAACAGCAAGCAACGCGGTATCATCTGCAAATGTGGCTGTTGTATAATTGCAGTCTATTGGCAGGTCGTGCGAGAATAGAATATAAAGAAGAGGGCCCAGCACACTACCTTGTGGAACTCCTGCTTTTAATTCCCTAAGATCAGAATATTTGTCTCCTTGTTTAAAGCGAAAGTAGCTATCAGATAAATACGATTTTATGATGTCATAATACTGTTTCGGTAAAATCAGTTTCAGTTTCGAAAGCAGTCCATTGTGACAAACTTTACCGAACGCTTTTGCAACATCCAAAAACACGGCAGAACAAAATTTTTTTTCCTCAAAGGCTTTTTCAATAATGTGTGTTATCCTGTGGATTTGATCAATCGTAGAATGGTTGGCTTGAAACCCAAATTGATGCGCTGGAATTATGGTTTTTCGTTCAATGATTTTATTGATACGTTTTATGAGAATTTTCTCAAATAGCTTCGATATTATCGGTAGAAGTGATGTGGGCCTGTAAAAAGATACATCATATCCTGGTTTTCCTGGCTTTGGAATCATAATAATTTCAGCAATTTTCCAATAATTTGGCACGTATTTAAGATGAAAAGCCGCGTTAATAATGTTGGTAATTTTTACTACAGTTATTAGAGGAAGCTGTTTTAGGACCTCGGAAGTATAGTTTTTGATTTCCTCACTTAGCCCACTATTTGTGCAACCTGGGATTTTTTCGTTTTATTGACTGGAAGCAGTAGGATAATCAGCGTGTGTTTCATATGGGAAGAATATTTTGGCTAAATAATCCGAAAATACTTCTGCTTTATTTAAAATAGATTTATCAGCTTGGCAACGAGTTTGATGCCACTTACGTCGTAGATTTTTCTTTCATTTAATAATTTATCTTATGTCATTAGGATATTGAGAGTCAACAGCAATTTTCCTTAATTCTGGTGTACTTTTCCAAGCTGCGTGCTGCATACTTGTTGTAAAGTGTAAAATTTCAGATTCCAAATGGTCTGTATTTAATATAGAGTCATATTTACTTTCAAAAGTCTTTCAAGCCACCAGTAGATTCCAACATGCTTCTAAGACAGTTGAATGGTAGTTGGGCACGTAGTGGTGAGGATAAGGCAAATTGCTTTGCAAATCACCTAGAAAAGGTATTTCAACCCAATTGCCCAAAGAACAACTTTGAGTTGCCAACCTTGCCCAATACCGCAAACGAGTCGCATATGTCTATTAGGACTTCTACTTCTGAAGTTACTAGAATAATAAAAGAACTTAACCCCAAAAAATTACCAGGACATGTTAATATTGCCCCAAAAATGCTAATTGAGTTTCCAAATATTGCCGTAGGGGTGCTCTCTTTGCTCTTCAATGCAATTCTTAATCTCGGACACTATCCAAGTTCATGGAAAAAGTCGCAGATCATCTTGATAGACAAACCTGGGAAAGACTTAACACAGCCGTCTTCATACAGACCAATCAGTCTTCTACCCTGTCTTTCTAAGATATTTGAAAAATTGTTACTATCAAAGATGACTCCTTTCCTCCACGAAAATAATATAATACCAACGCACCAATTTGGGTTTCGTGAAAAACATTGCACGATTGAGCAAGTAAATAGAATTACTAACGAAATAAGAAAGGCATTTGAGCACAGAGAGTACTGTTCAGCTATATTTCTAGACGTGGCTCAGGCGTTTGATAAGGTATGGCATTTTATACAAGATTAAAAATATTTTTATACCTTTTATATAAGATTAAAAATATTCTGCCTTCAGAATTATATAAAACATTGGAATCGTATTTAAAAAATAGAAAATTTATGGTAAAAGTGGGAGATTTCATATCTGATGAAAGACAGATAAGGGCTGGTGTACCCCAGGGCAGTGTTCTAGGCCCAACACTATGCATCATATATACAGCAGATCTTCCAACAGCTAACAATGTATTAACTTCTACGTTTGCGGACGATACAGCTCTAGTGAGCCGTAACAAATGCCACATAATAGCATCAAGAATATTAGCCGAGCACTTAAGGTTTGTCGAAGAATGGCTAGCCAACTGGCGTATAAAGGTAAATGAACAAAGTGTAAACATGTTACATTTTGGCTTAGAAAATTAACAATATTTTAGTACCCCAAGCGAATGAAGTAACTTATCTTGGTATTCACCTAGATAGATGACTTACGTGGAAAAAACATATATCTAGTAAATTAACTTGCATGAAGATAAGAGCTGCAAATCTAAATTGGCTATTAAATAAAAACTCCAAAATTAGCCTAGACAACAAAGTGCTTTTATATAATGCGGTCATAAAGCCGATTTGGAAGTATGGCATTCAACTGTGGGGTACGACCTGTGCAACTAATATAGACATAATACAAAGGTTCCAATCAAAAATGCTTAGATCAATCACGTGTTCACCATGGTACATGCGTAGTGAAAATATCCATAAAGACCTTGGTATTTCTATGGTAAGGAAAGAAGTAGAAGACAGCAGAATTAAATATATATCTAAACTCCGTGATCACCCAAACCCTTTGGCTAATGCTTTGGTACATTCCTGCGATCAAACACGACTTAAAAGAAGAGACATGCCCGCGTATTGAGGAGCAATGTATCACCAAAACAGCTCAGTAACTTGGTTGAGCGTGTCTAGTTTTTTTTTTTAAATAGGTTTAAGATTTTAGTACTTATTGTTAGGCTTTCAAAACAAAAAGCAGATTCAATAAATAAAAAAGATATTGAAAAAAAAAATATTTAGTTTCATAACATTCCATTATCATTCTAAAGTATTCCCAATCCGTACGTTTATTATACAAGGCCGCGGTTTTGTCTTTAAAGATGACGGTTTTACTATAGGATAAATAGATCGGAGAATGATCCGAGTTAATATCATAACCCTGATTGATGAACAAGTAATTCCGTGATATTTGGCACACAATTAAAAAATCTATCAGGTCTGGAACGTTTTGATTATCTGATGGCCAATTTGATGGTAAGCTCGTCGAAAATGCGTAACTTCCGGTTGACTGCAGTGCTTTATATAGTGCTCTCCCCTTTGTAGTCGTAAGCCTTGAACACCAGTGCGAGTTCTCTGCGTTGAAATCTCCACCCGTTGTGAATCTATACCTCTGTCTGTTTATTAAGTGTTGGCACTCTTCAAATTGGATTTGATGCCTTGGAGGACTATACACAGAGGTAAGTGAGAGCGGACTTTTAACTCCGTAAATAGTCACTGCTGTAGCTTGAAACTTATCAGTTGAAAGTTTTTCTTCTTCAAAATGTTTAATCGTATTTTTAATTAGTATTGCGCTTCTGCCACGGGCGCATTTGCTACAGTGGCTCACAGTGAAAATTGTCCACCTGTAACAAAACCCCTTTAACTGTAAACAAATCTAGCAAATTAATACATATACCAAAAGTTCTTGTGAATTGGATCAGTTCAGTTTATTCAAATTACAAATTCAAAAAAACATTTTGTTATTTCATTAACTATTTCTATTAAAATAAGCTTTTAACAAAATAGGATAAAAATTCATGTCACAGTGAAAATGGTCCACCCTAGCAGAGCTGCGATAAATGACGGAACTTTTTCTTAATCTTATGTTATTTTGGTCTGTTTACTTTATTTACATTCTTGCGCTGAAATGAACACGTGCTTAATCTATACTAATTATATAAAATCGCTTATATGGAAAATGTTTGTAACGGCTAATCTCCTAAAGTCCTGAAGCGATTTTTATAATTTTTTTTAAATAAAGCATTTGCTCTATGCTCGCAAGTGGCATACTTATTTTTTTAATTTTCCGAAATCAGATCCTTTTTCTTTCGGGTTGAAGTTTTTGAAAAACCAAAAATATTGCAAGCATAAGGTTTTTCGTTCACCAAACGCAGTCTACAGCGAAGCGCGCTTTGTGTGTGTGCGTGTGCCCTTTATCGTTTGCGGCACGCACTCTCTCTCTCTTCCATCTCTGCACATCTCTTTCAGCATAACGTAATGAAGTACAGTACATACATATGTATGCACTCTCTCTCTTCCATCTCTCGCATCTTTTACTACATAAATTATTGAAGTAAAGTACAAAGCAAAAAAGTTTGCATATATAAATGATCGCAGAACAAGAGAAATAACGCTAAACAGCACAATCAAATGCTCGCATAAATTGCCGTATGTATGCATGTATGTAGATATGTAAATACAGTGTCCTTGTATTTACTCTGTTTTGCAGGTACTTATTTTGTAGCAACGCACCCTTGCTTAAATTGCTTTTCTTCTTGCCTTTGTACTTTTTTGTAACAAAGCACATTGAAAATAAAAAAGAACGCTATCCGTAAGGAACATCCAAAAACCAATAAAATCAAATATTAAGATGTAATGTGGTTTTCATGTGTGTCTGCGAAATACTTGCTGGTTTCTTCTAACTTTATTGTATTTATGATCGTATTCTGCAAAGGGTACAGTAAAATTGGAAATTTATTGTCTTTAAATTAGAAGGTAAAGATTAGATTTAAGCGAAACTAATTTGGTTAATAATAAGTATATGGTTTTCACAATAACAGCTTTCAGAGATGCCAAAAGCAAAATCTCAATTATTTAGATCTTCATCAAATAGACGGCAAATTCAGCTAAGACGAAATGAGACGGTCGACGAGAGTGCAAATCGCGTAGAGAATGTAAGGTTGCAAATGATGCAGAATAGACAAGGAGCGATTGCTTTCAAATCAGCGTTTAACTATAGACAGGATTGTAATTATTTGGACCATTCTCTTTTATTCATTGGTCGAATGAACGGCATTTGAAATTTTTGTAAGGCTAAAAAGTGGGTGAAAGAGGCACCAGGTATGTGTTGTAGCAAGAGCCATGTAAAACTAATAGATATAGGTGAGCCTCCGCAGACAATCAAAGCGCTGCTTACAGGCGAGCATCAGTCGTCCTGTCACTTAAAAAAAATATAAGAAAATACAATGGTTGTTTCGCTATGACTTCGTTTGGTGGTAATGAAGTTAGGGAGGGTAATTTCATGCCAATGTTTAAAATACATACATGGACAAGTTTACCATGTTATTGGGAGTTTGTTGCCAGCGCCGAACACAGCACCAAAATTTTTGCAAATATATTTTTCGTCCGAAGAGGAACAACTTTCTTTACGTCAAAGTGCTACATCAACTCTTCAAGGGTTTGCAATTAATTCAAATATGGGTAGTAAATATTTGTAAGTCTAACATAAGTTACACATTATACTCATGTATGTGTGTTTACATGTACGAATAAAAGTATTCTTTTATTTGCATTTTAAACTACATTAATTTCTTTCCAATACCCTCATCGTTTCAGTTTTTGCGGCGTAACAAGATACGCCGGGTATTTGCTTGTATATTAATAAAATTATTTAGCTCTTAAATTCAAGATGGTTCGCCAAACTACAATTGAGTCGCGAAAATTAATAATGGAACATTATAAGAATGGAAAGTCTCAAAGTGAAATTGCCGAAATTGTTAAAAAAAAAAGACCGAACAACAGTTGAAAACATCATTTTTCGGTTTAAAAAGGAAAATCGTGTGATAAATAAGCCGAAAATTAACCCAAGAAAGTTATTCAGCGACCGTCAAGAGAGGTGGATTATCAAACAAAGCCAAATTGATCCTCGGCTGAGTGCACCAAAATTGCGTGACATGGTAGAGAAACAATTTAGAATAAGTTGTAACGCCGAGACTATTAGAAGAGTCCTTCGAAGGGATGGTAGAAATGGCAGAATTGCATAAAATAAACCCTTTGTTAGCAAGAAAAATAAAAACTTGCGATTGCAGTTCGCTCACAAGAGGATAAAATTAGTCCGGAATATACGAAAAGCTAGTGGAATCTATCCCAAATCGTTTGAAGTCTATTATTCGTCAAAAAGGATATCCAACAAAATATTACTAATAAGTTTAATAGCACTTTATTTAATAGTTGCTGTAATGGACCATTTTCACTGTGACAAGAATTTTTCTCATATTTTGTTAAATTCTTATTTTTATGAAAATTGTAATAGAATTAAAAAATGTTTTGTTGTATTTATAATTGGAATAAATTGTATTTATCAAATTCAGCAAAATTTTTTGTATTTATAATGATTTTTCATATTTGCTTGCAGTTAAAAGCATTTGTTTACATGTGGACCATTTTCACTGTGAGGATGAATTGTATGGTAAGTTTCATAGTTTTTAATTTTAAAATAGGTTTGTGACGTAAAATGTGTCTCCGATATCATACATACGTTAACATTTTCCGAGTTCAATAGAATTTCGATTTCATTCTTATACTTGATTAACCCATTTGAGTTCCATAAAAGAATTTTTAAAAATTTAGACATCTTTGGTATTGAAAAGATATTTTTCAAGCTTGCATAAGCGATTTTGTAAGGAGTGTTGAAGTTGTCTTGTTTATTAAGTTTCTGTAAGATCTGTGATAAAATGCTGTTATTGGATTGAATATTATCATTATTTTTTGCTTTTAAAACATGGGCAAAAGTAGATCTTTGTGATGTTTAGCTGTAGTTTTAGGATCTTCTTGTTGATGATGTTCATTGATTTAATTGAAGCCTACAGGACCTTCTACCTTTTGGCCTAGACCATCATATTTTTTGTGGCCGATTGTGTTAGCTCGTATTTTTTGTAATTCAGCAAGGCACCCTCGATAGTTGGCTGGATGTGCTTCACCATAGTTACAGCATTTAGGCTGCTGCTTCTCTGGTTTTGAACATTTAGATGTCTTATGCTTACCGGCGCACTTAACGCATCTTGGTTGTTTACCACAATAGTTTTGTGTGTGTCCAAATGACTGGCAATGTTTGCATTGTGGTATCATCTTAGGAAGTTTTACTGGTTCAATAGAAACAATTGAATTTAATATGATTTTGGTTTTGTAAATGTTTTTTATGTTCTCCAAGGGATCGAATGTTACCAAAAACATGTCGAGGGGAGTTTTAGACGATTGACAGCACTCAGTGCTTTAATCCTTGCTCTTTTAAGTCATCAATAATCGATTTTGGATCATCAGAATTGTGCAAATTTTTTATAATAACTCTAAGCTATACCAAGATATATTTCCACTCGAAAGTGCGTTTGATATGCATCTGTAGTTCTCTATGGAGAAAGTATTTATTTTATATACTACATTACATTATTTAAGAGTTTAATGGTAAAATTGTTTTGATAATAACTGCCGTTGGCATCTCCAGACACCATAATTGGTGGAGGCCGCGAACGATTTTTTGGGGTAATCGGTTTTAATATGGCCTTAACTTCTTTTTCCGGAAGATCAGGAGAATACTCCGATTTCCGTTTTTTAGCTGGCCTTTTTTTAAGAATCCATTCCGTTTCTCTAGCTAGTTCTTCTTAATCCGTTGAGAATTTAATCTTATTTTCCAAATTCGGAATTTTCTTTACATCGGTTGACTTGAGCTTTATATTTTCGGCTTTTAAAGAATTTACTTCCAGTGAGAGCTTTTTACAAATTTGTTCCATTTCTTCCAGCTTTTTTGTTAGTTCTTCGATTGTAACATCCTTTTTGGCAGTTTTGTTTAATTTACCCCCTCCTGGAGGCGGTGTCTTAATAATTGACATTGCTGTTAAAATTTGCTTATAGTTATGTTCATACAAACAATTAAAAATATAAATAGAAAATAAACAATACTTGGCAACCCTAAAACTCAGTTGCCTTATGGATAATTATTGATCAGAATTGTTAGTACACTTTACTAAGGTAATATAAGTAATTTTTTGTGGCGCCAAAAAGGTCTCCAAAACAGCTGATGGCGAAATAAAAAACCTTCCAATCCAAATTAGTCAGTGGTTGTAACAGAGATAAAGAGATCCCGAACTCTCCTGTCACTGGAAATGTGAGAACCGCTCACCTACCGAACTTTGACAGTTGACTGGATTGTGTAGGTTTTGACGTTTTGCAATGGAATGACTCGAACGGCCAGATTGAAATCATACCAAAAATATATGTGAACGGAGCCGATCAAGACCACTAATAAAAATTTTAAATAATGTTAATCAAAGAAAATGTGGAATTTAAATATATTTTGTCAAACGTTTTGTAATTTGAATTAATTTTCAATTACAAATGATTAAAAACATTTAATAAATAAGAACTAACAGGTTCACCTTATTAAGTACTGAAAGATCAAAAATTAGTTGTTTTAATATACCACAAAATCATAAAAAAGGATTTAAGTAGTTTCGTCATATATTAAAAGTCCAATATATAAGAATTTGCAATCGTAATAAATGTGGGTGTTTTAATTTAAAATGGCCAAAAATTCTTATTTTGTTCGATTTGGCCATAATGGAAAATGTTATAAAAAACGCTAATTTTGAGGCGCACTCACACTGGAATAAGTTGGGCATCCCATTATCCCTGGGTTGTAAGTTGCTGCTTCTGCACTTCAATACCATGGATAATATGATACGAGACTTTGGCACTTGGCTCTCTCAAACGCATCCCCTGATTATTTGAAAGCGATGGAGATCATTGAATTTCTATCAGCTGATTTCAGACAAGGCGGGATGTCAGAAATAAACTGGTATAATTAACTGACAAATTCAGTGTGAAACGAAATTTCATAGAAGTGGGTGCATATTTGCTAAGGAAAATTTGTATGTGTTTTGTGTATTAATGATTTATATAATATATGCATTTTCAAAGTTATTAATTTAGTATTTTTGTATAATTAAGTGAAAATGCCAAAAGTGAGGAAGTGAGGAAGTTTAGTTTTGTTTTAATTATAAAAACATTTTTAATCCCAATTCAATAATTGAAATGGGAACGGATAATTTTTCTTTTCAAAATAATGATACTGAATCAGGATTGCTTGTTAACGGTAATAATTTGATACTATTAGCATCCATGGCAAAAGAAGCCCAGAAGGAAGTAGGTCTTTTAAGGACAGCTTATTCCAGGGAAATAGCATGACAAACAAATTTAAGTTTAGTATCAGGAACTGTTAGGGAACAAAAATTGGTGGAGGAAAATTTATGTTTGAAAAATAAATTAGAAAAAAAGGAAGGGGTAATTAAGTACTTAAAATATCAGATAGAAGATTTAACAAAAATAAATAAAAAAGAATAAAGAAGGAATTAAAAGAAAAAGAGGATGATTTTGATAAAAGAGGCCACTTTAATAGTAATTTTCCTCCACAGATAAGCGCCATAGTGCGCAATAGTATAAAATAAATAAATTTCAACCGAAATCCCAATGGTCGTACATACGACAGCTATTTTAAAACACTGGCTTTAGGTGCATACTTCTTATCACCTTTAGCCAATCCTTAGGTTTCCGGATAAGAGAACTCTGGACGAATTTGTTTCGGAATGGCCCGCGATCCAGGATGTAATAGCAATAGTATTAGATGTTTAGAGTCTAGAAGTCGGGGATTTAGTCAGGAACAAAAATTCGTGTCTGTTTTCATATGCAATATTTACCTAAATTTGATAAAATTGTAGGAGTTGAGGATTACGGCGATGAAAATCGCACTTGCAGAATAGGTAATAATGCGATGACTCTGATGGTCCACGGTATTGGTGGAACACCTTGGTCTGACCCCCTATCGTATTTTATTGTCCATGTTTCCTGTAAAGGCGATGTAGTCAAAAAATATATTTTTGAGGCCATTACCCAGCTACAAAACATAGGTCTTAATCCAAGCCATTTTGTTTGTGATCAAGGTTCTAGGGTCTTAGGGGTTTGCGAAGAGTGCGCATATTTCACTGTAAATGGCAAAGAGATGTTCTTTTTTAATGATTGCCCCCGCCTTTTGAAAAATAGCCGAAACTGTCTCCAATCCGATAAAGTGCACTTTTATAATAAAGACTCGCAAAATCACATTCGTTGTGCATCGAAACTGTCAGATTCTTACATTGCGCCAAATAATTAAAAAAAAATGAGTGTCAAACTTGCTAGTCAAGTGTTCAGTGAGACAGTCGCTTTTGGAATGTTATGAATTTATAATTCCGGGCATTTGACTTGTCCTTCGAATAGTTATTGTAATACGGCGGAATATATTTTATTTATTAATAAATTATTTGATATAGTTAATAGTAGTAATTTTGAAGCTATTTTGCCCAACAAAAAAGATTTTTCGGCAACACCCGAACAGTTGCAATTTTTAGACGAGGCTCTTAAACTTTTAAAGACGATTAGGGTTAACGATGACACCGGGGCTGACATCACTTCATCTTTCAACTACCTTAAGGGTTGAATCCTTAATATAAATAGTTTAAAACGATTGTGGCGATTCTTGTCACACTCAGGTTTTTAACATGTACAGACGAGAAGATTATGTTAGGACAACCTTGAAAATTATTTTGGACTAATCAGAAGGGGCGCTCTAAATGCGTAAAGATAACACCTTACATGTTCTGCAATTTGTTTAAAAAATCATGGGGGTTGCGTGACGCCAACTTGGTAACCATCGGAAACTGCAAACTGACAGGTCCCAACGAAAGCTTTTCTCCTAACATTTCGAATGAAATAATACAAAGTGTGTGTAATGATCGTTTAATGCAGGTCTTATCGTGGCAAGAGTTCCAAGGACTTCCACGACTTTAGCATTCGTTCAGTAGGCTAGGATTAGACAACAACTTCGAGGTAAATGCTGTTGAGGTAGATTTTTTGAGAGGCACTGCATTTGTATATTATAGTGGCTATTTTTATTTAAAAATATTTAGGACACACACTTGCTCTCAATCCTTAACTTATTTAGGAGATGAGTTTTCAATTGAAGAGTAAGCAAGAAAGACAAATTGACAGGTGAAATTTAATTTAGCCGCCTCAGGGATTTTTAGATTACTTAAAAGAAATTGAAATAATTTTTGTTATGGAATTTGATTGCACTTGTCACAGGATAGGCGTAGGGCAGTTATTATTCAATAAGATGAAGCATGTCAGCCCTTATAAATGTTGTACCAAAAGCGACAGTAATGCCAATCTAGCATTATATATTAGGATTTAAATAATTTTCGCCCTTAAATTTTTCAATAGGAACTTAAGTACACGTCACTTTAAAACAAAAATATTATGTGTTTCACATAATTCACATTATTTTTTGATTTGCATTATTTGAGAAAAATTTTATATATAGCTCTTGAATTTGTAGAAATAATTTGCTATCTTTCAGTAAATTACAATTAATCCTTTTTCCGGTAGGTTCTCCTGCATTATTTTTAAAATGTCGCGTTCAAGTGTTACGGTTATTATGTTTCTTATTTTCCTTTGATGTATTATTTTCTTTATTATTGTTGCCTTTGCGCTTTTTGAATTATAAGTTGTTATTTTTATGAAGTATGTACTGTCTGTTTCTGCACTATGTACAGTATCTTTGTCGTCATCATTGAATATTTCATTTAAATTTAATTCTACCATATTATTATTTTCATAATTTAGTCTGCTTAGACCATCAGCAATCACATTTTCTTTACCTTTAATGTATAAAATGTCGGAATCAAATTCATTGAGTTTAATTTTCCACCTTTGTAATTTCGAATTAGGTTCCCTTATATTATTTAACCAAACCAATGGACGATGGTCTGTTTTAATGGTGAATCTGCGACCAGAAAGGTAAAGGCGAAAATATTTAGTGGCCCACACTATGGCTAACAACTCTTTTTCTATAGTACTATAATTTTTATCATGTCCATTCAAAGTACGACTTTCAAATGAAATTGTTTTGTTATCTTGCATAAGGGCTGCTCCTAGAGTAAAATTACTCGCATCTGTCACAAGAGTAAAAGTTTTTGTTAAATCTGTGTGGATTAAAACTGGGTAATTTTTTATCAACATTTTTAATTTAAAGAAAGAATCTTTGTAATCTTGGTCATTAATGTTTATTTTTGAGCCCTTTTTTTAATATTTTATTAAATGGTATGCTATTTTAGAATAATCTTTGATAAATATCCTATAGTATCGCGTAACACTTAAAAATGCTTTTATTTCCTTAACGCTTCTTAGAAGTAGAATCTTTTCTATTGCTTCCACTTTTTGAGGGTTTGGTTTAATACCGTCTTTTGCCCTAGGAATTTTGTTTCTTGTCTTAGGAAATCGCATTTATTTAATTGGATCTTTAGATTTGTTTCTTTTATTCTCATTAAAATTTTGTTCAATGATTCTAGGTGCTCTTCTGTGCTTGTAGAAAATACTAGATTATCGTCCATGTACACAATGTAAATTTTGCCGATATATTCTTTTAATATATCGTTCATTAGCCTTTGCAACGTTGTCGGTGCATTTCGTAATCCAAAGGGCATCCTTAGAAATTCATAATGTCCATTTGCAGTTGAGAAAGCTGTTTTATGTATGTCCCGGTCGTCCATTTCAATTTGATGAAAATCTTTAGCTAAGTCGAGAGTGGAAAAATATTGGTATCTTCCCAATTTGTCAAATATACCGTCTATATTTGGAAATGGAAATCTGTCTTCCGTAGTTACGTTGTTCAGCTTCCTGTAGTCGATCCCGCTCCTTTGGTACCAGCCAAATAGGGCTATTGTAAGCACTAGAGGATGTTCTAATTATACCTTGGGTTAACATTTGGTCTATTTGTTTTTCAATTTCCGGTTTGTGTATTTCTGGGTATCGATAGATTTTAGAGTAAACTGGAATATCATTTTTGGTTATTATTATATGTTTTGTTGAACTTGTAAATGTTAAATTATCATCTTCGTTTTAAAATACGCTTCTATATCTTTTAAGTATATTTATAAGGTTAGTTTTGTCTATACTGTTAAGGTGATTGGTGTCAACGAATTCTGTGACGCATTTATCTTTTATGTCATTGTCTTTATAGCTCATTTCGTTATATATTTCTTCTTCTTTTGTTGGATAAAAAGTCAGTAGTGTTTTATTTGTTTTTATAATTATGTTTGGGTAGTTTATTATCGCATTTATCTTCGTTAAGATATTGTTACTAATGAGTCCGTCAAAGTTCTTGTTAAAATTACATTCCAGGAATTCACATATGATTTCTTTTTCATTAAATTCTTTAAATATTCCTGCAAAGTTTCTTAACTTCCGTTTTTCTTCCCATAGCTGTGACTTGCACGTCTACATCCCTCTTCCATTTCGGGTTACAAACATTTTCGTTGATCAAACTGAACTCTGCTCCAGTGTCAATGATAAAATATAACTTTCTTATGTGTGTATCTATTATTATATAGGGCAATTGTTTTTTGGATCCCACTGAAAGTTTGTATTTGCATTGCCAATATCCATAGGTTCTGGTTTATTGCGATTTGATATTGCGGACCGATTATAATTTCCTGATTGGTTGTAATTCTGCGTTAATACGTTAATTACCTACATTCCTTGGGACATAGCCACTGTTATACCTGTTTTGTGGTATATAATTGTTTTGTCTATTATAACTACTATTATACTATTGGAAAATGTTCTATAGTTAACGCTATCGCTAAAATTAGTCTACGATAGCTACTCGGGTTATGATCCTTCCTTTGTTGCCCTAGCGCTGTGAAGCCTTGATGTCTACCTTCTATGCCTTTTCTAGGCTATCCGGGTCTCTTGCTATAATCATAGTTGTAGTGGGTTCTGGGAGATGTTCCTTAAATGATTTCTATTCTAATAACTTCATTCGTTGAGAAATTTAGATCATTATGCGCTAATATTCGATTATGTAGTTTATTTCTAATTTTATTTACATATTTTAAAACAACAGTTTTCTTTTATTGAGTCAAGACTGATGGTTTTCAACTCATCCATAAGTTCCGTTGAACTTCTCTTTTCCCCGAAATTGCTCAGAAGTATTTGTTTCAATGTTTCCTAATCACTAACTTGTCCATATCTGTGAATTATTTTCCTAGTTTTTCCTACGCATTTTCCTTTCATAAAATTTTTTGATTACCTACATCAAAATTTAGTATTGTGGGTAATATGTTTTCAATTTGCTTAATGAAGTCTGATAGTTGGTTTGGATTTCGTCCATCAAAGTCTGCAATTCCGTTAATGCAGTTCAAAGTGAGTTGCAAAAATGGTATGGTGGACGCTTCCATTTTGAGAATTTTTTTTTTCAAGTGAAAATTCTATATAAAGATATGCTCGTATTTATGTAATAAGTTCCTACTGGGTATTTTAGTTGCTATTGTACACTTTGAGAGGTACTGTCTACTCTTGTAGTAAAGACACCTATCTTTGAAAGAAATCTAGTCGAGACACATTAGCAATTTTATCAGTTCCGGAGTCACTGTTTTAGTGAAACATTAGGGGTATTCTCTTGCTCTTGCAAGATTGCAGATTGCAAAAATACTATACCGAAATATACAAGGGCACGAGAGCACCCATTGCAGAATCTAGTGATATATGAGCGACTGATTCAGTCAATTTATTGTAAATGACTATTGTGCATGGCTATTGTGAATTGGCGCACCTTCTGCATACATTTTTGACAAAAAGAAACTATAACAAAACTTTATAATTTAAATAGAAATTATAAAATCTAATTAAAATTTACCTTTCTCAACAATTTAACGAAGTAATATGTCTTTATGTAAAATGGCAACTACAACAGGGTTGCAATTTTATTTTTGCGTGACATTGCACGCAAATATACATGGGTTTTGGTCTGACATATTTCACAGCCCTTGCAAATATTTTTCCGCGTGTGTTTGTTGTTGTGCCGTTGTAAATCTGCAATGCTTGCACCATGCACCGAGATTTGCAAGAGCAAGAGAATACCCGTATTAATTTGACTTCGAATTTGCAATACTCTGTATACGCATGATTGAATTTTTTATTTTATACTATTGTGCGATAATTTTTTATACATTGTTTTGTATTTTCTTACTATAAAAAATTTTAATATATTTATATATATGTATTATTCTTACTCTTATTTGTTCTGCTGTTGCTTTTGTTGTAATTGCTGTTACTGCTGCTGTTGTTGCTTTGTAGGTTGCATCCAAACTCAAATAACCGCTACCGTTATACGAATGTTTTTCAGTAAAAATCACACTTTATTTATTTATATATTTTGAAGGTATATTTCAATATTTGCTGATATTGTTTAAGGTTTTCTTGCTGCGCATTTAACACGATTTAAATGTTTTTATAATGTTTTAGGAATGTTTTTGTATAGTTCTATTAATGTTTTTCTATAAATATATTATTGTTTTCCACAATTCTATTAATATTTTCACTTTTTTCTTTGCACTATTAGTGCCGTCACTTTCACTAGCTTCCCAAAAATTGTCAGTTTAACAGTGCGTTATCAACTCTTTTCCAATTGATTAATTGTGAATTCTTGATTTCCTTATCGCCAGTTTTGGTGTCATAAACAGCTCAACTTCCTCTTGGCTCTTTATGCCAACTCTACAGTTAAAAATAAAAACACTGAGCTTCTTTGCTTAGGTCTAATCTTCTACTGAATTTTTCTTTATTTCAATTTGTTGCTTATATTCTAATGTGAAGTGCACGCAGGCACTTATACATGTGTTTATACATATTTACTCACATACATACACACATCTGCATGCATGCCAGAAGAATTTGTTTTATCAGCAGAAAATGTGTAGGCCAGCTTCTCATAGAGTTCATGGGGGTTGCTCTATAATGCGATACGAATATGAAAATGTTCGCATCTTCAATTTTGGTACTCTGTAATTCAACAATCGCAGTAAATTTTGAAATTTTCGAATTTAGTTTTTCCCTTTCGCATTCAGTTTTTCCCTTTCACATTGGCGGTACTCTGCTTTGCTAAAGCAATTGTCAAACATGCGATACATTCGTAATTTTTGTGCCACAAGTATAAAGAAGGCGCATTGCTTGAAAATGTAATATTCAAATATAAATTAGTTGTTTTAATTGCTACTAAAATATATAACACCGCGCATATGAACTATTTTGCACAAATTTACAGGGAAGAACCGAAAATAAAACAACAAACTCAACCAAAGCAATTTGAAATTCTCGTGGATTTCATAAAGGCGCATCCCGATTTATCGAAAGGATCACTAAAAACACCAGACGCCAAAAGCGCCTACAATAATTTATGGAAAAATTTAGTTTCCCTTTTAAACGCAGCTGGGCCACCATTACGAGACATTGCGGGGTGGAAAAAGGTAATTCCAATTATTGCACAGATAAATTATAAATGTGATTAAATGTAATCAATTAAAGGTTGGAGCAGACTATAAGATTCACTTAAAGGTAAAAATGCGACGAAACAAAAATAATATTTCGGGAACTGGAGGTGGTCCCTCCCTTTTCATACCGTTATCACAGTTAGAGCATCAAGTGAGTGAGTTATTGTCAATAGAGGAATCAATAAATGGAATGAGTGATACCTTGTCATTCGGTGCAGCTACAAGCAGCATGTCGGAGGTAAATGCAGACCCTACCGAACTAAATACACAAAACATTGTCGTAGATGTTTCAAAGTGGAATGCACACCTCACAAAAAACAGCAGACTCCTCTTAATAGACAAGAAAATGAACTACCACAATGTTCAAATGTGACGTACCCACCGCGCAAAAAGCAGCAGACTCTGCTTGAACAACAAGTCGAAGACCAAATTATATTCCACAATAACTCGATTAAAGTGTTAAACGATATAAATTTTAATATAAAAAACATTTTTAAAACATTGAAAAAAAGAAATAAATTAGAAAAACGGAGACTAACCTTTGAAAAGGAAAAATTTCTGTATAAACAAAAAATTGATGAACAAAAATTGAGAAACTGGAAAATGTAAGTTAAATAACTATATAACTGCGAGAAGTAGAATTAAAAACTACAAATTTAATCTGTAATTATTTAAACTTAATTTTCCTTATTACAATGAAATAAAAGACTGGATTTATTAATTTGCAAATAGTTCGTTTTAATTAAGTTGAGTTACGAGCATTTATCATATTTGTTTAAATATCGTCCCTAATGTTTCTAGCAATAGTAATAAAATTACCACTATTACGTAAATCTATATTAGTGGTGGAAAATTCTTCAGGCTCAAGTGTAATATTAATTTGTACTTCTACCTTGTAAAAAATGCATGTATTGTGTAGAGCGCAGCATACGTTCGAAATTTTAACGACTTTTTCGGGCGCGTAATGTAGCTCTCTTGCAGATAACAAGCATCGAAATCTCCCTTTCAATACATCAAACATGCGTTCAACTAGTGATCGGCCTTTTGTAAACTGTTGGTTGAAATAGAGTTCTTCAGAACGTTCTGGCGCATTCCTATATGGTATTAGCAGCCAAGGTTCAAGAGGATATCCGGAGTCTCCTATAATAATAATAACAAAATCATATACATAAGTGTTGCTGAGAGATGTTGATAATTTCTTTTAAAACATCAATATAATGTAATAATATATAACAATTTTATCTTATGGCGATTTAGCCGCCATAAGTTATTATTACAGCTATATATTCTCACCAAGAATTCGTTGGCTTCTATTTCCATTTTCGTAGTTCGTCCTCAAACTTTCACGTTCTCCTGAGAGGTTCCATACGTGGGTGTCATGCGACGCGCCTCCAAATCTACCATTTACTGCCCTTATCTGCATTTTGCGATCACATATCTAAAAAAAGTTTTAGGTCATTGCACTGGAATCAATATATGTACGTGTATATTATTGTATTTATGAATGTTCTTACCACCATTGCATTTATGCTGTGTTTTAGTTTACGATTAAAAAATATGTTCTTTCCGTGATGGTCGTATCAACTAGATGTGCGTCCCATCAATCACTCCAATTACGCCTGGAATTCCGGACGTCAAGTAAAAGGTTCTATTTGCTTCAATTTTTTCCTCAATGGTCAAGGGAAACACGATATGCTTTGGGCACAGAGTTTTCTCGATGGCGTCGCACATTTCCAAGATGCATCGGGAAACCGATTGTTGGGCTAGCCCTGAATGCTTATCTTGGCCGACCGAGTGTTGATACCCGCCCTGTGCGAGGAACTTCAAGGTTGTTGACAGTTTTACAATTTATGGAATTGATGGGGTTCTTTGAGCGACTTTTAATTGAGGTCTTATGATGTCCAAAACATATAAAAATGCGTGCTTATTGAGGCGGAAATTTTGCATGAAGCTAAAAACACAAAATGTGTAGATGTTAAGTACATTTTAAAACCGCAATTTTTTACTAACCTTTTATCGCTTAGAGACATAATGTCCGAATTATCTCGAATAATTCTTCTATCAATTCTTTCCTGAGAATAACGAACAATCTATATAAATGAAAATGAATTGTTGTTCGTTAGTCTGATTAAAACTCGAGAACGGATGGGCCGATTGAGCTGATTTTGGTTTTAAAATGTTTGCCGTAGTTCAGAGTAGGTCTAAAAGGCGAGAAATAATCGAATAATTGCCGGGAAAACTCTAAAAACAACCCTTTTCTATTTCCCAGACAAAAGTGACGTGATGCCACATCACATGACATGATATCACATCACATTGCATAAATACCCATCATATACAGGGTGGCGCAAAAGTAATTCTACTACAGACGGTGCTATAAATTTTGCAATTGACCTCTAATGTCAGTTTTGACAATTGTGTAGTAAGCACATGCGAAATACACGTAAATAAACAATGGTACGCTACACTGTTTCAGAACGCGGGTTATTGGTTACTATTTATTTGACCAAGAATCGGTCGGTGAGTTTGGCACAACGTGAATTTAGTCGCAGATTTCCTGGCAGTCCGTCGCCTACTGGTGAAACACTGCGACGTTGAGCCGCTCATATTGCTGCTGTTGCCGAGGATGTCATGGAAGCGCCGTCGACATCGACCAGACGTCGTGCCACGAAAATGGGTATCAGTCGACTGTGTTTACACCGAATTTTGGTACAAGATTTGAAGATTTTTCCGTACAAAGTCCAGACGGTGCATCAGCTGTTAACTGCTGACCGCCAATAGCGTCCAACATACGCTCAAGCCATCTTTAATCACCACCAAGAAGAAGATGATTTTTCATCAAAAATAATCATGAGTGATGAGGCCCATTTCCATCGTAGCGGATACATTAATAGGCAAAACTTGCACTTCTGGGGTATTGAAAATCCGCGTGTGACCCACGAAGAGCTATTACACCCGCTCAACGTCACTGTATGGTGTGCTGTTTTCGCTGGAGGAGTCATAGGACCTTTTTCTTCAAAGACGTCATAGGCCAAACGGTTATTGTGAGTGGTGAGCGCTACAGAGCAATGATCAACGAGTTCTTTTTGCCGCAACTTGATGAATTGGACAAGACGGTGTGATGGCACACACTGCACGTGCCACAACCGATATGCTGAAGGAATTGCACTTGCCCGCGATCGCCTGATTTGACCACTCAAGATTTCTATTTGTGGGGCTTATTTAAGTAGCGGGTTTATGTCAACAAGCCTCATACTCTTGCAGCTCTTAAAGACAATATTCGTCAAGAATGTAACGACCTATCGCCGGAAGTTCTAGCCAAAGTGATGGAAAATACCATAAAAATGGTTCAAATGACAATCAACTGTGGTGGCGGCTATTTACATGATATCATATTCTCGACTTGATGTAAAAAAATTTAAAAGACCAAATAAAAATAATCCACAAGCAGAATCAAAGTTTTTAATTCTTAAAAAAAAGGAAGGTTATTTTTGCGCCATATGTATAAAAGTTGAGCTATAGCTGACTAAACCGTTATATGTTATGAAAAAGTTTATTTTTAACGGACTTACGAGCGTAAATTTCCAAAAATTGAATTTCCCATATCACTTATTTTTGAATTTTTTTGTTTTTTTTTCTAATTAATTTATTTGTAAATTATTTGAATCGTTCAATTTACGTAAATTGCTGAAAATTATTCAGTGAAAGCTTAATGTGTCTTTCATGCAAAGT
The DNA here is from genome assembly GCA_027475135.1 of Bactrocera correcta. Lineage (NCBI taxonomy): Eukaryota > Metazoa > Arthropoda > Insecta > Diptera > Tephritidae > Bactrocera > Bactrocera correcta. Next base: position 45,419,159 of record CM050325.1, read on the forward strand.
GATCAAATACAGATTGAAATTTGTTCCGATGCCAAGAGCAGATCGCGCTAATATTGGCAGCCCAAAGCACATGCACGAGTACTCTCAGGATGCGATTATATACCTGTATGTGCGGAATTATGGAAGGCGGATTTATTTGTTACATTCACTTGCAATGCACAATGACCATAGATTACGGAATTATTGAATCGTATTCAATCAGCAAGATCGTCACGATGTCACAGCACAACTTTTCAAACAACAGTTATGATGTTTGATGGACTTTATTTTGAAGCTGCGTATGTATATATGTTGCTGTTAGATGCAAGATTTATTCTTTTGAGGTTCAAAAAAGATGTTCTTGAGATGGTGGTTACACCAGATCAAATTGATGAAATCATTTCTGTTGAAATTCCTGATCCAGAGAAAAATCCAAAATTATACGAAGTGGTGAAAACCAATCTGGTGTATGGATGATGGTGATGTCCACAACAATCGCATTTCGGTGTGTATGTCTGACAATAAATGCACGAAGCACTTGCTACGTGCTTTTCTTTCGGAAACGCAAACTGGAAATGATAGATATCCATTGTATCGGTCTCGCTCACCAGACGACAATGGCAGAACATTTAGCATTCAATTAAGAGCTGTGAATAACGAAGTTGACAACACATGGATTGTACCATATTCGCCATTATTGTCTAATTCACATTCAAAGCTCATATCAATATTAAGTATTGCAGTTTACGAAATCCATCAAGAAAGTTTGCAAGTACGTCACCAAAAGACGTAGCGGCCAATAACCGCTATGGCCGTGAACGAGATGAGATCAGCAACTAGCAAATAAGTCGATGCGTGAAATGCAATGAAGCATTTTATGATGTATTTACCTTTGCGATTCATGAACGTTTTCCGACTGTTCTGCATCTCGCAGTTCATTTGGAGAATGGCCAAAGAGCGTATTTTAACCCTTAGAATACATTACAGCCAGTGGAAACACCGCCAGCAACAAAATTAACATTGATGAGTTTTTTCTCAACTTTCGTCAGTGATCCATTTGCGAGAACATTGGTCTATTCGGAAATTACGTGATATTATACATGGAATGCATCGTCGAAGAAATAGCTACGCAGAAAGCAAGGCCAACCAGTAAATTGACATCCAGGTGTGTTTTCAACTAATGCCTTGGGATGAATTTAGACAATGCATCCGAAAAACGCCGATTGCTTCTACCTTCGGTTGCTATTGATAAATGTACGCAGTTCAATTTCATTTGAGTCATTGCGTATTGTGAATGGTGTTTACAACTTTTTGAGAAGCATGCCATCAGTTACAATTGCTGGAACATGATAATCAGTGGAATCAAATGATGGACGATCGCCATGATCATTTCGACACATCAGCCATCAAATTGGCGTCAATTATGGGATACGAATAAAAATGACATTGCCGAGGACACTTTAAATCGTTTTCGATAAGAATTGGAAAATTCCGACTGATACTTACAGGCGTTTGATACCAATTCTACGTGCCTTTTTTCAATTTTAGCAGCCAAAAATACCGATGCTAATGACTTAAACTGGAAGAATCTATGTCAAAGCTTTGCGCTCATATAAAATTATCGTCTTGACAATGAATACGAAGCCGTTAATTATCCAGAAAAATTTCTAACTTCATTGGGGAGGCTTGGTATGCCGCCGCATGATTTGCGTCTCAAAGTTGGATCTGTCATTATCATGTTATCCAATCTTCATGCCCCGAAACTGTGAAATGGAACCCGATTGATTGTAACGCAGCTATCGAATACAAGGGGCAGACCGCTTGATTCTACGAATTCCTTTGAGTTCCAACGATTTGCCATTTCAGTTCAAACCTATCCTAGGGAAAATTGCATTTGAAATGACAATTAACAGGACACAATGATAGTGTTTAGATGTTTTTCACACGGCCAGCTATATGTGGCGCGTTCTCAAGTTGGAAAACCATCCTCTCTGTACATTTACACACCGAAACAAACTACGCTACATTGAAAAAATGGGAATAAATCGCAAATAAATGATTTTTAACACAATATAAATTAAATTTTCTTTTCATTTTAAAACACATAATTTAACGCAGGACAACGCCTGCCGGGTCAGCTAGTTATTATTATTTTCTTTATTTTGCTCGTTTATACTTTGACATGTTTGGAAGTAATGCCAACTATTACATAAAAAGAAAAAAAAGCAAAGGTGAACAACATTGTTAGTGAAGCGTAAGCAATACAGAGTATCAATTGCCTATCGCATCGCATTGGGCTCTCGAATCGCATTGTCTTTCGCATCGCTTTACAGAGCAAGCCCCCAGGTTTCGAAATCTTTCTTGAAGTGGATAATGTTTTATTATCTATTGGGTGTATGTATGTCAATATGTGACTATATACATATATATAAATATTAATTTAACTTATATCAATTAAGTATATATATGTACTGAATACATATATCTTAAATTTGTGATATTTTTATATGAAGTGTTTATTTTTGTGCTCATTTAATATTTTAAATTGTTACATTAGTTATAAGAAATGTATTTATTTATCTACGTACATATTAGTACTACCATACATTTTGTGATATTTTTTATGAATTGTTTTGGTTTCTGATGTTTATATATATTCTTTTAATTTGTTAACTATGTATATTATTTATTTTTAATATGTTCATATTAATATATATTTTTTTATGTTGTATATAGGTGATAAAAGCCTACTGGGGACCGAGCACTCAAAAATAACATCGATAACGCGCTATTTGCATACCTCAGTGGTAGTGTGGAAATTGCAAAATGCCCAAAAGCTATTTATAAAATGCCCAGTCTAATATGTTTCAGCAGTGGCTTCTTTGGCAAATGTTATAAAAAATGCGGGTTTTGACAGCTCTCTCTCGAATCAAAAAGTCTCGTATCATATTATCCATGTCAATGCACTTGATTACCACGCTTTGGATTTTCCGGATTGATAAGCAGATTTTGATAATTTTCTGCCTTTTTACACCAAAATCATTTAATTTTTCTTAGCACGCACAATTACACACTCTTTTAGCAGGCAGAGTCCCAGAAGATGGGAAATGCGCAATAGTTTGGTTAGTTTTGGCATTGCAACAAGTAAGCTCTTATTTGATTTTTTTATTATTATTTTACATCGTACCCATATATATATAAATAAAAATACTAACAACAATTCTGGTCTAGATAATTAGGAAAGATACTTAAAAGCTAAATGTTAAGAAATACATTTGCTGCTACTGTTGTCTTACTAGGCTTCTTGTGTTTCAACCGGATTTCTCGCCCAGAAGTTTCGATGAGTCTGGAGGCTTCCTCATTAACGTGCTGTCTAAGTCTCAGTTTCATTAACAACTGAATTCACGCCTAGATCATGGTGCAGGTCAGCAGATCTAATGTATCAAGGAGCATTAACTAAAGTCCTTAGTACCTTACTTTGAAAGCGCAGTATGCTGGCAATACATCTTTGACTTGAGCAAACCCATAGTTAAGCTCCGTAGGGCCAAACTGGCTTTAGGACTTGATTATATAAGAACAGTTTGTTTTTATTGATAGCTTGCATTTCCTGCCAACTATGTGCCAAATTTCCAGCGTAGCTTAGCATCTAAGGTGATACCTAGGTATTTAGCACTGTTATGATGTGGTATAGGAGTATTATTTATATATATAGGACAATATGCCGGCTTTTTCAAGGTAAAGTCGACATGCATGGATTTGGTGTCGTTTAATTTTGTGCTCCACTTAGATGTCAACTTAGTAATTGCGTTGAGTGCTGTTTGCACTCGTCGACTGGATACTTCAGTTTTCTTCCCAGCTGCTAACAAAGCTGTATCATCCGTACATGTCGCTGTCATATAACTAGAATCAGATGGAAGGTCACTGGTAAAAAGCAAGTAAAGCATTGGCCCCAACACGCTTTCCTGGGGAACGCCGGCTTCTAGCGGTTGCAAGTTTGAGTATGCATCCTCTTGTTTAATGCGGAAGTATCTATCTTTTAGATATGAAGCAATTATTTCACAAAAATATTTGGGTAGCATGTATTTCAATTAGAGCAGTAGACGCGAATGCCAAACTTTATCAAAAGCTTGAGACACGTCCAAAAAGGCTGCCGTACAAACGTTCTTTTTATCGATTGTATTTTAAACAAAATTAACGATTCGGTGTACCTGGTCAAATTGATGTATTGGTATTAGGTGTTTATGAGCGATTATTGGTTTGAGCCTATTTATGAGTATATTCTCAAAGACTTTAGATAAGGCTGGCAGTAGCAAGATTGGCCTATACGATGTAACAGCATGTACTGGCTTACCCGGCTTGGGTATCATTATGACTTCAGATACTTTCCAAAGCTATGGCACGTGTCTTAGGCATAAAACACTGTTTATAATGTTTACAAGTTTTTTTATACAATTCTTTGGTAAATTGCGTCATATTTTTCCAATTATTATATCGTACCCAGGTGCTTTTTTGAGTCCTGTGTTCCCGATAAGATTCAAACTATTCTCACAGCTTATCTTATACCCATCGTTAGGCGTAAATGTGTTTCTCAAATGATTCCCAAATACTGCTGCTTTCGGTTCATTCGTTTTGGCCCATGCAGTTTCGTTTAGTTTTAATGGTGCAACATGTTTTATTTGTTTATTGATATTTCTTGCACCTTTTCAGAGTGAATAAACAGTGGACTTATCAGCTGTGAGTTTAGACAGATAACTTTTGAAGGAAAAATTTTTAAACTCTTAATTTGTGTTCTAAATTTCACTGCACATTTATTAAGCTCAGTTTTGAGAGCAGAGAACCTAGTTTGCTGCCATCTCCGTCGAAGCTTGCGCTTGCGCTTATATGGATACTTTCTTAGATGTGTTTTGGGTATTTGGTACCACTTAGATTCACGCGGGATTTGGTGTACTCTTCCACGAAGCGTTTCGAATTATTTTTGTGAAATCTTCAACCTCACAGTCCAACTCAATACCAATACCAATTTAACTGAAATTGTTGTAGCTTCAATTTCTTCCGTCTTAATGGGATCTTCCTCTTGGTTAATATTGCTTTTGATAATTATAGTACTCCCTGTTCGTGCTGAGTTTGGCGGGTGTGGTGTGTGATATCATTCATAATTTTTAAATTTGAAAAATGATTGGTTTGTAAATTGCGTTTCAGATAATAGACATATATCAATATTTCTGTCGTGTAGAATAACTTCTAATCCATTTTTACTTTTGAAAAGACCATTAGCGTTCCATCCGAGGCTTGTTTTTTGCTTTCATTGGGGGTGTTTTTTTACGTGGCGGGTCCCAAACCCAGCGCACAACCCTATGTAGGGAATATTTCGCCTTCTCACTTTAGCTCGCCTTCAGAGAACTTTCCTCACTTGCGTGAACTTCTACACATGACTCCATCCTCCGAAAAAGATTAGCGTTCCATAACATTATTTTCAAAGAGTTACTGTTAATCAAAAAATTGTAGATGGTACTCAAGAGCGTTGAGCCGCTGATTAAAGGACTTAAATAATTTCTCTTGCTCATTTATTTATCGAAGATTTGGGAATGGCCTTGTTTATCTATTTGAGCAAATGAGACTTTAGAAACGGAAGGAAGGGATTTTACTTCTCCTGTGTTCACAACGGGTTTGTTCGTCGGAGCATTGGCATTCTGCTGAACTGAATTACCATTCTTTTTAACTTTAAGCTTTTGCAGTTCATTTGCGACGACACAACCACGGTAGCTTGCAGAATGAAAATCGCTGCAGTTGCAACAATTAGTAGGGTCTTTTTCGGTTTTTCTGCGTTCAATAGTGAGATGTTTTCCTCCACATTTCACACACCTCGATGGCTTACCACAGAAGTTTTTTGTATACCCAAAAGCCTAACAGTTTTTGCACTGTGGAATTAATTTAGATGCTTTATTAAGCACAACTTTGACAACGTTCTTAGTAAAATGGTTTTGAGCTTGTGAATTTTCTTAATGTCTTCGTTAGCATCAAATATTACTAAAAACATATCTAGAGGTTCTTTAGTCTTCAATTTAAGCTTACTAATGGCATTTATGACCTTAAAACCTTGAGATTTTAGATCATTTACAATGAATTGTGCATCGCATGAGTGGTGTAAATTTTTTATCATTACCTTTATTGGCCTATTAGGTTTACTCTCGTAGCTAAATCAAGGTATATTTTCATTAGGTAAGTATTTTGTTATTGTGCGATAATTGCATCGAAGACATTAAGTTTGTAGGCACCGTTACTCAAAAGCTTTAATAAAAAGTTGTTATTTATTAGGTCTGTAATATTAGAACGTTATTTATTAAAATCCTTTACGTCGTTTATTATAACAGGGGGTGGGCGGTGGGTTTTAGTATTACTGTTGGCCGCCTGCTTTTTATTTTTATGACAATTGTTGGAGAAGTATCAGCTATCCACTCAGTTTCTTCAACTAACTCATCTTCATCGATTTCGTATATTTGATCTACATTCATACTAGAATGTTTTGATTCAACACTCACACATTTACTTTTACTTGATTTTAGTTCTTCGTTCTCTCTTTTTAATTCTATGTTATCTTTATTTTTAACTAAAATTTCTTTTTTGCAGATTAACAAGCCGAGAAAAAATGATTGGAGTAAGTTTACAAAAACGACTGGACATTGCTGACCGTGATATCATACGATATCTGTTTAAGGTTAGTGGCACTTAAAACAGAAACAGTGAGTAGCGTTGGAAACAACTGAGCTAAAGTTACTCGATGGATATGTGATAAATGTTTTGAGGCGCTATTCCAATAGCATTTAATAAATTTTGAAGGACAAGGCATCGCTGGGTGAGCGTTTAACACCATACAGACGATATATGGCAGGAATTGTGAAAGCATCTTATGAAACAAAACTCCTGCTTTATACTAGGGGTATGGCATTTTCTTTGATTAGATGCTCCATTCCATGTTCTCTCAGTATCTGCTCATATCATTTTTGTGTTTTCTTTTGTAAACTTAATTTCATATATTTTAATATAGCGTAATATAATTTAAATGATATATATGTATATTGTTATTCTAAGGATACAAAGTATAGAAATGTAGTTCTTACAGCCTGTTCTTCAAATGGTATTAGGAAAGCATGTAATTTTTATATACTGCTAAATTTATATTCTGAGCTACTTTCTAACATTTTTAATATCTTTATTATATCTTGTGTGTAGCTTTACAAATTCGTCAATTTCTTCTTTTTGATTATGGTATACATCGGAATCTATTTCTATAGTTTTAACAAATTGTACGAAGTTTCTTCCTTCGTAAGTTTTGTTATTTATTACAGTGTTCCTTCTATAATTATGTTACCTTCACTTATTTGTTTAATTGGTCCATTCTTTTCTTCTTTTGTTTCACAGTAGGCTTCTTTACTTTCTAGTATAGTACGAGGGCTGTCTGATAAATAACCGACCTCAACGTGAAGCTAGCGGCACATCTGAAAAAAATGTTTCTACTTGAAATTGTACATATTATAATAGCTACTCGCCAAAATTATCGTATTATCTGTGTTTGCTTGTTTACATACTACATATATGTAGTATTTGTTCAAATTGTTGATACATTTATTTATTGGCACAAATTGATTTTCACAACTATGTAGCTATTAATGGGTCCACTACTAATTTTCCATGATTATATTTGACTGGTGTAACATTAAAGGTTTTACATTTCTTAATAATGACAGGATATTTATATATTATAAAAATGGTTCTTCACTGTTTATTATTTTTTTAACATCCTCGATATTTATTGCTGCCGAGTAAAAGTTTTTTTTTTTTTTGCAAAATTAATAGCCCTTGTTAGATCTAGTAATTTACGATGTACTTTTTGTAGTATAACATTTTCTTTTAACAATTTAAAATTCACTTGTTGTGATAATGTTTAGAAATGTGAGTTGATTACATATTGTTTGTTGTTATATACCACTATATCGTTAATCTTTTGTTTTCTCTCAACCATTTCATCGTAATCGGGTGCACCTGTTATAAAGCTAAATAATGTTCCTAGAAAGTCGAATGCTCTTTTAGTGCTACGCGCTAAGAGTTGATCCTTGCGGACTTCAATCTTATTAGTTAATGCTATATCATCTAAGTCTCTGCGACTGTATGATCCGGCATGAATCCTGCTATAGTTTCGTAATGTTCTAATATCGTTGTTAGGTTTACCATATGGAATAAATAATTTTTTTCCTTGTATGTGTATGAAGCATCTGTTTGTGTTAGAACGAATTTCCTTCCTTCTAAATTAGTCAATGTTATAGCAGACACAGCTAACACCGCAAAACCGCTGCCCGAATCAGTTGAGATGACCTATCTTATGACAGCGAAATGAATTATCAGTCAACATCGCTTCCACCGCCCGCTTTACCGTAGGATACCGTAGAATTTCCCACGATTTGAATTTTTCCCGTAGAAAAAGCTGATTGCTCTCTCACAACGCAGGGTTGCCAGTCTCGAAGAAATTATAAAAATTGTCTTTAATGTGTTTGAAATTTTCTAAACTAACTCAAAATCAGAGTCGAATGCTATTATTTACAAATATATAAACTAGTTTTAATAGTTTGCTTTCAGTGTTGATATTTTATATAATGAAAAATTGTAATTGAAAACATAGATGTGTATAAAACTATATATGCGTACTGAGCAATGGCCACATTGTTCAAATGAAAACCAAAAAAAGATGGCTGATTTCTACGGGCTCAACTTTTGACACATTTTGCCCGCTACAGGCGGCAACTGAGAAAGGGAGGAACGGAATTCGCTGATTCTGCTATTGGCCCTTGTACTTGAAGGTACTGTTGCATCAAAGTTATTGCTTTGAACATCTCCAATGATATCTTTATGGTCGACCCTCCCCTTGGTTGTTATGACTGTGTCCTCACGCATTTCTTTTACTACGTATTTGACGTATCTTTTACAGAATTTGTATCTTCTGTCGGTTTTCTTGAATATAGTTTGCCCTAGCATAGAATCTTGATTCGTCCTGCATCAATTGTGGTATTCTAGCATATAACCTTGTTTATTTTTTATTCTTTCCACTATTTCTGTATTCTTTTCAAGGTTAAAAAATATATTTATAGATTTTTCTTCACAACCAGTATGAATCGTCCTGTTGTATACTTTGACTGCTTGAAATATTTCTTCCTCTGGCGAACTCTCCTTGTCTGCTGCTGTACATAGTACGTGCTATTTCTAATAGCGTAGATCTGCGCGTTTGTTGTCGAAAGATGGACTGCTGCTCGAGTATGTCGAATTTGTAGTTTGTTTAACAGAGCTTTCGTGCCTATTCCGACGAATACATTTTCTTTATCTGACATGAGTTCCTTACAGTATGGGAATACTTGTATGATGATTTCATTTAAGATTTCATGGAAATGCCTTATTGTGTATCTTACATGACCTAGGCAGCGTAGCCGCTGTCTTTTAATTCGCCGAACTATGTCAATGTCGTCATATATCTCATACAGCTCATCGTTCCATCGAAAGCTATACTTGTTTTGGCCTACGCGCACAGGACCATAAATCTTTCGCAGAACTTTTATCTCGAAAACTCGCAACGTCGACACATCAGTTATCATCACCCAAGCCTCCGCACCGTCGGGAGAGAACTTTACTTCTCAATTGCCTACTCAGTCCGAAGTAGGAGGATGCAGTCATGTAAAGAAGTTCACGCAAGTGAGGAAAGTTCTCTGATCGCCATTCACTTGGGAGTGGGCAGAAACGATTCTTTTACATATGACCCAAGCAGCTCACGACTTCCGGTCTTTGACCAGGTGTCCTCTGGGTGTCCTCTGGGAACCGCCACGTAAAAAGAACACCCCCAGTAAAAAATAAAAACCATTTTCGGATGATAGACCCCTTTTTTTATGATGAAGATGACAAACGAAATAAGGACTACGATTTAAGGACATGCACCTGGAATGCTGTGTGAGTGAAGGCTGACATCACTGCTATCCAAGAAATGCGAGAACTGAGACGAGTAGGTCCTTGTAGCATTTACTACAGTGACCATATAAAAGAGCGCAAATTTGGTGTGGGGTTCATGGTGGGAAAGAAATTCCATCGCCGAGTACTGTCATTCACCCCGGTGGATGAACGTCCAGCCATAACCCGCATGAAAGCGAAGTTCTTCAACATATCGCTGATTTGCACCCACGCCCCGACAGAAGAGAAAGACGATAGGACCAAAGATGCCTTCTATGAGCGCTTGGAGCGCACCTTTGAGAGCTGCCCCGCCACGATATCAAAATCGTGCTTACCGACTTTAACGCCAGGGTGGGAAAAGAAGGTATCTTTGGCACTATCATTCAGCCTCCCCGACGAAGCATCCTTAAATGGGTAGAGCCTGATCCCCTTTTTGGGGATTGGGCAAAGCAATCCAATCGTTGGGCATGCTTTCGTCCAACCATGTTTTACAAAAAAGCTGATGCGTGCTCCTTATCAGTTTTCCGCCGGGGCCCGAATCATGGTTATCTGTAGTACTAGATTCCAGCATTAGAAAATTCATCAAGCCACCTGGCTATCTTCGATTAGAAGAGCCACCAACCAGATCGATTATGTTGTGATAGACGGAAGACACGTCTCCAGTGTTCTAGACGTAAGTACGCTCCGTGGCCCTAACATCGACTCGGACAACTATATTGTTGCAGCCAAGATTCGCTCCCGCCGCTGTGTAAAAAAAAATCGCACCCCAACAAACACAGACAGTTGAACGATTTCTACTCGGCTTGCACTCCTGCTCTCCAAGGACACTCGTCAACAACTCGGTATAAGAGAACTTTGGGACGGCATTTCAAACTCCTTACGTACAGCTGCAACCGAAACCATTTGTTTTCGGAAAATGCAAAAGAACTGCTGGTACGACGAGGAGTGCCGTGTCGCAGCAAAGAGAAAACAGACTACCCACCTTGCATCGTTTGGACCGACTACAACACCTGCGGTATAGGATAGATACATATACATATAGAGTTGAAGAGGGTAGCGAGACGCATTTGCAGACAGGAAGAGAGAAAGGCCGAAATGCGTGTGTATGAAGAGCTTGACAAGCTGGCCGACAGGGGTAATGCTCAAAAGTTCTACGAAAAAATACGGTGTCTAACAGAAGGTTTCAAGACCGGAGCATACTCTTGTTAAACCCCCAAATTTCATCTAGTGACCGATGCCCAGAGCATACTAAAATTATAGAGGGAACACTTCCCTTCTGAATGGCAGTGAGTGTATGGAGAAGGCGAACCCGATTCCTCAATTGATGACGATGGAGCAGACGTTCCATTGCCCGACCATGAAGAAGTTCGAATTGCTATCATCCGTCGGAACAACAAAGCAGTGGGGCCCGATGGATTGCCGGCCGAGCTGTTCAAACACGATGGCTAAGAACTGATAAGGGTCATGCATCAGCTTCCTTGTAAAATATGGTCGGACGAAAGCATGCACAACGATTGGAATTTAAGTCTGCTTTGCTCAATCCACAAAAGGGAGACCCCACAAAAAAGGGAGACTTTTTTGTGTCTAGTTTGCGTAAACATGCGTATTTATATTAAGTATCGACATATACTTGAGAGATATCTTGTATTTTTTATTTGAAAAATATCCATTTGTATGGATATGCCCGCTAAGCTTGTTGTTGGTGGTTTTCCTATTATTTGCTTTCTCTATTTATTTTCAGTACAGTTGGTCCAATTTTAGTTTCTTAGTTTTTCTACGTCTTTTCTTAATGTCGGATAGGTTTCTGCTATTTCTTTATAGTTGTTTTTAGCATTTCTAAATTGTAAATTGTAATATATTTTTTTTTTTCTGTTTGAATTATATCTTTTATTTTGTATTGTGTAAAAATTTTGGGGTTGGTGGCAAAATTTGTCTTTATGTGTGAACGTATTTCATGCCACGTGTACATGTCTGAGTGAAATGCTGTCATTCTATTAAGTTTCACTACACGTTTTAGTGTCTGTTTTAGGTATTCAAGCGTAGAAAATTTTATTATAAAGCGTTCGTGTTTCGGAAATGGTGTATTAGTTTCTAGTGAAACGTCATCGAATTGTATTAATTCAATTTGTGTTTCGAAAGAATTAAAGGGTGATTTTACGTTTTTTATATTCCTAATATCGGATGATTCTGTCCGTTTCATTGAGGCCTCGGAGGTATTATTGATTTGTCGTGAAAATGCGTTCGCGACCACATTTTCTTGTCCTGCTTTGTATTTTAATTTAACACTGCATTCCTCTATTATATTTTACCACCTTTTAAGTTTAGTATTCGGATTCTTTTCCGAAATGGAAAAAGTTAATAACTGGTGGTCTGTATAAATTGTTAGATCGGCTATTCCGTAGATATAATTACATAATTTCTGTGGGCACTTCGTAGCTGTAGCTAACATCTCCACGTTGCTTGAATTATTCTGTTCTATTTTGTGAAACTTCTAAACATAAAGGCTATTCGGTTTTTACCAAGACTTAATATCGCACCTATAGCATAATTGCTAGCGTCTGTGGTTAAATCCTTTTTTTTTTTAATCTGGTTGGTATAGTTCTACCTGTTCCTTTAATTTCTCTTTAATAGTATTCATTGCTTTAATTGAGGTATTATTTAGGTTCATTCTTATATTGGAGCTTTTGTTTTTCGAAATGCTACCATTTTTTCCTGGTAAATTATGGTTAGTGGTTTACAAATCTGTGCGAAGTCTTTGAAGAATTTACGATATCAGGAGGCTAATCCCAGAAAAGATCGCAAATGCTTTAGATTTTTCGGTATTCTATGTCTATCTATAAATTCAATTTTTGACAGATCTACTGTAATCTGTTTTATTAATTTCCCTATTTCTTTTTTTTAGAAAATCTTGATCAGCGTATGGGTAAGGATATGGCCTAACCCAGACTGGGTCGATACTTTCAGTTCTAATTTCTGCTTGAACTATAATTGTATCATTAAGTTATTTTTTATTTGAATACTTCTCATATGCCAACAAGAACGAGAAACCATACAAAGCAATTCTCCTGGGGCTCGATGTTATGGACACTACAGTCCTTAAAAACGAACTCATTGCTTTGGAACTACAGTGCTTGGATGTAAAGCTTGTTCAAAGAATGAGGCCTAATAACTCCATATTAATGTTACATGTGGTATATTTTACCAACAAGGCCACATCTCTGAATATTCTCAGAAAAAATCATGCTGTTATAAATTACTTGAGAGTAAAATGGGAATACCAAAAGTGAAATAGTAATCAGCTATGTCAAATGTTTGGCCACGGATCCGGTGCTATGCAGTAAAGGCGTATTGTTCATTATATGCGGGAAACCACAAAACTACGGACTGTAAAGAGGAGTCAGCTATTAAATGTGCAAATTGTAATGGGCCCAACAAGTCTAACTTCTACGAATGCCCAAGCAGTTATATTTCACATCTCAAAAACAGCAGAATCGTTCTAGACTTAAGGCAAAAAACATTATTAATGCTCGTCGTACAAATGACAGGAACTTGTTTCCAAACTCACTTAGCCAAACAACCCCACCGGCAAACCCTACTTGGGTAACTGCGCAACAATTAAATTCACCAAATAGCAATAAAGAACTCTTCAGTATTGAAGAGATTAAGTCACCCACTTTCGACTTAATTAAATATCTAAGAAATTGTAAATCAAAATCTGATCAGTTTGAAGTTACATCCTCACTAGCTTGCAAATTTCTTAAATAATGTTGAACCACAATGATACCTCTTAATGACGAACGCTGTATTTCGACAAAATATTTTTACATTTATTAATTCGTTTCATTCCGTTAGCACACTGGGCAATTTTTGAGTCTAATTCTATCTTTCCGTGTTCATATGATATTGGGGTAATTTCGTAAGTTTCACATTTTTCTTTGATTATTGGATATTTATATACAACATACATGAATATCTGAGTATTCCATTAAATTTATTACGGATATATCTGATCCTTCGGTTTTAATTATTTTTTCGATATCCTCTAAATTAATTGATGCAGAGTAGAAATTTTTATTCTTTGCAAAGTTTATAGTTAACGTTAAATCTCTTCATTCTTTATTAATTTCTTCTAACATTGTATGTTGATTAATAGTTTTGTAATCGAAGGTTTCTCAATCTTTGTTTATCATTGTTTTCTATTATGTCATTTATTTTTTCTTTAATTTCAATAGCATCATAATGGTCTGGTACTCCGGTAACAAAGCTAAGTATTGAGCCTAAAAAATTTATACTCCTAGCTTTCCTTCTGATTAACAGCTGATTTTTTAATACATCTATTCTGTTTATTATAGCCGTTTCTTTAGCTAAACCCTTGTTTCCTTGAAATGAATCGCATAATGCATCGTAATGTTTCAATATTTCTGTTAAATTTACCATATGAAATAAATAGTCTGATTTGTCGTAAGTGTACGTAGGATATGTTTCTGTTAATAAATATTTTTGTCCTTTACTTTAGCTATTTGTATCGCGAGTGCTTCCTTTAACAGGAGCGTCAGAATGATTATTCGGTACATTTTTAAAATTATCTTTTTGTATGACTTTATTTTTTATTGTGATCACTGTATTTTCTTTATTTTCTTTCACAATATGTTTTATATACCTCTTGTTATATTTTTCGCGTCGACATGTTTTTTCGTAAATTGTTTGTTCTGGTGTATATTCCTTTAATATCCTTTTCCTGTTGTGATATTCTAGCATGCGCTGTTGACTGTCTTCGATGTTTTCCTCCACAGTTTCATTTGTATTCTTATTAAACAATAAGTCTATTGGTTTCCATTTGGTCACTGAATGTATTGTTTCATTATATTCTTTTATTGCAGGAAATATTTTTCGATGTCGAATGATTGTTCGCGGTCTTTGTATGCTTAATATGTAGTTCGTTAAGCATCGCTGTTGTGCCTATACCTACGAATATACTTTCGTTATCTGTCATTACTTCGGTGCAGTTTGGGAATACTTGGCATAGTACGTCTTCAAATATTTCGTGGAAATGCCGTTTACTGTCGAGCTTGCGAAAGTATGCGTACTTCGTATGTCTGTCTATGCATGAAAGGAAGTTGCTGCTGTTAATATAAAATATGTCTGCTTGTATAGATGTTCCGGGTGTATTTGGTGTTGGTGTTTTGCCTAATAGTTGCTTGACTGGATTTTTCTCGTATTTATTTTCAGTACAGTTGGTGCAATTTCTGGCTACTTTCTCCGTATCTTTTTTTAGTGTTGGCCAGTAACATGTCTCTAGTATCACAGTCATCGACTAAACCCCGCCGTGTGCATACGTTTGCTCTCTTTCGCGGATCTCGTCTGACTTTCTCACCCGCTTCAGTGCAGTTATCTTTAATTATTCTTCTTTTGCCCGCTATCCCACGTGTTTCTTTTGTTTGTGCGAACAAAGGTATACTCTACCAAGTGACTAATAATCTAAAAGTGCAACATGCCGCCCGGGGCTACTAACCTAGGAGAAAACAGGTTTGCCCTGCTTTCCTCTAGTCCACAATCAAAAAGGAAAAAAGCCAACAAATCTGTTGAAGAGTTTCCTGATCTCCCTCGTGTAAACATTACAAAGAACGACGATCCTAAGTTCATTGTATTAAAATCGTGCGACAACAACAAGCCCCTATCACGTTTTTCATGTTTTTTGGTACATAAAGCCCTTAACGCCATAAGTAAAGATGTGAAAATCACAGAGATGAGAGATGGAAATCTCTTGCTACTTGCAAAAAATAAAAAAATTGCCAAAAAGTTCATCAACATCAAAAACCTCTCAGGCATCTGCCAAATCGAGGCAAAATACCATGAGCAACTCAATAGTGTCAAAGGCACAATTTTCGCTCCGTTCCTCATTCACGTCCCAGACAACGAAATTGTGGAAGGCTTAGAAGCATATGGTGTAACATCCATTTACAGATTTCAGAGAAAAACTGAAGGAGTTCTAACACCAACAGGTGCGTTACTTTTAGCCTTTGAAAGCTACAAACTTTCTGAAAAAATAGATGTTGCATGGAGGAAAATTTCTGTTCGCCCGTATTTCCCCAACCCAATGCGTTGCAAATCTTGCCAAAAGCTTGGCCATATACTAAAGCATTGCAAAAATCTTCCATCATACGTCAATTGCAATTCCCCTCCGCATGAAGAAGAAAAATGCTCAAGATTAATTTGCGCAAATTGTTCTGGTGAACATCCCGAGTCCTCAATTAGTTGTCCAAAATTCCAACAAGCGAAAGAAATATTAAAAATAAAAACGGAAGAAAAGTACAGTATGCGCGAAGCAACAAAGAAATACAGAGCGCAAGCTCCCACCCCCTCTCCTCTTCAATCATTCTCTGAAATTACTAAGCGACCTGCTCCCATAGCAACCAACAATATCAATATACTCACTGAAAAAACTACAACAACAAACAATAATGCAAACATCATTCTTATATCTCCACCAATCGATACACCATCCACCTCTTCATTAAAATCAAATGCAATAAACCTTACCACTTTATCCCCATCCCCCCAAAGTACTAATACCAATCTTCCCACATTTCTAAACTCTCAGCTCAGCGAAGCAATACATTCCAACTTAGCAAGCGCTAAGCTAAATGACATTGCGCAATTCGCTAATAGCTCAAGTCTTAAACATTCTTCTTCACGCGACTAGACGCGCTATGAAAAAGCATAGTTTACTCATAGTTGCCAAGACTCAATTTTCTCTCCCCACTCTCTAGCCATTTATATTTCTCCCTCTTCTGTTTCTTGTCTTTACCTTTTTCGGTATGCTGTCGATCATACAATGGAATATTAACGGTTATTCCAACAATTATCACGAACTAGAAACTCTCATCAATTCTTACACTCCATCCATGATCTTCCTTAATGAAACTCATATTCCACATAATCAATCTGCTCACACGCCAAAATCCTACGTAGGCTATTTTAACAATCTCCCGCACGTAACAACAAAAAAACAAGGCGGTGCTATTTTAATAAGAAGAAGCATACCCCACAAAGTACTACCTGTTCGGTCTAATCTCTCAGTAGTTGCCATTGAAATTAATGCACCAACAAAACTAGCAGCAGCTTGCATCTACATTCCACCCACACAAGATTTTGCTTCCTTTGATATTCTGCAATTGATAAACCAATTAGATAAACCACTAATTTTAGGAGGAGATATAAACGCCTGGAGTACAATATGGGGATCTACGCACACAAACTCAAGAGGCGAAAAAGTTGAAGATGCGCTACTTGCATCCAATATTATCTGTCTTAACGATGGATCCGCCACACATTTTTCCACCCACAACACCTTCTCCAATATTGATGTCACGTTTTGCTCTACTAATATAGCGCCCCAATGCACATGGCAAGTGCTAAATTCTTTGTTTGGCAGCGACCACTTCTCAATAACAACAACAAACAAATCCGCGCAACAATCAAAATACGAGTACATTTAAATTTACATCTAAACTCAAAACTGATGAGACTGATTGGAAAAAGTTCAGACAAATATGCAAAAATCTTTGTGAGACCACGCAAGTTTCCTCCAACTCCAACCAGGAGTCTGCTAAAATTTCGAGAATTATACGTACCGCTTCTCACTTTTCCATCCCTCGAACGCTTCCCAACAAAAGTAGAAAACATATTCCTTGGTGGAACGCTGACTTGTCCAGACTACGGCTCACCAAGCAGAATTTATGGTATGAATACAAGCGAACACGCTCAGCTGAAAACCTGCTCCTTTACAAAAAGGCAAATGCGTTATTCCGACGTTCTGCCAAACATTATAAAAAGAAAAAGTTTGAAGATCTTACTGAGACCATAAACTCCCGCAGTAGCCCAAAGAAAATATGGGATGATATCAAAATGCTAACCGGATCTCCTAAACAGCCTCTATTTTCCTTCATTCAAACACAAAGCGGACCATTAACGCCTCCCGTAGATATTGCCAACCATTTTGCTTCTTTCCTGTCACTCTCTTCTTCCGATGCAAGCTTCTCAGACACGTTCCGCAACCTAAAGTCTCAACGAATAAGTATTGAGCCACCTATTTTGTACTGTTTATTGCCTCCTGCTAAGCAGCTAGAATCGGAAATCCTACTAACCGAACTCGAATTCGCCCTTTCGTCAGTTAAAGGCAAAACCCATGGTCTTGACAAAATTACCTATCCAATCATTCAAAACTTGCCCATCCAAGCTAAGCATCGTTTACTCAACCTCTATAATAATATATTTGAAAGCGGATGCTAACCTCATGCCTGGAAAACTTCGTGTATAGTTCCTATACTGAAGCCCAATAACTTGACAACGGAACTCCGCAAAGGTCTCCATTATCCGCCTTCCTTTTTATAATATCTTTCGAAGAGATTACTCAACTCACTTACAACCACCGCGGCATCGAGTGCCAGCTTTATGCTGACGATGTAATTTTCTACACAAAGAATGCAAACCTCACCAATACAGCCCAACTGTTTGAGAATATCCTATCCGAAATTTCGACATGGTCCCTATCATCAGGAACTACTATCTCTTACGAAAAATCAAAAACATTACACATTTGTAAAAAACGAACATGTTCAGGTTTACTAACAATATTAATATTAGTATGGTAAATGAACTTAAAATCTTAGGGCTAGTACTAGACTCTAAACATAGCTTTAAGGCCCATTGTAAGCATGTTAAGGACTGCCTCTTAACGCGACTAAATATAATCAAATATCTAACGTCGAAAAAAAGTTTAATTCATCCATCAACGCTTATCAACGTCACCAAGGCTCTAGTGATTTCCAAGATAGACTACGCTCTACCTATCTTTAGCAACTGCCCAGTTTCTACAATGAAAATACTCTCTTCCCCTTACCATGTGGCCATGCGCTGAAGCATTAGAGCATTTCCAACAACACCACTAAAGAATCTCTTTGCTGAAACTGGCCTGCCAAATATAACAGACAGGACGATCGACTGCACCAGACGTTTACTACCAAAGCTTCTGTTCACGACCAACACTATTCTCGCCAAAGACGTCCACAATGCTCTCTCGAGGAAACGGAAACCGAAGTGCTTGTCAGCCATCGCGCGATGCGTTAACTTCGCCAGGCAACTTGAGTTACCTTCCTACAAATGTTCTCTTGGACCTGAAACTCGTCCTCAATGGATGATAAAAAATACTTTCTTTGCTATTAAGACCCTGAAACTGCCGAAGGATAAGACCTCTAGCGAAAAATACAGGCAACTCTTCGCTTCGGAGAAGTCAAAATACTCCAGTTACGGTTGGAACTTTATATACACCGACGGCTCAAAAACAGCAAACAGCTCAACGTTCGCAGTCACAAAAGAAAATGGTGACTTGATTCGACACGGCTCTCTACACACAATATGTTCATCATATACGGCCGAAGTCGGCGCTTTATTAGAAGCAGTTACTTATGTAAATTACACCAGGGGAAAGTATATCGTATGCACCGATAGCAAATCTTGCATCGAAGCCATAGAATCGCCGGAAAACACACAAAATGAAATAGTCGCCATACGCAACATTCTTCTGAAATATCCAAACAAACTGAAACTGATGTGGATCCCGGGGCACACAGGGATACCCGGTAATGAAAAAGCAGACGCAGCTGCGAAAAATGCAGCAAATACACCAACCATAACTTTCGGTTATTTCACAAAACAAGATATTATAACTGAGATTACACGCCTAAGGAAAAAATTTGCAAAAGATAATTGGAGTTGATATATTCATCACTATTCTAAAATCAACCCGTTCAGAATTAAGCCAACGTTAGAACACATATTAACCGCTTGCCCTATAACTGCAACAATTAGACATGAGATTTTCAATTCGGCCGATCCATTCCAGCTTCTGAATGAGCCCACCGCTAAAAATGTGAATATGATTTATAATTTTCTTAAGGAAACAGATCTACTTCGACGAATATAAAGATTTATAGCTACTCTAATTAACTCACTAACCCTACTTCCTAAGTACTAATCTATCCTTTCACTTCTGTTGTAATATTTCATTAAACATACATATGTATGTAGCATAACAGACAGCCGAAGGCCTCTGCTGCCAGTGCTGCTAGATATTTATTTGTAGAATATTAAGTATTGTACAAATAATTTATAAAATAAAAAAAAAATGTTTCTAGTATTTCTTTGTAGTTGTTTAATGCGTTTCTATGCGCTCTTTTATGTGTGAATTCTAGTATATTCTCTCTGTCGATTATTTCGGTTATGTCTTTTAGCTTAATTTGCGTGAATACTTTGAAATATGTAGAAAATATATTTGTTATCTTCTCTTTCAACTTATGCCATGTTTCCAAGTCTGTGTGAAAGGCTGTTACAATTTTTGGTTTCATTACTTGCTTCAGCGTTTCTATTAAGTATTCCTCGGTATTAAATTTTACTTTAAACCGTTCGTGTCGTGGGAATATAGTTGATGCAGTACTCTCATTCGTTTCTGACGGTATTAATTCAACTTGTGTTCGGAAAAAATTTTAATGCATCTGAGTGCTGAAGACTCTGCGAAGTAGATTGATGTATCTGACATCGTCTTGATAGTGCGTCTGCGACCACGTTCTCGTGTCCAGGTTTGTATTTTAATTTAGCACCATATTCCTCTATTAGGTTTTTCCATCTTTTGAGTTTAGTGTTTGGATTTTTTTCTGATATCGACAATATAAGTGACTGGTGATCTGTGTAAATAGTCAGGTCGGCTATTCCGTACAGGTAATTTCTTAGTTTCTGTAGTGCCCAAATTATGGCTAACATTTCCTTTTCATTTGTGGAATAGTTTTGTTCTGTGGTTGTCAATGTTCTTGATATAAACGAAATTGAGTGTCTACCCTGACTCAGTACTGCTCCTATTGCGTGGTTACTGGCGTCTGTGGTTAGATCGAATCCCTTTTCAAAGTTTGGCTGATATAGCTCCACCTTTTCTTTTCGTTTTTCTTTTATTTCTCCAATGGCCTTGAGTGCCTGTTCGTCTAATTTTAATTTCACATTATTACTTTTATTCTTTAATAAGCTCCCATTTTCTCCCTAGGTAGGAGGAAGCATCGAAAGCCGGAGTGCGGGACTTTAATCCGCTAAACCTAACCTACTCCCACCTTATGTCTCTCCCACGGGACCACTGGACAAAGTATTACTTCATGGGAGAGAAGAAGACGTTTAAGTCTCCTCTATTGCACGGACTGACTGACGCCTAATCTGTTCTAATTGTCTCAATTTTGTCATAATTTGATTTGCCGCTTCACTGACAGCTTTCCACTTTACAGAGGACTCGCACATAAGTGCTGTCAAATTTTCCACCGTAATACTACCTCCAAGGGTGGTTTTCAGCTTTTCCCTTATGCTTGAAAACCGAGGGCAATAAAAGAACACGTGTTCAGAGTCTTCTCTACACTCTGAACACGTCGGACAGTATGGACTAAAGTCATGATTATATTTGAAAAGGTAGCTTCTGAAGCAACCATGCCCACTGAGTATTTGGGTAAGATGGAAATCCAGATCCCCATGCTGTCTACCTATCCACGAGTGTATGCCCGAAATCAGTCGGTAGGTCCACCGTCCTTTGCGTGAAGTTTGCCACCGTTGCTGCCACATTGCAATGCTTTTATTTCTCTCTTCTCTTTTTGCTGTGGTAGACGTCTCTGATAAATTATATATTCGCGCGAACTCGTCTCCCCGGATGTCAATCGGTGCCATACTGGCTAATACCTCGGCGGCGTCAATTGAAATAGTTCGGAAAGCACTTATCACGGGTATTGCTGATAGCCTATGCACTGTGTTAATTGGTTTAGCATACGATTTAATTTCTAGCGCCTGTATCCATATTGGAGCCGCATACAGGATAACTGAACTTATTACCATAGCTATTAAACATCGTCGGCTGGAACGCACACAGCCTTTATTAGCCATCAT
Source organism: Bactrocera correcta (assembly GCA_027475135.1). Taxonomy (NCBI): domain Eukaryota; kingdom Metazoa; phylum Arthropoda; class Insecta; order Diptera; family Tephritidae; genus Bactrocera; species Bactrocera correcta. The sequence continues at coordinate 45,441,092 of CM050325.1, forward strand.
TCTGGATAATGCATTATATATTTTATTTGCTTTACGTGTCACATTCTCCAAGTGTTCCTTAAGCTTGAGCCTTGAGTCCACTATTACCCCAAGATACTTCAACTGCGGCTGTGAAGTAATCTCACATTCACCGATGGTCAGCGATATTTTCTCCTCAATTTTCCTTGAGCTTATGAGCACGACTTCTGTTTTCTGCTCAGCCAGCTCTAGACTCATGGTAGTAAACCATCGGCGCAAGCCATTTATGCTATCATTGCATTTGATCCGGAGGTCATCCAGATGTTTGGCTACAGCAACCACTATGAGGTCATCCGCATATGCGATTGTTTTCACATCTTTTGGTTGCGGTATTCTTAACACCCCGTCGTACATCAGGTTCCATAGCAGCGGGCCTAAAACCGACCCTTGCGGTACTCCACTGGAGATAGTGTAGCTCTGAGTGCCCTCGTCCGTGTCGAATAGCAGTTTCCTATTTTGAAAGTAACTCATTATAATATTTATCAGATAATGAGGAGCGTGTATATCGTGCAGAGCTGTTATTATATTTACCCATTTTGCGGAGTTGAACGCATTCTTCACATCCAGGGTTATTAGCGCGCAGTATTTTTTTGTGGCACCTTTCCATCTTTTTCCACTTATTGCACATTTCGCAGTATCAACTACTTCCCTTAGTGCATCAATAGTGGACCTCTTTTTAATAAAGCCGTATTGTCTCTCTGATAATCCGCCGGCTTTTTGGATTGCTAACTCCAAGCGGTTTCTTACAATGCTTTCGTACACTTTCCCAATTGTGTCGAGCATGCAAAGAGGTCGATAAGATGAAGGTTCTTCTGGTGGCTTTTTTGGCTTTTGCAGTAGAACCAGACGCTGTATCTTCCACGGATCGGGGAATACCTCTTCTAATATACACGCATTGTACATGTTAACAAATAAGCTGGGCCTTAGGGTTATGGCTTCTTTAAGGGCTCTATTTGGTATACCATCTATTCCTGGCGCTTTGGAGTTTTTGATCTTTTTCGCAATAGCCAATAATTCGTCTTCTGTGACTTGTAGGGGTGGTTCCGTAGCTTCGTTTCGTCTAATATAGGAAATGGGGGCATGTGTCGGGAATAACGCTTCGACAACATTTTTTATAAATAATGCATTCTTGGGTTGATGCGACTTATTTTTGAACTTTGACATACAAATTTTGTATGCCGTTCCCCAGGGGTCTAAGTTGGCTTCTTCGCAGAGCTTTTCGAAACAGGATCTCTTACTACGGACAATGGCTGACTTCAGAAGCTTTTTTGGCATTTAAATGCTTCTCTGAGGCTGATTTCGTTATCACTTCCCAGGTTACGCTGTAGGCGGCGTCTAGCTGAGTGACAGAGCTTCCTCAGCTTGGCAATTTCGTCGTTCCACCAGTATACCGACTTTCGATTGTTATAGTATCTCGTCCTGCGCATAGTTGCATCGCAAGCTGCAACTAGTTCTTTCCGCACAGCGGATACTAAGTGGGCTGCGTTTTCGCCTGATGCATTTGCCGTACTCCAGACGCTCTGAAAAACGTCGGTTTCAAATTCCTTTTGACGCCAACTTCGTTTTCGGGAGGTATTTCTCGGACAGCGTTCCGTTTCCTGGGAGAACGAAACTTCAGCAATTATCGCCATATGGTCGCTATTTGTGTACATGTTTGACACCTTCCACTTAGTATGCTTGCTAAGCGCGTCGTTAGCAAACATAAGGTCTATTATTGATCCTTTATTTCCCTTTTGAAAGGTATTTTGTGTGCCACTGTTTAAAATCATAAGGTTTGTTTGGCTCAGAAATTCTAGAATGAGACGACCACGGTGGTTTGTAATTCTGCTACCCCAAGCAGTGGACCATGCGTTAAAATCTCCCGCTATTATTATTGGCGATTTGCTTCTGATTTCTAGAAACAACTCCAGGAGGAAATCTTCAAATTCGCTAATTGTTGCACTTGGACGAGCATAGCAGCTTACAAAAAATATTCCTTGTATTTTCGCCCATGTACAGCCATTATGGGTTTCTTTGGAGCGAGATGTGAAAGCTTGTCCTCTGCAGGCCCATATTGCTGCTTTGCCACGTATATCTTTACACCAAGTGCTTTCCGAACGTTGAGAATATTGTTCGCTTAATATGGCGACATCTTTGCCATGTGACCTGGGGCTCCGCAGCGAGTGCAAAGGGAGGACCTATCAATGGGGCTGCTACATTTCTGTGCTATATATCCTAGTTGGAAGCATCTAAAACAGCGCGTAATAGGTGTAAATTCCCGGAGACGACAGATAGACCACCCGATCTTTACTTTACCGCACTTAAGTAAAGTTTTGGCATCCTCAGCTCGTAGGCATATATGAGCTATTTGGGTGCCGCTCCGAGTTTTCCGCAGATTTTTTATATTTTGTTTCCCAAGATTTTGGATCCCGCACTCCTTTTGTAATGCCTCACATATTTCTTCTGGTGTGGTTATCTCATCCAAGTCTTTGCACGTTATGGTAATATTATGAGTTTTTGGCTGTATTACGGCCATCTCACCAATAACTCCTTCTAGGGCGCTTTCGAACTTGTCGGCTCTCTTTTCTGCTTGATTTTTTAATTCGATTAGCAGGTCTCCTTTGAGGGTTTTTCTAATGTACCTCACGTTTGAACCCAGTTCTTCAAGGCCTTTGTCGCATTTTATTTTTTTCAGGATGTCCGCATACGACGCTCCCTCCTTCTTTGTTAAGATTATAGCGTCTGGTTTCGATCTGATTCTTTTCTCGATCGGTTTCTTCTTCCTAACGACGTCTACCCATTTATCGCCTTCGGGCTTGTCTTCCAAACTGTCTTTCTGTATGCATTTAGTGACCTCACTATATATTGCTTGCACTTTATGACTCATGTTTTTCGGCTTCTTCGTTGGTGGCAAATATCCCAGTATCTCGCGAGGTCTCTTTGGGGCATTTTTATCACTCTTAATAGGGGATACCTGCGACGCCTTTCCTACCATAACTTTTTTCGACGGGTTTTCTTGCTTTTCAGCCTTGTCATATAAGCTTGTGATACAGCTTACCAGATCACGCATAGCTTGGTTAATATGTCTCTGACCAGACATCATGCTTTCAAGCTCTTTAATTTTTTTACCCAGTTTGCATAAAATACTAGGATTTTTGCTATTCTGAAGCTGCAAATTTGAACCTTTGCCTGCTTGGTCGGCATTTTCGCATATTTTGACTGATCCAGCAGCGGTGGCTTCCTCAGGTTTGCCTTTTGGAGGCGTTCTCAATATTTTTGAGTTCCTTCGAAAAGGATTCTCTGGTGTACATCCCAAACTGTTCTCAGAGGCCATAACTCTGCCAGAGAATAGTTGGGAACACCTGTCAGTGGGTACGTTCAGTCCTTTCCCCTAATAAACCCTACTTATATTTTGGTGGTTGGCAATGCTGTAACCAAAACAAAACGAAGAAGGAGAAAAAGGAGAAACAAAACAAAAAACAGCTGACCGACTAAATCAAAACGGCAAAAAAGAATTGAGTGCACGTTTTGATTAGCTGTTACGTGGGGAAATTCCTATTTAATCTTTTTCTAAACCTACCAAAAAAGGGGCAGGTATGTGCCAAATAAATTATATTGAACTATATTAAAGTACTTATCTAATTCCTTGTGTTAGCATCCAATCAATTAAAAGTCCTGTTCCAGTCTCCCGGTAAGTCTCAAACAAAACAAGTTTTCTATCACTTTAAAAAACTACAAATTCTTGCCAATATTTTAGACCACTGAAAAAACACGTCTGCTTTCACTGACTACTTTCACAGATTCGCTGGGTCTATTGTAATCCTTCCGTTATTTATTATGTGTCCCAGAAATTCGGTTTTAGTTTGAAAATATTTGACTTTTCATCGGAGATCTTCATATTAGCTGTACACAGCTGACGCTACAGTACAATATTTGTGATATTCTTAATGTGTTGCTCTGGGTCAGCAGAGTAAATTAAGACATCATCGATATAGACATATGCGCATTTTCCAATGTATAGTCTCAGAATGTCATCTACACATCTTTGAAATGTGGCTGGAGCGTTCTTTAGGCCGAACGGTAGCCGAAGGAATTCATACTTTGCCCCATTGACTGAAAATGCAGTCTTTTCCCTGTCTTCTGGTTTGATCATAATTTGATGAAAGCCAAATTCTAAATCTAAAGTTGTAAAATACCTTGATTTACCTAAGTTTTGTAATGTCATAGTTATTTCTGGAATAGGGTATCTGCTGTCCTCCATGGCTTGTTTATTTAATTTTTAAAAATCTATAACCATACGTTTTTTTGGGTTTCCTTCTTCACCTATGCCCTTTTTTGATACCGTCTATATCGGTGAGTTATATGGGCTTTTACTTTCTTTAATTATTTCTTTTTTTAAAAGTTTCTATATTTCCTTTTCGACAAACTCCTGATCTGCATATGGATATGGGTATCGCACCCAAACAGGTTCTTTGGATTCAGTCCTAATCTCTGCTTGTATTGTGGTGGTGAAAGGTAGCAGTTCATTATTGTAATTATTCTCCATTAGTTCCTTGATTTCTTTCTCATATTTTTTTATCTCCTATAGAGTAATTTATTTGTTCCCTACCTACTTCAGTAGTTTTTTCAAATGTTACTGAGTAATCAAATAAATCTGTTTTTGCTTTAATTTTTCTTAACGCCTCCTCTCCTAGTACTATATCAGTATTAATTCTTCTGCTTCAAAAAAATCTAAGTCAAATCCTACTAGATTGATTTCTCTCTTGTGAGTAACTGTTGAACTCCGGTGTAGTGTGTTAAACTTAACAGGTTTATTTAATTTTATTCTTTCGGCAAATGGGTAATTTTTACTCACATAGCTACAGTTGCACCTGAAACTATCAGTATATGCACGAATCTTCCATTAGGTGCAGTGCGTCTTAACGGCGGAAGACCGTGGTATTTTATAAAAAATGTTTCTGTCTATTATTATTTCCATAACTTACTTCTGCTTCATTGTTAAGTGACTCCTGGTCGTTTTCTTGGGTGTCTCCCACTTGGTTAAGGCGTTGTGTTTTCCTTTGCTGCGAGTTTGTCGTGTCTTCTCTGTCGCGCTTGAATTGGTTGCCGAATCTTTGGATGGCTAAGCGGATTCTGTGTTTGCCTTGCTTCCTGATGAGTGTTCATTGGTGGTTGTGAATTGTATGGTTGTCGTCTAAATCTTGTTGAAGAGGGGTCTACCTCCATTGCATTTGAGGTTATTGGTGATAAAAATTCTGCTGGAATTGCTGCTGTGTTTGCCACTGTTGATGGCTTCGCCGTTGTACCCTCGGTACGTTTTGCAGTTGGTGATAATGCGAATCATACTGCATCGTTCTAGCTATCCCATGTGCTTCCATCAGATTGGTGCATGATCTTGAGTATAATGCATTCTTTGTTGCTGAACTACTCAATCCTGCGATAAATGTTCTCACTGCCTTTAATTGTATCTCCTTGGATAGAGCGCTGATCACATTTCCATTCTTGTGTGTCATCTCTATTTTGGATAATACTACGTTCAACGCTTGGTTTAATTGATCGTAGTATATATGTAGAGGTTTTCCTGCCTGTCTTATCCTCAACATGTCTTCTTCCAAGACATAAAGTGGGCGTTGATCGGCGTATGAGTCGTCTAAGCGGGCTATGATTTCCTCGAAGTTTAATTTTGTGTTATTATTGATGAAAATTTGTGCGGCTCTTCCTGTAATCTTTCCCCTGAGCAAGATTATTCTGTCCCCTGAATTGCTTCACGTTTCCCATTAGTTGTGGCCAGTTTTCTCCAGTTTCTATACTCATGGTAGTCTTCGCTGAAATTGTTTTTTTGCTGACTTGGAGAGTCCTAAATCAACTTCTTTTGGGTCTGATTATGTGCAGACTTCGTCCTGTGCTTCTTCCACCGATGCAGAGGTTATTTGAGCTTCGGCGAATCTTCTCTGCAAGTCCATAACCAGGGCTTGAAGTGCCTGAATTTCCGCTTGTGCCTGTGCTATTTTTAGAAAATTGCTTCTGTTGGACCACTTTTGATACACTTGAATTTTATTTTGAATTCTTCGTTATTTAAGTCGCGAAGGATTTTATTCACTGAATCCTTTTGTTGACCGGTCCCTACTCGGACGCCAATTAAGAATAATCTTTAGTTATTCCATAGAAATATATTTCCCTTGGATTCCTCCAAGGTTTCTTAATTTAAATATATATATTGTATGTGTACACATTGGACAATATATAACTAGCTATGCCTATGATTATATTTAAACTGAGAACAAGTGTTGTATGCGCGTCACTCTTTTATAGCAGTGCAGTCAACTCGTGTCGGCTTCTGATTGGCTAATTCCGGTGGCGTGGCATCTTGGATAATGTCATGCTTGTTGCTGTTGGTCACATGGTGGCTGTAGATTCTTGTGCGATGATGCCCCTCCATATTGTTGTTGGTCACGTGGTGGCTGTACATTCTTGTCCGATGATGCCCCTCCATGTGTCTGTGTGTTGATCACGTTGCACATGCGTGGTGTATATATATGTAGGTAGTACGAGTCATACGTGTATGGCTGGATGTTGACTCGAGCAAGTGTTTTTGGTTGGTACAAATTATTTAAAGAAGGTCGAAAACGTGTTAATGACGAACCATGTCCAGTATGGCCATCCATATCAACGTATGATCAACACGTCAATAAAATAAAGGAATTGATGCTTGCGAATCAACGATTAAAATTTAGAGATCTTACTGGCATCGTTGGAATATCGGAAGAAGTAATGAAATCCATTTTTAAAGATCATTTGGGTCTAAGGAAAGGGAAAACATGATTGGTTCCAAAATCATTAAATTTTTTTGAAAAACAGTGTCGTGTTAAAGTCTGTGAAACTCTGTGAAGTAAAGCTTTCCAACTACCAGAATATAATGAAACGTATAATTACTGTCGATGACTCTTGGATCTATGCTTACAACCCGGGAACAGATGATCAAGCTGACAATTTTTTTATAGTTTTCTGCGATTATCTAAGTGTAGTGCAATCCGTATTCCTTCGGCATTTCCGGCCAAACTGTCAACAAGGAATACATTTGAGTGTTGTGCGTTCCTCACATTTAAGATTGGTTAGGTGGAAATTGAATTTAAGCTGTTTGAGTATTGGAAAAAACGCTGGTACAAGTGTATTCAATACCAAATAAAACAATTAGTGTTTACCCTTTCCAAATGTTTTAATAATCTTATTGTGTTTGATATCAGAAAAAATTAACAATTTTTAGGTCAACAGGTTAGCACATATGAACTTTTATATTGTTTACCATTTTTAGCCAATTTAATTAAATATTTAATTTAAGTATTTTGTAATGTAATTTAAATATTTTTTATTTTATGTTAATAAGGAGTCGATCCCGCTTTGTTGAGAATGATCTCAAAGATCCGAATGACTAATTTATTAAAATTGATGATCAATCATATGATCAACTAATTCAACCATCGCCACATATTTCTAATACATTTATGTCCATAAAGTAAGATGGAAACTGCATTAAATATCGTTTTATTCTTCAATCCAAGGCTTAAACACGCGGGCACTCTATCAAAGTTCGAAAAGTTTAAAATGGATAAAAGTAGTTTCCAGTACTAATGCATTCTTATTACTTTTGAAAACTTGCAGCTCACACGTACCATATAGAAGATGGCAAAGTCATACCCTTCGCACCTGTGAAGCCGTTCCAACTGATGTTGCTCCTTCAGAAGAAGATGAAAATAGTAATACTCGTGCTCTTTCGGGGAACCTTATATGGTGTTTTTTTAGTTTTAATAGTTTCAAATATGGAGCATTCTTCAGCACACTTTGAACAGTAGATAAGCTCACTTTAACATCAGCGATACTTGAGAGTTGCGTGAGATTGCTCTCTTGTTAACATCGGAAATCAGTTTATTGAAACCCGCCTTCATTATTTCGCCCGTACTCGAGACATATTAAAAAAGAAATTGCATATAACTCTTCGATTTCTCCCAGTTTTTTTTTTTTTTTTTGATATTTCAATTATTGGAAGCTATAACTTTTTATTTATAAGCTTCGATTATTGCTTTCCACACTAAAAAAATAGAGCACTTAGCAATATCATAATATTTGGTGTAAGTACGTATTCAGTCTCCGAAGATAAATTTAATCAAATTGCACGTGTTGACCAGATGATGCAAAAATAAAGAATATAATATTAAAAACCATGCAATGGAACATTCTTATCGCATGTTCTCTGTATCAGTGATTGTTCCCAAAAAGATGAGGAAATCACAAAACAATAAAGCAAGTTGATAACAAAAATGCTAGAAGCAATTCTTTTAAACTGATAAAGGTGTACTAAGTTGGCAATGCACAGTGTATATTAAAACTATAGATCCAAAGATTGCATGCATTTTAATTCTGATTAACATTAACTAATTCTGTTCTACGGAATCTCATATATTTTGCTTTTACTCTTGATTTTATAACGCTGTTTTAAATTGTCAATTGTCATAATCTTCCTCATACATTTTACTTATATTTTTGATTTTTTGGTTGGAAACAGTGATTCGCCATTTTTTATATTCTCTTTGCGCAATTCCATACTTTTTAAAACATTTTCATTTGTTGAATGAGTAGTCATACTTTTAATGCTTCCAGGGGTTCTACTCAGTATGGGGGACGGTACAGGCACCCACATATTATTCAATCGCTGAAAGCTTGTACGAAATTTATTATGCCCGTACTGTGCTACATCTTCCCACTCCACAACTGGATAAACACAAGCATCGTTATTTTCAAATATTTCCGACCACTCATCTTGCGTTTTTTTTAAGAATGCTTGTTTTACTAAATCTATAGTAATATCTTTTTCATATTGATTTTCAGGAAATTGACAGAGTTCAGGCAATTCTAAATTACTTTTAAAAAGTTCGAAGAACTTTGGTTCCAAAGCTCCTACTGTCATATATTTTCCATCCTTCGTTTCGTATAGATCATAAAAATAAGCCCCTCCATCCAACATGCTTTGGCCTGATTGACTCTTCCATATGGGAAGGGAACGGGACAAAAATAACCAAGAGGATAAATAAGCCACTCCTTCACACATTGAAGCATCAATTATTTGTCCGCAACCAGAGCGATGGCGTTCTAAGAGCGCTAAACAAATTCCCATTGCACATAGTAAACCTCCACCAGCAAAATCTGCCAAGATATTTAAAGGTGGAGTTGGTCTATTATTACGAGAACGCAACATAGATAAAACACCAGAAATCGCAAGGTAGTTAATGTCATGCCCTGCTCGTTTTGCTAAGGGACCATATTGGCCAAAACCTGTTAAACGTGCGTATATTAACCTAGGATTTTCCTTGCACAAAACATGGGGACCAAGGCCAACACTCTCCAATACACCAGGTCTAAATGGGTCAATCAATACATCATGAACTTGAACAAGTTTTCGTGCTAGTTGACGCCCTTCGGATGTTTTCAAATTAATATTTAGAGTCGTCTTTCCATGTGTCATTACATCGAAGTTATTTTCCCAAACCTGAAATAACATTATATAAGTTTATGATATGTACAAGTATATCACAATGCATATTATTTTAAGAGAATTTATTAAATAGAACAATACAACACCTTTACGGCGGAAGTATATTTGTCAATTACTAACCAGTCATAATCAGCAGAATTGTTCAAGACGAGTTGCTTACAACATTATATATGTGAGTTTTGGAGTTTGAATACATTGAATATATTTATATTATATAAATGCTTTTCTTTATTGTATGATTTAGGAATGTTTCCAATTCCATAATTTACCAAACTGAAACTCCAAAAAAATTATTGCTATTTAAATACTCAATGAATAACTACTTTACTAATAATATGTACTTCGTTTAATATTTCCTTTTGTTGTAAAATATTTTTTTATGAATTAACAAAGTCTATTGATGGATTATTATGATTAAACTAATATTTATTGTTGTCCCTAAGATATACATTCTAATAAGTTATAATTAGCAAAAAATGTTTTCAAATCCTTCAAAGTTGCTAAAGCACATAACTATATTAATTTCACGACGAACGTTCAAGTTCAAATGAAGTGAAGCATACTAAACATAAGGATTTGAATGTATTCCATTTCTGTATGTTTCATTTAACGAAGTATTACTCAATTTGGGCAAATACTTTAAATAATTTTTCTCTAAAATGTAAAGCTTTAACATGTGTTTTCTACCCATGTTACGGGTTTCAACACCACTGAGTTGAATAGAAGGAATTCAACTTCAGATCAACCTGACTCTTTTTTTGGTATTACGAACTTCAACTATTTTTAGTTGAAGTTTTAATAATGCTTGAAGCCTTTTTAGAAAAGGAAAATTTGAAAGATAATTAAAAGAAAACCCAAATCGGACATTAAAAGAAAACCCAAAACTATTCAATTCAGTTCGTGCTTGAGTGAAAATTCATTAAAGGGGTCATTAAAATGATCTAAATTGCCTCGAAATATGAATCAGGATATTAAATTTAATTTAAAGAAAAAAAAAAAGAAATGCAAACTGTTTCATTCAAGAAATCACTCAGAATATAATGCCTAGTGTTAGTGTTGATTTACTAAGAATATAATGCTTAGTGTTACCCTGCGATTATAGATAAAGTTATAAGTTTTAAACCACCAGTGCGTGGAGGTAGACTTAACCTAGAATTCTATCGTATATGTCTTAAGGCAAAAAGTAAAAAATGTTTTTGAACAGACTCTAACTGGTCAGAATGAATTTGGTAACTTGGGTTCCATACAACTGCCATATTCCTATATAGAAGTAACCAAAGTTGAAAAAAGTATTTTAGTAAGATACGTTTGTTTAAGTCTATTTAAAACAGACATCTTTCGTCAGTTAAATTTTATAAAATTAAATTTTAGAAATTTCTATAGCAGAAGAGACATCGTTTATAAATAACACGAAGAGAATCGGACTAAGATGACCTTGTGGAACAACTGAAAGACATTAAATCCTCAAATATCACTCTTTGTGTTCTATTATACTATAAATAAAAAGATGCTAATTGAAGAAATCTTGGTTGAAAGTCCAGTAGTTCAAGTTAATATACGAGAGTTGAGATATTCACTTTATCGAAAGCTTTGCTAAAGTATTGTGTATATACATCCGTATGACAGTGTTCCCAAAAACACAATGATGATTGTTAGTAGATTTCCCTTTCCGAAATCCATGTAGAGAAGTGGAGTTTTATTGGTCTGCAATGATGACTTCAAAAATTTTAGGTATAGGATAGCTTTGAGTGTAAGGCCCAAATCCAATTTTATACAATGGGCTGCTTCCATATTGAACGAAATATTCCTTGTTTTAGAGAGGAATTGAATATCTTGGCAAGTAGTTACATTTGGCACTATTTTTCAGGAGCAGTAACAGTCTGTTAGGATGTAGTTTATTGGCTTAACAAATTCAAAACACAACAGCTACTCTAAGTATTCAAGGTCTGTCGCAAAAGAAACAGAACATTTTGAATATAACTGTTTCTGGTGGCCCCACCTATTAGTGGGTATATGAAATAAAAAGTTTGGTCTCTTGTTGACATTTCGTAAAAATTTTAAGACAATTGGTTAACTACAATCGATGTTATCGATCTAAAAGTGCCAGCAGCTTTTGGTCATCGGTCGTAAAATTCATTTTAAACAAAGAGCAAATATTAAATTTTGTTTTAAACTTGGGAAAACGTTTACTGAAACGTTTCAAATGATGGAAAAAAGTTTATGGTGATCAGTGCCTAACCCGTAGTAATGTGCATGCGTGGTTTAAGCGATTCCAAGAAAGTCGTGAGGACCTCTGTTACGATCAGAAGTCACCGAAAAAAAGTAGTCTTCAGAAGTTTTTACGATTCCGAGGGTATTGTATACCGAGAGTTCGTCCCACCTGTCCAAACGATTAATTCTGTGTTTTACCTTGGTATTATGTAGCGTCTTTTGTCACGCATTCGTCGACAACGATTAATTCTGTGTTTTACCTTGGTATTATGTAGCATCTTTTGTCACGCATTCGTCGTGCTCGACGACAATACCGTGAGGCAGGGTCCTGGCGCCTGTTGCACCATAATGCGCCGTGTCATCGGTCGACGCTTATCACTGATTTTTTGACAAAAAAAACTCTATATTAACCATTAATCACTCACCCTACTCACCTGATCTCACCCCTGGCACCCTGTCATTTTTACCTATTTGGAAAGCTTCATTTGCCCATAAAAGGACACTGGTTTCAGAACAATTTAGCTATCCAAAAGGCGACGACCGATATTCCCAAGAGCATTCCGAAAAATGACCTTAAACACTCATTTGAAATGCTAATTGACCGGACTAACGCTGTATCGAAGTACAAGGAAACTACTTTGAATAAAAAAATATAAATTTTGAAAAATTATAATTTTTTATTGTTTTTTTTTTTTTTAATAGTCCTGTTTCTTTTGCAACAGACCTTGTGTACTTGGTAATAGACACCCTGTCGTTGTGAAAATATTGAAGCAGTGTTGCCCATGATCAGAAAGCATCACGGTTTTGAATGCGCGATAAGATGGAAGTGGATTTGTAAGTGAATTTTGTATTAAATATTAATTTTATGGTTGGTATAATGTATTAAAGCAACAAAAGATGTCAACAGGGTATAGTTTAATACTTCTGAAAAAGTCTTTTACTTTTATTACTTTTCTTATGCAGTATTCTTTAAAGAAAAAATATATTTCTTTTACATATTTTTTGCTTTATTTTGTTCGTATTTATCGTAAAATTCTCACCTTCATTTCCCAGTATTTCGACATCAATTAAATCGTTAAAGCTTCCATATTTCTAAGCAACACGTTTTTCGCGAATTAATTACTGTAATATTGCAGCAAAATATCTGATCTACTACTGTGCCCAAAAAATAAGGTGTATTTATTTGTATTTATTTTGAAAATTCTTTATTTATTCTTCTAAATCAATTTCATCCCCTTCAAAGTAATTCCCTCTCGATGCAATGCACTTATGCCAACGGATTTCCAATCTTGGAAACACTGGTTGTAGTCACTTTCCGGGATGGCCTTCAGTTCCGTCTTCGCTGCGGCTTGATTCTCCTCTATCGTATAAAAACGGTGTCCCCGGAGCGATCTTTTGAGTTTGGTGAACAGCCAGAAGTCGCACGGCGCCAGATCAGGTGAATACGGCAGTTGCGGAACGATATGGGTTGAGTTTTTGGCGAAATGATCACGAATTACGAGGACAATATATGCACCATGCATTATCGTGGTGTAAAAACCAAGAATTGTCTTTCCACAATTCCGGCCTTTTTAGGCGGATAGCATTACGCAAATGACGCATAACGTTCAAATAATATTCCTTGTTGACTGTTTGACCGGTTGGAAGGAATTTATAATGCACAACACCACGATAATCGAAGAAAACAGTCAACATGACCTTGATTTTTTAGACTTTGGCGCGATTTTTTTGGTCTCGTCTCTCTTTTGGCACAATAATCGGTCGATTGATCGGTTGTTTCGGGGTCGTAAGCCTAGATCCAAGTCTCATCGCCAGTTACAATGCATTTTATGACACCCTGGTAGTCGGAAAGCATCGTTTCACACACTTCAACGCGACACCTTTTTTCCAAAAAATTTAATGTTTTCGGTACCAGTCGGGGAATTTGACCCCAAAATTTTAAAATGGTACTGACCGAGCCTTTAGATTTTCCAACTTCATCAGCAAGGTCTCTAATTGTTAATCGACGGTTTTTCAATACTAAATCTTTGATTTGTTGAACGTGAGCTTCGTCGGTTGAGGTTGACGGTCGCCCTGGACGCTCTTCGTCTTCGACACGTTCACGGCCAGCTTGGAACTCACTATACCACTTGTAAAAATTTTTTTTTAGACATAGCCCCATCCCCAAAGGCTTTCTGCACCATCCTCAACGTATCCGCAGCAGAAAATTGATTCCGTAAACAAAATTTAATGCAAATTCTTTGCTCAACAAACTTCGACATCGCGTGCAGTTTAAATTTAAATGTCACGGAATATCAGCTGAGCATCAGGACATAGTAACAGGGTTGTAGTATTGCGATAACTATTAGGTCGCTTGAATAAGCTGACATCGAACTTCTACAATTGTTATTTACATACATTTGGATACCATATTAGTTTTTTTATCATTATTTTCTACTAATGGATATTTAATTATGAAATAAATTCTATCGTAATTTTACAAAATTTTGAATTTGAGGTTTATTGTTATACAGCCATGGACACATAAATAGCACACTTGGTCATCAAATAAGAAAACATTTATTTATTCCTTAAGTTTATCACTTACGGATTTAAAAAGGAATGCGTTTTATTTTAAAAATTATTCACTTTAATATAACTAAAACCCTAAAACAATAAACATTTTACTATCGCCAAGAAAAGACGAAAACATCAATATCTTATACGTATATGACAGCTGGGACACATAAATAGCACAATCTGAAAACAGGTTAAAAAAGGTACAAAAGTTTATAAAAATTAAAAAAAAATGCATGAGATTGTCCAATTCATTGGTATTTTGTCTATATCCATATTTTTTAAGCACCCGTTCACATCTTCGCTGCATGCTGTCCACCAGTTTTTGCTTGCTATTTTGAACTTTATATTATTCCATAAATTTCCTATTGGTTTCAGATCTGGGTTTTGCACAGGCCACTCATATATTCTAAACTTTTCATTGCCGAGACCATACTTTACTATCTTTGCGGTGTGCTTAGGTGTATTGTCTTGCATAAATGTCCAATTTATGGGCATGGATTCAAATACAAATGGCTCCATTTTATTTTTCAGTATATCCAAATACTAAAACTGGTCCATTTTACTATTTATTCGAACAACTGGTACGATGCCATGCCATGAAATCACTCCCTAGACCATGATGCTTTCACCGCCGTGGTTAATGGTTTTTTTGGTATACCTAGGTTTAAGAGATTTACCTTGTGGACGACGTAAAAATGTTTTTCCAACTGGAACCTTCCTATTTATCTTGGTTTTGTCGCTTAAAACCACGTTCTTCCAAAATTGTGCTGGTTTTTCCCTGTGGGCCTTTCCAAATGCCAGTTAAATTTTGGTGTGGCGTTTTGACAGGAGTGGTTTCTTACCGGTAATTTGTCCAAAAAGTTGAGATAAGTTGAGTCGTCTTCGTACAAACTCTCTGGACACGTTCACACCATATTCGTCATTAATTTCGATCATAATTTCTCTGGTTGACGCTTTACGCTTTACTCTTCCGTACTATGTTTTTGTCAACACTAATATCGGTTTTACGTGGTCCTGGTTTTCTTGGTATCT
The DNA here is from genome assembly GCA_027475135.1 of Bactrocera correcta. NCBI lineage: Eukaryota > Metazoa > Arthropoda > Insecta > Diptera > Tephritidae > Bactrocera > Bactrocera correcta. The sequence goes on from CM050325.1 coordinate 45,456,438, forward strand.
TTTTATTGACACAAGGTGGGTCTGCCTTGTTGCATAAAGTTCATTTTATAACATGTTTTTGCACATATTGGACATAAGGACTCCCTTTTCCGGAGTGGAATGATTTTTTCTTCTCGTTTTAATGAAATATCCATGAAATTCGCAGATTTAAATTAAAAATATGCGATAACCTCACACAAAATTCAAAAAAAATTACGAACTTAAAAATGTGCTATTTATGTGTCCACCATATAAACATTATACGTAATAAAATTGTCGCGTACAAAATTTAATAGAAAATAAACAGTATTTTTGTGTAGACATGAGCCTCATAACAGTGAAATATAGATACATACCAAATTTTTATTGTTCAGCTACTTTAGGATTAAAAAAATTAGCATTAATATAAGATTCAGATGTGTGCTATTTATATGTCCATGGCTGTATTTGTAGAGTGCTCATTATTTAGTAAGTATTTAACTTTATCGCTATTTAAAAATATTGGGTTGATTAGCTGTACCTTATCCAATGCTGATTCTATTTCGTCTATCTGTGCTCTGTTTCGATATCAAGTAATGTAATTGTTCAGTGTAACAAGGTTTGTGCGGAAAGTATTAAGACTGAGTCGATTAAAAAATATTTATTGAACCAATCGTTACAATTTTTGAAAAAACTTTCAAATAAGCAGCGCTGCCACCGCAATTTTCAAGCATTGAAGGCGTCAAGGAAGGCATTACCCGGAATAGCTTTCAGAGATGCAAGCTACTTTTATCTCCTCCGTCGTCCCAATATGCTTGCCTGCTTAATCATATGGAACGTCTCTTTCGTGTACCTCTGCTCTAACGAACGTTGCATTTTAGGCTTGCACCACTCACAGAAACACGTCTCGCGAAAATGTTTGTCCTGACTTTTCAGGTGCTCGAAGGTAACGGACCACCGCTCGTTCGTTAGCTAGGAACGACCTCTGCCGAATTCAGCCAGTGCACGCACTCTCCGAAGTACAATCGCGGCGGAAGAAAATCAGTCCTATTACGTTCGTGTTACTTGTTGAGCTTATAATATTGTTTACGGTGTTAGTAAGTTGGTTTATTTTAACTTGAAGATGGCTATTGGTACATTCCTGTTCCTCACTTGCGTCAATCAGGGGTTCTGTCCATGTTTTAAGCTGGCTCGAAATCCAGAGTTTCATCACTTATCGATATTTTTTTAGAAATGTCGATGTTTGAATTTATTTTTAAATAATTGTGATTTCGAAACCTGAACTATAACAATGCTCTCGAATTCTATTGTCTCTGTTTTATTCTAAGTTATTTGGCAGGGCGACTCAATCTGTTTGTAAGGTTTGAGCAACTACATCGTTTCTGTTGGTAGATGGTTGGTCGGGCTAGGAGGATTTGAGAGATGCACGGTTTGACCGTATTCTATTATCATCTGGGTTAGTTGTTCGATTAGCTCTTCGGCTGTGCCTAGAGATTCATTGCACCTTATAGTCAGAGCAATCGTCAATACCTGATATTTGAGGCGGTATTTCATGGACCCTATTATAGCCTAGCCTGGAGTTCCAGCCCAGTATGTTCAGTGAAAGCACTTATGAAAGCACGAATTACGTTCTCATCCATGTCGTGTATTTTCCCTATGTCACTTGGTAACAATATTTTATTATTAATATTTTTTTTTTTATATTTTATTCTGTTGAACATTAACTTATTTATTTTAAGCGAGATGTAGATTTCCTTTAAAATACCGTTTTATGTAGAACTTGATGACGTTTGCTTTCCAACACCCTTTATTTCACTTCTTCCTCACCTATCAAAATTTTTTTAAGAAAATTAGCACGTTCTTTTTATATTTCCTTCTCTTTAAGGTTATTTTTTCAATTTTTTTTTTTTAACTTCATTCAAAATGCGGTAAGGTTTCAAGACCTGAGCATACTCTTGTAGAACCCAAAGTGGTGATCTAGTAGCTGATGTCAAATCTTACTGAAGTTATGAAAGGAACCCTGCTCCAGCCTTCAGAACAGCTGTGCAATTATGATATCTGGAGATAGCGAATTCAACCGATGACGATGAAATAGATGTTCCATTGTCCGACTATGGCCATTGACTTACTGGCCGAGCTATTCAAATACGGCGGGGAAGGGCTGACAAGGTGCGCACACCAGCTCCTTTGAAAGATATGGTCGGATAAAAGCACCCCGATGATTGGAACTTACAGGGAGACCGTACAATCTGAGCCAACTCCCGTGGGATAAGTCTCTTCAACATCGCATATAAAATTCTTTCGAGCGTACTATGTGAATGATTAAAGCCCACCGTAAACAAACTGATTGGACCTTATCAGTAGGACTTCAGACCTGGAAAATTAATAACTGACCAGATATTCACCATATGCTAGACCTTGGAAAATATCTGTGAAAAGAGGATCGACACACACCACCGCTTTGTCGATTTTTAAGCTGCTTTTGACAGAACGAAAAAGCCTTCTTGACGTGATGTCTAAATTTGGTATCCCCGCAAAATTATTAGGGCTGTGTAAACTGACGTTAAGCATTACCAAAAGCTTGGTCAAGATCGGTTTCTTCAATTTACTGCTGAAAAAACTAATTCGAGCTACAGATCCAAATAGAGGATAATACTGAAAAAGAAAGAAAATGGATTTAGTAGTGAACGAGGGCAAGACAAAATATCTTTGACAAAAAAAAAAAAAAAAAACAGTCGTTACACTCGCGACATGGCTCTCAAGTCACTGTTGACAGTCATAACTTCGAAGTCCATATGGCCTAATGAGTGTCCGAGGGAAAAGTTTTGCAGATGATTTATGGCTTTGCGCATTAGCAACGGCGAACACCGCAGTCGATGGAACGATGAGCTGTACGAGATATACAGCTTAGTTGCATAATTTTGCTCGGTAGAATTTAAGATTTTTGAAATGAATGTAATTGATCTTCCTTCTTGGGATACGACTGCACCTACAGCTACATATGACGCATCAGTGGTTACAACTAATTTCTTTTTTTTAAATCTGGTTAAACAAGTTCAATTTGTTCTTGTAATACTTTCTTTAAAGTTTCGCAAGCAGTTATTCCTTCCTGATCAAGGTTAATAACTCTTTTCTTTGACATATATTGTGCTATTTTCCTATTTTCTCCTTTCAAATGTTTGGTTAATGGTCTAGCAATTGTTGCGTAGTTTTTAGTAAACTTCCTGTATAATCCCGTTTTTCCTAGAAATCCTCTAAGTGGCCGTAGCGTGTTGAGATTTGGATAATTCTTTATTGTTTATATCTTTTTGGGATCTGTTTTTATTACTTTGTGGGATACAACGTAACCTAAAAATTCAACCTCGGCTGTTATAAACGTTGACTTTTCATTGGAAATTTTCTTATGAGCTTTTTCAAGTGTTTGTACTGTATATTTTAAATGAAATATATGTTCTTTTAATGTTTTTAGTATACTATAATATCGTCAATATATACGTGACCAAATTTTCCAATACATTCTTGTAGAATATTGTTCATTGCTCTTTGGAATATACTTGGAGCATTTTTTAGCCCAAACGACATTCTTTAATATTCAAATTTTCTATTATTCACGGAAAATGCAGTTTTTTCAATATCATTTTCTTCCATCAAGATTTGTGTAAATCCAGACTCAAGGTCTTCTGTAGAGAAATATTTAGATTCTCCCAAATTAAAGAGTCTTACCTCTGGGTTAGGCATTGGATACCTATCTGTTATTGTTTTTTCGTTAAATGTTTTTTTAAATCGATGACCATTCTTAGTTTTGGACTACCGTCCTCATTTATACCTTTTTTCGGAACAACCCAAATCGAAGGGATTTTGCTATGCCTTACAATTCCTTTTTCCAATAAACTTTGGATTTTCTGGCTGACAAAATTATTTGCGGATAATGAATGTGGATATTTAATTTATAGGTTTTTATATAGGTTTTTCATCTTCTGTTCTTGTTTTTTCTTTGCTATCTGTTCCGAATGGTAAATGCATGTTTATGTTTTCATGGGTTTTATTTATTATTTTGATAACATCCTTTCTAGGCAGTGGGATGTTAATATTTTTAACTTCATTACCTTTGTTTTTATATTTTTCTGCAAAATCTTCGAAATTATTATCATCGGTAATATTGAAATTATTTATTTTTAAATTATTAGTGCCTCCTTTTTTTGGAGTATATTTTTTTATTTTATTGCCGGTATTATCTTCGACTGGCGTCTTAGGACTTTCTTGTACCAAGTAGTTTAAATTTTGTATTTTTATATTTTTATTTGGTTTTTCACCATTCATTTTTTGTTTTTTTTATGAACTTAGGCTGGCGTTTTAGGACTATCTTGTCCCAAGGAGTTTAATAAAATTAAGTCATTGAGAAAATGTGTTTTCTCTATTTTATTATTTCTATAAATTAGTTTCCGATTTGGAATATCTATTGGTGCTCTGATTTTATTTAAGAAATTTATTCCGATTAAGAGATCGCTCGCTAAGTTATCAATTTCATAAACACGTTCTTGTAAGCCCAATAGATTAATATTATGACAATGTTTTATGATGGTCGAAACATTAATGGTCCTTACCTTCTTCTTAATTACTAAAGTGTTTTTGGTATTATAAATTCCAGTTCGTATATATGAACTGGTTGCTCCCGGACCTATTAAAATTCGAATGATTTGCCCAGTTTTCATATCTGTGTTTATTATATAGGGCAAATCAGAGTTTACCCTAAAAACTGGATTTCCCCAACGTTTTTGCCTCTTTGATATATGTCTTTGTTGATAATTGGTTTCCCAATTATAACTGTTACTCCGAACCTGTTCATAGTTTGCTTGTATAGGCCTAGGATTACTGATAATTTGATTTGATTGGTCCACGTCCATTGCTTCTCGACGATTGTGATATTTTTGGTTTGTATTAGTTATCGTTTGCAAATACCTTAAATTATTTTGAAAGTTAGTATTAAATTTTTGTTTTCGAGAATCAATTTCTTGATTCTTTTTTGAGAATTGTGACGCAAATTGTGACCTTATCTGGTTTGACTGAAATTATTGCGCTTTGGCAAGAGCATTTGGTTTAAAGGGTAGTTCAAACAAGTTATGAAGGTTCTAAAAGTGCCGAAATTTGTTCCGTGCGTCATTATTGTTTTATTTATTAACAATGCCAACTTCTTATTGACATCATTGTAGTAATCTATTAAGGATTGTGATCCTTGTCTACGTATGCTCATTTCATAGTCAATTACGTGTATTGGCCTTCTATCGGCATACGCAAAATCTAGTCTCGAAAATATGGTCTCTTAATATAAAACTGTGCCATGGTTTATCAAAATGTCGGTAGCATTGCCCGCAAGCTTGTTTTTCAGTATTGTTAAGGCTCCAAAATATCTCCTACTCTCTTCTATATAGACTCGTTGTTTTTTTTTTCAGCTTCCCTCCAGCTGATGTATGACCTTCCCGAGAATTCCGGTAAAGATTTTACAATTTCTAAATTTTCATTGCATATAATTGCGTGCAGTTGTTATATTTTTTTTAGCTGAGTTATTTCAGCTGTTAGGTTCGTCGTTTGCGTCGATGTCAGTCGAGCTATGTCTTCTGTAGTAAAATTACTAACAGCCATTTTCGAAAATTTTAGAATTATGTTGTGCACTTTACAATAAATTTGTACTTCTTTTTTTTATATGTATTTAATGTAATAATAATATAATTTATCTCGTTTTCTTTTTTATTTATATATATTTAATCGATGTATAAGTATATATCTTGTTTTTTTTTCTTAAATAAGGGCACTTGTGAGTGTCATGATTATTGGTTTTGCAATACTTACAATGCAACAATTTTTCATATTTAATATTAGTGGGATTATTTCCCATTTAATTAATAAATATAGAATTTACTTACAACTAACATTATGTTCTTGTGTCTACTGCTGCTGTTGTTACTGTTGCTGTTGCTACTGTTGCTGTTAGTTCTTGCCTTTGCTGCTGCTGTTGTGGAAACTAGTTGCCTTTTCCCTTTATGCGTGGTTGCTGCTTTATTGTTTTTAATGCGGGGTTTTCACTGTAACACTGTTTATTTTGTTGTTTTTAAGGAAATCTGTGTTTTCTTTCTAACTTGATTTTTATGCTTTTGTTGATTACATGTTGTCTTTGTGGATCGCTCGCCGCTTAATTTTTAATTTTGCTGCACTTGTTATTTAGTTTGCCTCTCGCAAAGGGTCACGTTGCATGGTATATGCAAGGGATTGTTGCTTTACAATAACAATGTTACTTTTGTAATTGATAAGCTAAAGTACTTTCACTTTTGTTTCTATTGTGATATAATACTATACATTTGATTGTAAATTTATATTTCGGATTTTGTTTTTTTTTTTTTTTCTCGCGAGTTCGCGATACTTGTTTGCGTTTTTTAAATGTTTTTGGTCCAACAGGAGTTTTACGTTTCTCCTGGCAGGATCGCCAGTTATTTTTTGCGCGAACGCAGGGTGGTTTTTAAAAAGATGTGAATCTAATGAGTTATGTTCAAAAACAAAACTGAAATATCTTTATTTCACTTATATTTATACAATTGATATCTTAAGTCTTAAGTTAGATGATGGGCTGTCTAATTCCACTTAAAGCGTGCCATAAGTTATAGTTTATGGCCGCTTCTTAACTGGCGACGTGTCAATAACATATTTGACACATTCGTTAAATAATGAATTTATATGAATATTGTTCACTTTAGGCAAAAGTGCTATAGCTATTGGTGGCGTTAACTTTATTGTTTATTTTAGGCATACGAGTAAGTGCCGTTAGCTGTTGGTGGCTGTTTAAACGAGTTAATCCTCCCCCCACTCTACCTGGGAAAAACTGGCGCACCCTAAGGACGAACACACATCACCACACAACACCAAAACAACTCACCACACCTGTACCCCTACCCATTAAACAAAAAGGATGGACAACAGGATAGAACACACATTTTCGTTATCAGTTTCGATCGACACAAGCCGCATATCATCATTCGCACGTCAATTCGTTCTAAGCAGATTCGTCACAAAAAGTTCGAACATCAGCCTTCAAATGTTTTCATCATACGCGGCGCTACGTACATCCCTCCTGCGATCCCTCATCGGTCCGGGGTGCTACTTCTATCCACCCTGCTCCGTGCACCTACATATGTACATTCGTCGCCCGCATATAATTTATAATTTTTTATGTAAATTTAAGTACAATAGCGGTGATTGTGAACATCTTAAATTATATTAAATGAATGTAAATTTTAACCTGTGCATTTGTTTTATTAAATAATTGTTGAGGTGATTATTTATTTATTAATTTATTTATTTAAGTCTATGAACATTAATTCTTACAGACTAATAAAAACTAGGATGCAAATTAGAAATCTAATATGTATTAATAATTAAATTACAATAACATGAATAGATAACTTAAACTAAAAAACAGAATTGAGGGTATTAATGAAGGATACCCTAGAGTGAGAGAAGTCTAGAAGAACTTTCTCGGAAATCGAATTAAACTCCCGCATAGCACGCTTGAGAGGAGCATATCCAGCAAAATTAGTACTTTCCTTTTTATAATAAAATGGGGAAACATATGTATCTGAGACAACACTGAGGAGTATTGAAGTTAATTTTCCCTAGTAAATAGGGACAGTCAATATCTCCATTAATTGCATTGTAAACAAATGAGAGGCTGAGAATGGACCGTCGATTTTCCAGCAATTTAAGATGTAGAAGCAATAAGCGAGATGTATACGATGGTATTGGGTCAACGAACTTTAAGGAGCGGAGAGCAAATTTAAGAAAAATCTTTTGAACACGCTCGATCCTATTAATTGACGAAATGCAATATGGTCTCCAAATGAACACTGCGTACTCCAAAATGGACCGAACAAAACAAGTATACAGTAATTTTAACGTGTAGGGGTCAGAAAAATTTAAAGCATTTCGACGGACAAATCCGAGCACAGAGAATGATTTAGAAGTGATGTAGTTGATGTGATTACTGAAAGAAAATCTTTTGTCAAAGATTACCCCAAGATATTTGATTTCAGTAACACATTTTAGGACGTAATTAGAAATATTGTAACTTGAAGATATGATGCTACGTCCCCTACCATAAGAGATCTGGGAGCATTTATCTAGATTCAGAAGAAGCTTCGATTTCGTGCACCAATCATAAAAAGTATCAATATCACACTGAAGATTGAGTACATCTTGTGGGTTTTTGATTGTTGCAAAAATTTTTAAGTCATCTGCGTATAACAGCAAGTTAGCGAAAGAGAAGCAACAGGAGATGTCATTGATAAACAGCACAAAGAGAAGTGGACCCAAAACGCTTTCTTGGGGCAGTCCCGATGACGCAATGAATGAATCAGATGACACTCCATCGACACTGACAACGCATCGTCTATTGTGTAAATATGATTTAATCCACTGCAAGAAGACCGAGTGAAACCCTAAAGATGATAATTTTTTAATTAGAATATTGTGTGGAACTTTATCAAAGGCCTTAGAGAAATCTGTGTAGACACAATCTACCTGAAATCCAGCGGAGAATGCAGACATACAATAATCACTAAAAACCGCTAAGTTTGATACAGTTGAGCGTCCCGAGACAAACCCATGCTGATTGACATTAATTATTGATTTTACTGCAAAAAACAATTTATTTTTAACAGAACACTCAAAAATTTTCGAAATAGTAGAAAGTTTAGAAATAGGTCTGTAATTGGAGACTATATCCTTTCTACCACCTTTGAGAATAGGCGTGATGCATGTTGATTTCCAGTAAGAGATAAAATTCCCAGAGGAAAGAGATTTGTTAAAGATAAGCAAAATCCAAATCCAATTTGGAAGAAGATTTAATATCACCAATAGCCGAAGGCAATATCATCCTGTGAAAGACACAGTTAGCCAAAATTTATGGATGGGAAATTATTATCCGAAAAAGTGGAATTAGTAACGGGATCATCGTGAACATAATTTGATTTGAAAAATTCAGCAAACACGTTGGAGATTTCGCCAGGAGTACATGCTGACTTATCACCCCAGCATAGAGCAGAGGGAATGGCCGAACACGCTCTTCTAGATTTTACAAAGTTCCAAAAGAACTTGGGGTTCGACTTAATTGCAGACTCCGTACTAAAAATAAACCTTTTATAGAGAGACTTATCCAATTCATTAAACAGCTTTGTGTAGTGCTGATATTGAACAAAGAAAACATGAGGTTTTGTTGAAGAGAATTTTCTGTAGTATTTATTTCTAAGGTTTTTTAACCGTCTAAGGTCCTTAGTGTACCAAGGCAACTTATATGGTTGCATATGTTTGAGCGGGATATTATTATGACAATATTCCTGAATTGATTTCTTAAAGATCGAGAAACTATTAGATGTATCTAGTCCCGAAAGTAAATCATCCCATTTAATCTCGGAGAGCAGATTGTTGAGTCGTTAAAAATCACAAAATGCAAAATTAAAACCCAGCCCATTAATAGGTTTAACAGGAGCGAAAAGATAAGTATCCACTTCAAACGCTAGCGGAGAGTGATGAATGGTGGCAGGAGTAATTGAAGATAATCCATCAAGAAACCTAAATTTTAAGTTATCGCTGAGAAAGGCTAAGTCAAGAAAACGATCGAGGTTATTTGAATATGAGTTGACTTGAATCAGATTGAGACTAAGCAAGCTGTCAATGAGAAATAACTCCTGAGGAGACGAAAAATTGGAAGGAATAAGAGCAGGACTATAGGAACAACCAGACCAGGCGATATTGCTTAAATTGAAGTCACCCAGTACACAGATATTATTCTCTTTTACCTTATTAAGTACCAGCGAGGAGATATTATTTGCATGCAACTTATACAACTCAAGAGGACTATTAGGAGGGATGTATGAGACTGCAATGAACAGAGCGTCATTGATACAAATACATAGTTGGTCCAGAATGGAATCGTCATTTTCAAGCATAATAAGACGAGGACGATATTTGCGATGAACTGCTAGGAGAACACCACCCCCTCTTAAACAGCCAGTTTTTTCCTGATCTCTGTCTTTACGGAAGACGTAATAGAGATTTGCATCAAAATTTTCACTATCAAAGTAACTGGAATTCAGCCAAGTCTCGACAATAATCCGAATGTGAAGAAAAGTTCGAATAATATTTGTTTTACACCTAATACCCGATAGATTTTGGTAGTACACCTTAAGACAGGAGCCAGTAGAAGAAGGTGCAGAAAACTCATGAAAAAAGTCGTGACTAACAGGCACATCCACTAATCTGCAGCGCTGATTTCCCCTCCCTTTGGAAAAAACTTAAAGGGACGCAACTTAATGCCAGAAGGCCACACTGAAGGGGAGAAAACGGCGTGAAAACAAGATGGGGACACACCTAGCTTAAAGTTAATCCTCTTAAGATTATTAACATCAGTATCTTTCTTAATTAACTTATAACATAAGAGATGCTCTCTATCAACATTAGCATGTTTAACGACAAAAGATATAATATCTTCTTCGGTAACTGAGTTTTTAAAGGCCGACAAATGAATCCATTTCTTCGGTATGACGACATCGAGATCACAATTGGCATTAACACCAACAACAGTTGAGACAGCTGGGGATTTTTTGCTCCTAGTACTCACTTTTAGCTTCACATTTCCATTAGCATTAGTTGAAGTCGAAGGGTTTAGATTAACAGAGTCATCGATGGCAACTGATTGAGCAGCATTGACAGCGACAGAGTGACGAACTGGTTTAGCAGCAACTGTTCGATTGTTTTTGGGTTTCGAATGAGTGTTGCTATTCATAGCAACAGCATCAGCGTATGTACTGGCATAATTAATAGCATTGGGAGCAGCTGTATTTGTACCATTATCAGCAATCATCGAGAGAGTGGAGCAAGCAGCAGACCGAGCGGCAGAGACTGCTTTCGGTGTAGCGAGAGCGAGATAATCCATGCTCACCTTATCAGTAGGAGCAGAAACAATAACGTTAGATGACGGAGCATTTGTAGAAGTGCGAGTGGAGTTAGCAGTAGTTGGAGTAGTAGAGCGTGTTTTCAGTATAGTGGGAGCGAGATAATTCACACTCTCATTATCATCAGAAACAGCAGCGGTAGGCGGAGAAGCGGTTTGTATGATCAGCCGTCGCAGCAGAGAGAGCATTCGAAGCTGGTGCAGAGAACTTGCCGATATCGGACAATTTCTTTTGCACAATGCAGAACTCTGATTTAAGTTCGTTAAGCTTAACGATTAACGAATTTCGATGATCACTGAGTTGTTGTAATAAAGTGAGCGCCTTCGATTGCTCACTTCTCAGTGAACTAACTTCCGAGACCAAAGAATTGAGCACCGCGTTAACCATATTAAGGTCATTAGCCTCTAACAATGTTTCGTTCACTTCACTGTGTGATTGAGCAATGCGCACTGATGGCGACGCAGGCGGCGAGCGAATCGAATTTCTGCGAGCTACCGTGCAAGCTATACAATAAAACGCGTTTTTAGACTTCACCAAAAAATCAACGTCAGCATGTGATTAATTCACACACGACAGGTGGAAGAATTCATTACATTTACTGCAGCTGATCTTGGGTTGGGCCCGATCAACTCTATTACCGCAAACACACGGCATTAATAAGAATTAAACAATAGAATAGAACGCGGAGCAGAGAAAAAACACGTCCGTTCACAGCGACGACCGAATTTGTTTTAATGCTTGGGAGTGCAAGTTTGAGCAGGAAAATAAACATGGTCCTTCGAGCCTCACAGAAAGGCACTAGTGGAAAAACATAAACCACAATAAACAAATAAATATATTATTATATACTTGTGCAGTGCAAAAAACAAAAAAAACAGTGCCGTCCCAACCAGAACAAAAAAAACATACCCTTATACTTACATATATACATATAATAAACAAAAATAATAATCAACAGTACAGTACAGTGCAGTACATTTAAAATATATACATACAGTCATACATACATACATAAAGTGGAGAGAAAAGGTGAAGTGACAACGATAACAAAAAGAACTAAAACCAATTTCAACAAAGACAACAGCAACAAACTAACGCCTAAGCACAAAACATCAACTAAATAATTAATCGTGCGCGAAAATGAAATTTAAATAATAAACTTAAACACACAAATCGGGCGCGAAAAACTAAAACACCAATAAAACAAACAAAAAAGAAACAAACGGGCGTGCACAAAACAAAACAAACAGCACAAAGAGGTGGCCAGGCGGAGAACAGAAATTGGAACAAGGCGAACAGACAAATCAGGTGGAAACGGTTCGGAGAGAAGCGCATACATAGTGCATACATATGTATATATATACAACTACAAAGCCGTTGATGTAACCAAGTGAGCGTACTTAGTCCATAATACTTAATAATAAGCGTATATGTATACAAGACAAAAAGATTTTATATTACTATATAAATCAGTAATATAAAATCTGCAACTTAAAATCCGTTTTAATTCCAACAAAGCGGTTACCAACAATAAACCATATATTAAAAAAAAAACAAAAACAAATTAAATGCCTATGTATATGTTGAGCTTACCTATTTAACAAAAACAGAAAGAAGCCAAATTCAAGTATTTACTTGGAATATTTTCCGGCAATACCTCTTATGTTCAACAAAGCAATAAGCAGGATTGCATAAATTGCAAAGAAACTACAAAAATACATATAAGCATATTTAAATAATAATATACAATTCATTATACCTACATATAGAGCAAAACCATACATACATATTTGCATATAGAAGTACACATCTTTTTTTTTCAATTCCGTTTTCGCACTCTCTATTCGTTCAAACCTATGTATGTAAAAAACGCATTGATCTCTTCAACGCGCTCTCAATCGCACAAAACATAAGTACCTACTTACGCATGTACATACAAGTACACGTATTAGGGTGTGCCTAATTACACAACATTAGGACATAGGAAATATAAATTAATTAAAGCAAAACAAAAAATAATAATAATAATTCTATTGCAAGTTAACAATTATTTCGTGCTCTCCTTCATACGGCAACGAACTGTATGTGACACTAAATAAAATTTCAACATATTGCATATTAACACATATTAGTACAAACACATATTCAAAGTCCATATTGGCAACTACTCGGCAATATCCCTTGTTCTTTGGCAAACAAAAGCAAGCAGGATTGCATGCAAAAAAGCGAATTGATCTTTCAAACGAACTCTCAATTGCTTAAGAATATAAGAAAAAGCATAATCATAAGCACAAACAATTCGTGCATACTTATGTACAAAGCACATTGATCTCTTCAACGAGCTCTCAATTGCACGAAACATAAGCAACATCATACGGACATACATACATACACACAAGTCCAAGTATTAGGGTGTACCTAAATACTAACATAAGGACGTAAAAGGGGGTGATAAAGTAAAAGTGCGGATATTTTCAAACTTAAAGCTAAAATAAAATAAATAAATAATATTAATTCGCAAAATGGTTAATAACGACACTAATCAAAATATACCTGCAGCAGCTACACGCTCAAAACAGGTTGCTAAATTTATGTCAGAAAGTGACAGTTTTTTAAGATACTGCACTAAATTTGCATCATCACCGATTCACGAAAACTCGGAATCGTTACTTGAAATAAAAAATCAAAATCTAAAAAATTTTTGGACTCGCATTCAAGCGGCTCATGACGCCATTGTAGATTCTAACGATTCAGATCTACCACAAAATTTTAAATTATCGGCTTACGATATTTACGAAAACTGCTTGGACCAATACTCCCCACAGTAGAGTAGAGCTGCCACAAATAGATAATCAAGAGGCAAGTTCAGGCATCCAACTCGAGGTGCCTGTATGTGATACAGAAACGTTTTACGGAGGTTATGAAGAATGGCCGTCCTTCCGGGACATGTTCACAGCCGTTTACATCAACCATCCACAACTATCAACGGCACAAAAACTGTATCACCTCCGATGCAAAACAAAAGGTCAAGCAGGCGAAATAGTTAAGCAGTTTGCATTAAATGACGGTAATTTCAATTTGATCGACCACAACACGTGCGGGATGGGATAGATACCGAGAGTTGAAGAGGGAAGCGAGACGCATTTGTAGACAGAAAAAGAAAGAGGCCGAAATGCGCGAGTACGAAGAGCTTGATAAGCTGGCCGACAGGGGTAATGCTCGAAAATTCTACGAAAAGATGCGGCGGCTTACAGAAGGTTTCAAGACCGGAGCATACTCTTGTAGAACCCCCAAAGGTGATCTAGTTACCGATGCCCAGAGCATACTTAAATTATGGAGGGAACACTTCTCCAGCCTGCTGAATGGCAGTGAACACACAACACCAGGAGAAAACGAACCCGATACCCCAATCGATGACGATGGAGCAGATGTTCCATTGCCCGACCATGATGAAGTTCGAATAGCAATTGCCCGCCTGAAAAACAACCAAGCGGCAGGGGCCGACGGATTGCCGGCCGAGCTATTCAAACACGGCGGCGAAGAGCTGATAAGGTGCATGCATCAGCTTCTTTGTAAAATATGGTCGGACGAAAGTATGCCCAACGATTGGAATTTAAGTGTGCTATGCCCAATCCATAAAAAAGGAGACCCCACAATCTGCGCCAACTACCGTGGGATTAGCCTCCTCAACATCGCGTACAAGGTTCTCTCGAGCATATTGTGTGAAAGATTAAAGCTCACCGTCAACAAACTAATTGGACTTTAGACCTGGAAAATCAACAACCGACCAGATATTCACCATGCGCCAAATCTTGGAAAAGACCCGTGAAAGAAGAATCGACACACACCACCTTTTCGTCGATTTCAAAGCTGCTTTCGACAGCACGAAAAGGAGCTGCCTTTATGCCGCGATGTCTGAATTTGGTATCCCCGCAAAACTAATACGGCTGTGTAAACTGACGTTGAGAAACACGAAAAGCTCCGTCAGGATCGGGAAGGACCTCTCCGAGCCGTTCGATACCAAACGAGGTTTCAGACAAGGCGACTCCCTATCGTGTGACTTTTTCAATCTGCTGCTCGAGAAAATTATTCGAGCTGCAGAACTTAATCGAGCAGATACAATCTTTTACAAGAGTGTACAGCTGCTGGCGTATGCCGATGATATTGATATCATCGGCCTCAACACCCGCGCCGTTAGTTCTGCTTTCTCCAGACTGAACAAGGAAGCAACTCAAATGGGTCTGGCAGTGAACGAGGGCAAGACGAAATATCTCCTGTCATCAAACAAACAGTCGTCGCACTCGCGACTTGGCTCCCACGTCACTGTTGACAGTCATAACTTTGAAGTTGTAGATAATTTCGTCTATTGAGGAACCAGCATTAACACCACCAACAATGTCAGCCTGGAAGTCCAACGCAGGATTACTCTTGCCAACAGGTGCTACTTCGGACTGAGTAGGCAATTGAAAAGTAAAGTCCTCTCTCGACGAAAAAAAACCAAACTGTATAAGTCGCTCATTATTCCCGTCCTGCTATATGGTGCAGAGGCTTGGACGATGACAACAACCGATGAGTGGACGTTGCGAGTTTTCGAGAGAAAAGTTCTGCGAAAGATTTATGGTCCTTTGCGCGTTGGCCACGGCGAATATCGCATTCGATGGAACGATGAGCTGTACGAGATATACGACGACATTGACATAGTTCAGCGAATTAAAAGACAGCGGCTACGCTGGCTAGGTCATGTTGTCCGGATGGATGAAAACACTCCAGCTCTGAAAGTATTCGACGCAGTACCCGCCGCGGGAAGCAGAGGAAGAGGAAGACCTCCACTCCGTTGGAAGGACCAAGTGGAGAGGGACCTGGCTTCGCTTGGAATATCCAATTGGCGCCACGTAGCGAAGAGAAGAAAGACTGGCGCGCTGTTGTTGACTCGGCTATAATCGCATAAGCGGTGTCTACGCCAGTAAAGAAGAAGAAGAATTTCAATTTGGCCTGGCAAGCTCTAAAAGCTAGATTTGTAAACGAAAGAATATTGGTCGATAAACAAGTAACGACTCTAATGAACTTGCCAAAAATTAAGAAAGGAACAAGTGTAGAATTCATCAAACTAGAATCCACTGTTTCAAATTGTTTGTCGATTCTATCGACACTTAATATTCCCACTGTCAACTGGGACCCAATTCTGGTAAACATTTGCACCGCCGCATTACCAGAAAAGTCGTTACTTCTATGGGAGCAATCGCTCTCATCACGGAAAAAGAGCCGAACATGGCAACAAATGAAAGATTTTCTCACCACCCAATATGAAATTGCGGAAAGGTTAGAAGAAAAAATAATGAAAACTAAAAACATTAAACAAGACCAAAATAGAAGCTTCAATAGACCCCAAGCTAGAAGCAATAGCAATATAAACAGAAGCACTTGCAAAGCGCAATCGTTCACATCCGAACAAAGAAAACATACGTCATGCGAACTATGCACAAAAGAGCACCAGCTTAAAACTTGCGAGAAGTTTAAAAAATTAAACATTAACGAAAGGAACAACTTTGTCAGATCAAAAAGACTCTGTACAAACTGCTTGTCCCACACACATAATTTTAAAAAATGCAAAAGCAAATTTAACTGCTTATATTGTCATAAAAGACATCATACAATGCTTCATTACAGCATATACCCCATCTCACCCCATAAAATCGCTTATAAATCAAGAACTACAGGTTTAGCAAAAGCAAGTCCTGAAAAACAAAATTCTAAAAATTGCCAAGGGACACCATGTTGCTCAAAGGCACAAAAAGTTCAAACGCTGCACAGCGAAACACAAAGTGGACTAGTTACGGAACTAGTTACTACCACACCAACTCAAGTTGAGAAAAAATCAAACAAATGCCTTAATACAAAATAAAGGAAAGTTCAAAAGTTAAGAAAACTTACCCTCATAACGAACAAAACTCCAGAAGATCGGTATTGTGAAGACTTCTCTAAAGCCACATCTACGCGATCAAATAATGGCCAGTACGTCCCACGACTACGTTTAGAGCCACAATTGTGCAACATCCCATATATTGACAGAAAAAACAAAGTCAGAATTCAATCTGACAGTAATAAAAATTCAAATATGTGTCACTGACTCAAGATTTATGGGACGAACAAATGAAACCGAACTAAAATTTCGCAGATGTAAATACAGTGATGGACAAACTATTCCCCACATACCAAGTCAATATGGTTTCTGAATATCCATATTGCGCAACATCTATGTGCGCACACAAAGCGATACCACGAACACAACCTAATTATTAATTCAATATGACAAAATGTAAATAATATCGCTTATATCTTCAATTGTACATACTAGAGATACATATTTCGTTCAATATTGCTTCATAACAAAATTTTCAAATTTTCAAAAACTCAAAAAGAAAGTTAATTGATCACATTATTCTCGATGCGATACAGTGACGCACCTAGACTTACCAAAAGCAAAGGTAGCTCTTATTGCACCTACATAAGCGCTCCCCATAGGGGTAGTTGGTGGGAATCTGTTGTATAACTTTGCAATTCCACTTAAAAAAAAAATATATATATATATATATATATATATATAAAGATGGAAATTACCATAATACAAGTCAAAATGAAGCCGTTCGCAATTCACGGCTACTCTTCCGCGAGATCCCTCTCATTTAAAAGCCCTAACCCCGGGTAAAGTTTTCAAAAAAGGAGCACCCATTCTGGCCATACTTGTGTCAGGCGTGAAGTAGCTGTCCTTAATAAGCCGATCATAAAAAAAAAGAAAAAAAAAATGCAACAATTGCAAATAAAACGGAAAAGGCAATAATAAATAATCGGCATAATAAACCGATAAGTCGTCTGCAAAATCAAATAAACACACAAAATAAACTTGCTTATCTCAAAGGTATATTAAAATTCATATCAAACGAAGGCCGTTTCTACACAAGGTGTAAATATGGATCAATTAGGACTCCAACACCAAATATCCGACGGTCGTCATGCTACGTCACTCGCAGTACGTCGACATATGTATGTACATGCAATCGCATGCATAATACTAGGCAAAATATTCGCCTAAGGGGGGCCCCGGATGTTTAAACGAGTTAATCCTCCCCCCACTCTACCTACACCAAAAAACTGGCCACCCTGGACGAACACACCCTCACCACACAACACCAAAACAATAGAACCCCAAATGTCCTTACCCATTTTGATCACACAAGGATATCATCAATAGAACGTCAAAATTTTCTTATCAGATTTTGTCACAAAAGTTCGAATATCAGCCGTCAATTCGTTCTAAGCGCGCTACGTACAAAAGTTCGACCTATCAGGCCTTAAATCTTTTCCCTCATACCCCCTACGTACATTTTCCCCCGCAGATCCCTCATCGGTCGTATGTAAATTTACCTTTGCACCTACATATGAAATTGTGGAATAATTTAAATTTTTTTTTTAAATTTTTAAATTTAAAAACTTAACCTGTGCATTTTTTATTAAAAAAATTTTTTTTTTTTAAAAAATTGTTGAGGTGATTAATGCTTGGGAGTGCAAGTTTGAGCACATGTTTCATTTGTATTTGTTTAGATTTAGTTGTTGTGCATTCTCTCGACATTTTAACTCTTATAAAATTAAATAAATACAACCTTCACAGGCACAGTATATTTTAACCAATCCATTAATTTTCCATTATGTTGCCAATAGATAAATTGATTTATTTGAAATTACTCAAATATAATAACATTGCTACATAGAAGTAGAACATCTCATTCAGTCCACACACTGACACGCGCAAATCCAGCGCATCCACGCGGAACACGAATGCTGAAATGCCGGTCTCGTATAAAGATTAAAAACTGTTGCAACTGTTCTCAAGCTATTTGATAGCATACAAGTTCCGCTGCCTACAGAATCGTTGAGTTGAATAGATTATTCAAGTAGTACCACTTACATTCTTCGACCAAAAGTCAAACTTGTAAAAATTAGTAATTGAAATCGAAGTGCTTCTCAACTAATGCGTGTCCCTTCAATGAAAAAAATGGTAATCGGAAAGGACCAAGTCTGATGAATACGCCGGGTGTGTTAACAGCACCCTGCCAAGTACTTTGATTGTATCCTGAACCGACTTTGCTTTGTGTGCAGGTGCATTGTCATTTAACAAAATTGCTTTGCATGTCTTCTGGTTGATCATTAGTGGTTTGTAGCGACCGTAACCGTTTAACCAGATTTTAAAAGCTCATGATATACTACACCCTTCTGATCCCACCAAACACAGTAGTATTAACCGTTTAACCAGATTTTAAAAGCTCATGATATACTACACCCTTCTGATCCCACCAAACACAGAGCTTTGCTTTCCTAACGAATCGATTTGGTTTTGCAATCGCTGTCATCATCATCATCATCTTCATCCAATATCGCTAGCAGTTCGGCGTCTTTAAACTTTATTGTTGTTCTTCCACATTCTTTATTTCTTACATCAAAATTATTATTTCTGAACCGCTAGAACAAGATCATTATATTAATTGACACGCAATCGATGCAACTCTGCTGCACTTTTCTTCAAATGGAAACAAAAAATTATGCTTTCCCCAAATCATCACTTTTTAGTTTAAAATTTGAAATTTTCAACACAATTAAGAAATATGATGTTGTTTTTTCAAATACTGTAAGGATATCGAATATATCTGTATCAAATATACAGTGGGGAACAAAACCGTCAACATGTTTACTGAATGCGACTAATACTATGTTCGGACCGACAACGAAAACATGTTTTCGTGGGAAAAACTGGTTTTCGCACGTCCATGTAAAATCTGTCAAACGAAAATTACATTCCACTCATTATAATCGGTGCCTGCTCTAGTTTAATCGATTTTTTGGAAGACATATTTTGCCGGCACTAAATTGTCAGTTGATATTTGCTTACATTCCATATACAAAAACAGCTGCTCACTGTTAAGGGGATTCTGTTGTTCTTGCAAAAACCAATTGCAGAATTTTCTTCTTGGTGCAACGGTACAACAAACACACACAAAAATGTATTTGCAATGGCTGTAAAATATGTCAGACCAAAACCCATGTTTATCATATATCACTAGATTCGTAATGAGTGCTCTCTTGGCCTTGCATATTTCGGTATAGGATTTTTGCATTTTGTGTCATCTTGACAGAGCAAGAGAATCCCCGTATTGATAGTTGTCAGTGAAAACTCATCCAAAACACACATTGTCGGTCCGAACGACTTACATTCCACAACATACAAATGTGTTTTTAAAATGTTTTCAATGTTGGTCCGAACATACCAGTATAAAGGTCCTTATAACTTTTTTTCTACTAGCAGTATCGGCAACATTCATACACCAAAATAAAGATAATAATTCAATTTATTAAAAATTGAAAACAGAACAGCTTTTATTTATTCTTGAACGAAAATGTACGACAAATTCCATTTACAAGTCATTTTGAAAGTTTCGACAGTTCGATTTCGAGAATTCGTGATGATTTGATTTGTTAATAAGCCTTTATAGTTTTTCAATTATCAGCTATTTGTTGGCGTGGCAATGAGATGTTTCCGCCCGTTTGTTGATGTCATAAAACGTATGTACCAGATTTTGTCAGATATCTTTGTTTTTATTGAAGTTATTGCTTGCACGGACAGTCACTCGGAATTGAACCATCTCGTTTAGCTGAACAATTTGATGTAAGTAAATAGCTCCTTATCCGTCTGTATTAGTTGTTAATCTTAAAAAAAAACCTTGGGTCAACAAAACTATTACACTTTGTTTTGTAATTTATTTCTAGTCTTTCAGTTTTTCAATCAGCGGCTTTTATTGGGTTAAAGGGGTATTTTCGCCCCCGATATATTCATTGATGCTTGATTTGTGTACTTAACGTGAAATAGTCCGATGAAATTTAGAGTTGTGTTATATGGGAAACAGACGTGTTTGTAGTACTGAATATATTTGAAATTGATCTAGTAGGACCTGAAATATGCGTTTTCACCTAAATATGAGCACTGCCACTCATAATTCTACTTTGTTTCCGGCTAATCCCTCTTGTACTATCTCAGTTATAAAATTTTAAGTATTTGGCGCAGTTATTTTTTAGATTTATCGCACTTTTAGTAATTATTATCAATAGCGTTATTTAGGGAGTGAAAAAATTTAGTAGTTTGGGAGATATGTACGTACCATAAACCTATTAGTAGTATACTTTTGCAACCAAACTTAAGATTGCTTCAGGTTGAAGACTTAGTTTCTGGACGGGTTATAAAACTTTCTCTTTTGAAACAAAATATTAGATCGCAGACTTTACTCATGTGTTGCTATCACACTACTATTGCGAGTATAAAGTGGAAAGTTTGTGAGTGTGAATGTTTGTCCTTTACTCATCACATCACAAACAACGATGGCCCGGACGTGAAGGCAAACGAGTTGTGGTATGCATACGGTTTGTAATTTTTTGTATTCTATTTATCGGCTTTGAAACAAAAAACACATTATTGGAACTTTTTCTCAAGTAATAAAAAATCTTAAACCATTTGATTCTAAAAATTTGTTATATAATAAGTAGTTGAAATTAAAAAATAGGTGTTTTATTTGAATAAAATTATGTTGAGAAATATTCTGGTAATAAACAAGCAGTGTTTATTAGTATGTAATTGTTTTTTGATGTTCTTTGCTATTTGGTATTTTTTTCTTGGCTTTTATAATTAAATGAACTAAATATTGAACAACAAAATGACCTTCAATTATTTTCCCTTCAAATAGTTTTCTTAATTAAAATATTTATAAGTACAAAAAATATTTCTACTAAATAGTATTGAACTTTTTAATAAGAGATTACCCTTATGTATTTTCAACAATTGGACATGATGAGGCATTGACTCCAACAGTTTTGCTTAGCATGCATATATGAATCTTCGACCACCTCTACACCAGAACGAAAACGTTGAATTTGAATTAACTGAATAATTCAAACAAAAAAATTTTATGCAAATCATTTTGGCACTTGTTTCGTCAAGTGACTTTATAAATCTAAAATAAATATTTTAAGAAATATATTAATAAAGTGAATTCGTTTTCCAACAAATCAGTGTAAATTTCTGAATTCAATTTGAAAACCACAGATATGAATTCTTCGTCCCAAAATTTATATCTTTCAAGAAATGCAATTCGTGCATTTTTCGGCACTCTATATTCATATTTAAGGCATACATCTTTTCTCATTATTTGACTCACACGTTTAGTCACAGCTAGCAATTTCGATTTTGTTTTCCTGCAACTCATATGACCTTTGTTCTTGTCATCAATGGAACGTATACGACCACTAGGTTAAATAACTTCAAAGTTGTCCGAATTTTTCAGAAAATTGGTTATTGTTTCCTATGTCTCTTTACAGAAAAAACAATATGGACAACTTTCATGCCTCCGCACTATATAGCAGGACGGGAATGATGAGCGACGGGAATAGTGAGTCATTTATAGAGTTTGGTCTCTGATCGTCGGGAGAGGACTTTAACTTTCAACTGCGTGCTCAGTTCAAAGAAGCACCTGTTGGCAAGTTTAAGCGATGATAAGCGAACGTCAGAAAGACATAGTCAGTAACCGATCGAAAACGAGAAAACATATATAGTCTACAAGATTTCACTTCAGAAGTGAGATGCACTCACATTCCCAGTTCTAAATGGAAAAAAGCGGCGATTTAACTGCTCCACCCAGTTAAAGGGGTTTCTGAGGTAAAGACGGTTGGAAACGACTGGCACCTGAGACCAACGTCTTAGTGCATGTGTGGAGGCCGATGAGGTGGACATCCAGACATCAACGCTACGGAAGAGTTATCCGAGATATCAACGATAACACAACTGTAGAAGGAGATGAAGCAGTAACACGAAATGATAGTACGGCTATTACAAGCACAAATCAACACCACTAGTACAGCCAACACGCAAGATATACGAACAGTACAAAACGCAGCGAATGACGATAGCGCAGTCGCAGTCAACGGCGACGCAGGCGTTCAACAACAACGCATTCAAAGCAAAGGGAATATTTAAACGAACAGAAATATCGGCACACGTCAGTAAACGAGATTGCAAATACTTTGCAGGAATTCGATCCAACAACTAACAAAGGCAATATGATAGAGCAATTTATTGGCAGAGTCGATAGAGTGTTGCAAATCTATAAATGTAAATTAAAAGGAGTTGCACGTACTACTCTGATCAAATTGAAAGGCGAATTTTGTCCATTTCATTTCCATCAAAGTAATCCCTTCACGCAAGAATGATAGAGTACAAGATTGCGCAGATGAGAGACAAGACATTTTTCGTTCTGCGCATCTACGTCACACGGCTCATAAGTTTAGTGAAATAGCTTGAGTAGCAAGTAAACATTGCTTGTTAACAAGAATGTTAGAGTAGTAGAGTTTATAGCTGCCAAATTTTTTACTGCGCCGTGTGACGTAAGCAATTGTATGTTTAGTATAACGGACCTGCGCAATGCGTAATCTCTTTTCTATCATTCTTGCCCTTCACGCTGAAATACACTTATGCCAAGGAATTTTCCAGTCATCGTAGTATTTGGAAAAATCCTCGTCGTGATGGCCATCAGAGCCTTCGATTCAGCTTTTATATCCTCAATTGAGTCAAAACGGTATCATCGGACTGGTCACGTGAATTTGCTGAATTTGGTGCTTGCGACATGATATTCATTGAAAATGTGACGAAATGATCACGAATAACCAATGCAGTATGAAATGGTGCATTATCGCACTTCTTTGTTCAATAAATTCAGACATAGTAAAAATCGAAGAATTCACTTTTATCTCAAATTCAAATTAATATTTTGAAGTGAAATTTAGCACAGATGTCTCTAACAGTATTACCAACTTACAAAAAAAAATCTTCCTCTTCTTAATTGGCGTAGACACCGCTTACGCGATTATAGCCGAGTTAGTACCACGCCAGTCGTTTCTTCTTTTCGCTATGTGACGCCAATTGGATATCCTAAGTGAAGCCAGGTCCTTCCAAAGGAGTAGAGGTATTCCTCTTCTTCTGCTTCCCCCGGCGGGTACTGCGTTGACTACTTTCAGAGCTGGAGTGTTTTCGTCCATCCGGACAACATGACCTAGCCAGCGTAGCCGCTGTCTTTTAATTCGCTGAACTATGTCAATGTCGTCGTATATCTCGTACAGCTCATCGCTCCATCGAATGTGGACCATATAGAAGCCTCTGCACCACATAGAAGGACGAGAATTATGAGAGACTTATAGAGTTTGGTTTTTGTTTGTCGAGAGAGAACTTTACTTCTCAATTGCCTACTCAGTCCGAAGTAGCACCTGTTGGCAAGAGTTATTCTTTTTTGTATTTACATGCTGACATTGTTGGTGGTGATAGAAGATAGACGAAATTATCTAAAACTTCAAAGTTATCACTGTCAATAGTGACGTGAGTGCCAAGTCGAGAGTGCAACGACTGTTTGTTTGATGACAGGAGATATTTCGTCTTGCCCTCGTTCACTGCCAGATCCATTCGTTTTGCTTCCATGTCCAGTTTGGAGAAAGCAGAACTAACGGCGCGGGTGTTGAGGCCGATGATATCAATATCGTCGGCATACGCCAGCAGTTTTACACTCTTATAGAAGATGGTACGTTCTCTATTTAGTTCTGCAGCTCGAACTATTTTCTCCAGAAGCAGGCTGGAAAAGTCGCACGATAGGGAATCGCCTTGTCTGAAACCTCGTTTGGTATCGAACGGCTCGGAGAGATCCTTATCGATTCTGACGGAGCTTTTAGAGTTGCTCAACATCAGCGTACACAGCCGTATTAATTTTGCAGGGATACCAAATTCAGACATCGCGGCATTAAGGCACCTCATTTTCGTGCTGTCGAAAGCAGCTTTGAAATCGACAAAGAGGTGGTGTGTGTCGATTCTTCTTTCACGGGTCTTTTCCAATATTTGAATATCTGGTCGGTTGTTGATTTTCCAGGTCTAAAGCCACACTGATAAAGTCCAATTAGTTTGTTGACGGTGAGCTTTAATCTTTCACACAATATGCTCGAGAGAACCTTGTACGCGATGTTGAAGAGGCTTATTCCACGGTAGTTGGCGCAGATTTTGGGGCCTCCTTCTTATGGATTGGGCATAGAACACTTAAATTCCGAACGTTGGGCATGCTTTCGTCCGACCATACTTTACAAAGAAGCTGATGCATGCTCCTTATCAGTTCTTCGTCGCCGTGTTTGAATAGCTCGGCCGGCAATCCATCGGCCCCTGCCGCTTTGTTGTTCTTCAGGCGGGTAATTGCTATTCGAACTTCTTCATGGTCGGGTAATGTTACGTCTGCTCCATCGTCATCGATTGGGGAATCGGGTTCGCCTTCTCTCGGTGTTGTGATTTCACTGCTATTCAGCAGGATGGAGAAGTGTTCCCTCCATATTTTAAGTATGCTCCGGGCATCGGTAACTATATTACCATTGGGGGTTCTACAAGAGTATGCTCCGGTCTTGAAACCTTCCATAAGCCACCGCATTTTTTCGTAGAATTTTCGAGCACTACCCCTGTCGGCTAGCTTATCAAGCTCTTCGTACTCACGCATTTCGGCCTCTTTCTTTTTTGTCTGCAAATGCGTCTGGCTTCCCTCTTCAACTCTCGGTATCTATCCCATCCCGCACGTGTTGTGGACGATCGTAGCGTGGCGAGGTAGGCAGCCTGTTTTCTCTCCGCTGCGACACGGCACTCCTCGTCATACTAGCTGTGCTTTTGCACTTTCCGAAAACCAATCGTTTCGGTTGCAGCTGTACGTAAGGAGTTTTAAATGCCGTTCATTCACTGGAGTGAATGATAGTACTCGGCGACGGAGTCTCTCTCCCACTACGAATCCCGCACCAAACTTGCGCTCCTTTATATGGCCACTGTAGTAAATGCCACAAGAACCTACTCGCCTCCGTCCTTGTCCCGTCCATCGCATTTCTTGCCAGCCTTTATTTTCACGAGGTGATCAACCAGCTGAGCAGCGGCACCTTCCCAATTAAGGGACCGGAATGCAGGCCCTCAATTCGTAGTCCTTATTTTGTTTGCCATTGTCGTCAGCAAAAGGGGGGGTTTCTCATCCGAGGCTGCTCTCATCCCAGCGCACAACCCTATGCAGGGGATGCTTCGCCTTCTCACTTTAGCACGCCTTCAAACGGATGTTCTTAGGCTACCCAGAGGATACTTGGTCTAAGACCGGAAGTCGTGAGCTGCTTGAGTCATATGTAAAAGAATCGTTTCTGGCCACTCGCATGTGAATGGCGATCAGAGAACTTTCCTCATTCCGTGAACTTCTACACATGACTCCATCCTCCTACAAAAAGAAAGTCTAAAGGAATCGATACAAACGGGGTGAGGGAGAATTATACGCTACGCAATAGCTGAATCAAAGTATAGCATTGTAGCAATGAAGTTCACGACAATGAAACAGAAATTGAAAATGGTCGCACAATCTCCGGAAGCAAACAAGCAGTACAGACGACGGTAATAACTGAGAGCAGTTACTCCAAACTAATGTTTAGTTTCAGCCATAAAGCCGAACGAAATAAGATGCAAAGTGTTCTGGAAAGATATGTCGATGTTTTCTCCAGTGGGTTGAAAGATATTGGTAAAACTGACGTAGTTCAAGATAGCATCGCACTTGAAGGTATTCACATCTCAAACATCTTTCCGCATCCCAGAACCGAAACGTGGTATCGTCAACAAGATGATTGAATAACTACTTGAACGCGATATTATTACGAAATCGACAAAGGAATACGCAAGCCCGTGGTTCTCGTTAAGTTGCGAAATGGAACTGGTCGACTATGTATCGATTACCGACGTATTAATAAGATGTTAAAGCAAGAAAATTTTCCAGTCCAGTCCGACGGCTAAACGAAGCAAAACATTTTCGATACTTTTCGTCGCTCGATTTGAAAAGTGTGTATCAGACCGAAATGGCATCCGATAGCTAGAAATACACTGCTTTTATCACAACAGACGCCCTATACGAGTTCAAGTGTATACCGTTTGGCTAAAGAATGCACCAGCTGTGGGTAGTAGACTCATGGTAGAAATCTAAATACGTATGGAGACAGGCGACATGCTACACTATATGGATGAAGCCCTAGTTGGCAGGAACTCCCTCGACGAGATGTACACTAAGCTTTCTCGTATACTCCAAGTTCCTACACACGTGTGGACTCACATTAGCTGTTCACGCAAGCGATAACATTTTTGGGACATTAGTTAACTTCGGAAAGCATTAGTCTGGGCAACGTTAAAACCAACGTTATCGTACGTTTCCCACAACCTACAAATGTCACTGAAGTACGCCAGTTTTTAGGTCTTAGTGGCTACTTTCGAAAGTTTGTCCCTGGTTATTCTGTTATTTAAAAACCGTTACTATATTGGTCTTGCAAGTCGAGAATGGACAACTGCACCCAATATCATATTTTAGTCGCTTCCCTACAGACAACGAAAAACATTTCTGCAGTTATCTGTCGAATTTCGATTTCACTGCCATCCAGCAGTCTGAAGAAATGGTTTCGCCTTCCCACTTTAGCTCACTTTCAAGCGAATATTTGTTGTCTACCCAAAGGATACTTGGTCTAAGACCGGCTACTAGTATATTTAACTTTATTTTTGAGTTTTTCTATTAATTTGAAAAAAAAGCGAAGCATTTTCCAATCAGGATTTATATATAGCAATTGGCGTAAGACATCCTGCGTGTCGAAAAGTTATATGAATTTAAATATTTAATACTGGGTTAATCAGAGGGAATTCTAACTTCGTTTTTTTCCATCGGTCCGTGGAGCGTTGAAGAATTGTGGATTTAGTAGTACTAGTTGTAATTAATATGGAGGAATGTTTTGCTAACTCCCGAAATTTCCTGAATTTTGAATTAAGGTATTCTTTTAATTTTTTGTTAACTAGAGTTGTTCGTGTAGAAACTGTTACAGTAACTTGTCCACTTAATATACAACCGAAAATTGTACTTTCCGCCAAAAGTGTGTTTGAAATTTGTTCCAAGACCTTCAAGTAAAATTTGAGGTAGGAGGTCGCTGTATAATGGAATATCTATGGTATTTGAGATGGTGTGTTACAGTTCTGATCTGCTAGCTTTTCTGAAAAATTTACCCAAAGCTTACTATTTATGTGATAACTTGGAAACATGTTAGTAAGTTGCGAAGCGGATAATCGAATTATAGCTACAATCGCAACAGACAGCCGAACGATCTACTCGGCTTCTGGTTTTATTCAATTATCCGCTTGGGGGGAAATTAGGGTAATGGAAGAGATTAATTTTGAGTTTTAGATTACTCTTGCACCCATTCTCATAATTCCTCGGTGTTCGATGGAGAGGACTGCTGTGGGTAGTTTTGTATTTCGCTGTGTAGCGTTTGAGCAAACCGGTGTCTCTTGGTATTGGCGCTTAACCGATGCTTTTGGTTCAATAAATTTTATTTATAGAAATGGTATTCACTTTCACCATTTATTGATTAATGTATATGAGGCAAACAGGCGCGACATGTTTCTATGAGTGGTGCAAGCCGATAATGCAGCATTCGTTAGAGCAGAGGTACGGGATTAAATTATTTGTGTAAATCTTCGACAGAGAAGTTTGATATGAGCATGCAAGCTTACTCATATGTTGCCTTAGCAAGAAGTGGTATGTTTCGGTGGCACCAGGCTTTTTTGGAGGACCAGGAAGAGGTCGTGGATGAAAAAGGGAAGAATGAGCAAATCCAAAGTGAACACGGGCACATTGTCCTTTTGACATCAAAGGCATCGTCCACCAAAAATTTGTTCCTCCTGAAAAAACCGCAGTATGGAGTTTAAGGGCATGCACCTGGAAAGGCCAGTCCCTTAATTGGGAAGGTGCCGCTGCGCAGCTGTTTTAAGTCCTCGTGAAAATAAAGGTCGACATCACCGCCGTCCAAAAAATGCGATGAATTCCTAAGACTAATAAGTCCTTGTGGCATTTACTACTGTGGCCATATAAAGTAGCGAAAGTTCGGCGTGGTACTCGTGGCGGGAGAGAGAATCCGAATAAAGAATAAATACATCTTCCACGAGGAAACATCCCCCATGGGTTAAGCCTGATCGACTTCGCCGGGGCCCGAAATATGGGTATATGTAGTACTAGATTCCATCAACAAGATCTATCATGTTGTGATAGATGAAAGACACATCTTCAGTATTCTAGACGTGCGTACGCTCTGAGGTCCTAACATCGACTCGGACCACTATCATGTTAAAACCAATATTCGCACTCCCCTCTGTGCAGCAAACAACGGACGACAACAAACACACGGAAGGTTTGAAGTCGAGAAGCTGCAATCGCAATAGACAGCCGAACGATTTTCTACTCGGATTACACTCCTGCTCTCTGGAGCACTCGTAAAAAACGCGGTATAAGAAAACTGTGCGACGGCATTTTAAACTCCTTATGTACAGCTGCAACCGAATAAAATGGTTTTTGGAAAATGCAAAAGAGTAGCTGATACGACGCGGAGTGCCGCGTCGCAGCGAAGAAAAAACAGGTTGCCTACCTCGCAACGTTACGATCGAACACAGCACGTGCGGTGTGGGATAGATCCCGAGAATTGAAGAGGGTGGCGAGACCCATTTGCAGACAGGAAAAGAGAGAGAGGCCAACAGTGACGTGAGTGCCAAGTCACGAGGACAGGCAAATCTTCCTCACAGTGAACAAGGGCAAGTCGAAATATCTCCTGTCATCAAACAAACAGTCGTCGCACTCGCGACTTGGCACTTACGTCACTGTTGGCAGTCATAACTTTGAAGTTGTAGATTATTTCGTCTATCTTGGAACCAGCGTAAACACCACCAACAATGCCAGCCTAGAAATCCAACGAAGGATAACTCTTGCCAACAGGTGCTATTTCGGACTGAGTAGGCAATTGAGAAGCAAAGTCCTCTCTTGACAAACAAAAACCAAACTTTATAAGTCGCTCATAATTCCCGTCCTGCTAAATGGTGCAGAGGTATGGACGTTGTCAACAACGGATGAGTTTGCGTGTTGTCCACAGCGAATATCGCATTCGATGGAACGATGAGCTGTACGAGATATACGAAGAAATGGACATAAATCAGCGAATTAAAAGACAGCGGCTACGCTGGCTAGGTCATGTTGTCCGGATGGACGAAAACACTCCAGCTCTGAAAGTATTCGACGCAGTACCCGCGGGGGGAAGCAGAGGAAGAGGAAGACCTCCACTCCGTTGGAAGGACCAAGTGGAGAAGGACCTGGCTTCGCTTGGAATGTCCACTTGGCGCCACGTAGCGAAAAGAAGAAACGACTGGCGCGTGGTTGTTAACTCGGTTATAATCGCGTAAGCGGTGCCTACGTCAATTAAGAAAAAGAAGAGAAAGGCAGAAATGGGTGGGTATGAAGAGCGTGACAAGCTGGCCGACAGGGGTAATGCTCGAAAATTCTACGAAAAAATTCGGCGACTAACCGAAGGTTCCAAGACCGGAGCATACTCTTGTAGGACCCTCAAAGGTGACCGATGCCCAGAGCATACTTAAAATATGGAGGGAACACTTTTCCAGCCTGCTGAATGGCAGTGAACGTACAACGCCAGGAGAAAGCGAACCCGATTCCCCAATCGATGACGATGGAGCAGACGTCGAATAGCAATCACCCGTTTGAAGAACAACAAATCAGCGGGGATCGATGGATTGCCGGCCGAGCTATTCAAACACGGCGACGAAGAACTGATAAGGAGCATGCATCAGCTTCATTGTAAAATGTGGTCGGACGAAAACATGCCCAACGTTTGGAATTTAAGAGTGCTCCGCCTAATTCACAAAAAGAGAGACTCCACAATCTGCGCCAACTACCGTGGGATTAGCCTCCTCAACATTGCATATAAGGTTCTGTCGAGCGTATTGTGTGAAAGATTAAAGCCCACCGTCAACAAACTGATTGGACCTTATAAGTGTGGCTTTAGACCTGGTAAATCAACAACCGACCAGATATTCACGATGCGCCAAATCTTGGAAAAGACCCGTGAAAGGAGAATCGACACACACCACCTCTTTGTCGATTTCAAAGCTGCCTTTGAGAGCATGGCGCGATGTTTGAATTTGGTTACCCCGCAAAACTAATACGGCTGTGTAAACTGAAGTTGAGCAATGTCAAAAGCTCCGTCAGGATCGGGAAAGACCGCTCCGAGCCGTTCGATACCAAACGACGTTTCAGACAAGACAACTCTCTTTCGAGTGGCTTCTTCAACCTTCTTTTGGAGAAAATAATTCGAGCAGCAGAACTAAATCGAGAAGGTACATTCTTCCAGAAGAGTGTGCAGCTGCTGGCGTATGCTGATGATATTGACATCATTAGCCTTAACAACCGCGCCGTTAGTTCTGCTTTTTCCAGAATGGATAAGGCAGCGAGGCAAATGTGTCTGGTGGTGAACGAGGGCAAGACGAAATATCTCCTGTCATCAAACAAACAGTCGTCGCGCGACTAGGCACCCACGGTACTGTTAACAGTCATAACTTCGAAGTTGGTGATAATTTTGTCTACTTAGGAAGCAGCATCAAGACCAACAAAAAGGCCAGCTTCGAAATCCAACGATATCTCTTGCCAACAGAGGCTACTTTGGACTAAGTAGGCAATTGAGAAGTAAAGTCCTCTCTCGACGAACAAAAACATAACTCTATACGTCACTCATTATTCCCGTTGTTGTTTTAACGGTATACCAATCCGCGTTAGGATGGTAAGGGTTATACAGGTTGTCGTCGACGTCATCTAGCGCGAGGTCCAGGAAACGTGCTGTTTCGACGGGATCGGATCAGAGGGAAAGGGGTGTTAGATGAGTGGGGTTGGCAGGGCATGCGAAGAGGTGGCCAGTGTTTTGCTCAGACTCATTGCATGCAGTACATATATTGGATATGTCGGGGTCTATTTCCTTAACTGGGAGCATAAGCGTCTCACTATGTAGGTGTTCGATGGGAGACATCAAGAGACATGTTGTCGTGTTCCGGAGTGCAGTGTTCTAGCAGGTCAGAAGTCTCCTTATCTGCGGACCACTGCATCCAGCGTCATCCGCGTGCGAGGTTTTGGAAACTCCCTCTGGTTTCTCTGGGAGTTTCAAGATGTAGAAGTTAAACAGTAGCGGGAGAAGACACCACCCTGCGGAACCCCCTGTTTAATTGGTCTGAGTTTAGATCGTTTCACCTCCAAATAGTTCGGATGATTGTCGACCCCTCAGGTAGTTCATGGTTCACCTCTTCAATCCTGGAAGAAGCGTAGTTTTTTCGATGTCCTGCAGCAGAGTTGTGTGATTGACTGTGTCAAAAGCTTTTGACAAGTCCAAAGCTACGAGGATCGTTCTCTCACAGGGTGGTTTCGGGTTAAAGCCGAAACGAACTATCTGAGCGTTTATGACGCTAAGTGCTGTGGTGGTGCTTTGCACTTCTTGTGCTGGTGGTTGGCTCAGGTGATGAGTGAAGGTCGGGAGAAGCAAGGCCTCAAGTATCTTCACTACTGGGACGAGGAGAGTTATCGGACGATAGGATTCCCCTTTGCTGGCGTGTTTCCCAGGTTTCAGTAGTGTGACCACTCTTCCGACTATCCTCACATCGGGCATTGAAGAGTGATCAACGACAGGTTAAGGACCTTGGTAAGATGTTTAACAGTAGCCCAAAGCTTACTCACACCGATGGAGAGGTTGCAGGCCTTCAGGTGCTCTATAAACTTCATCCGCTTATTATGGTTTACCAATCGCCGAATCTCCAAATTGAGATGCCTTATTCAGGGATACCTGGGATCGGCATGGCGTAAACGGTAAAACGGCTGCTTCGGCTGGGAAATTGGGGGGAGTTCCGCTATTCTTCCAGCCGGGATGGAGCGAGCGGTAACTGCTGCGATCACCTTGCAGAATCGACGTTCGCCAACGGATACGTCTGTAGGACTGGGTAGAGCGTTGAAGATGCTCTCAGTAAATTCTGTGAAGCAAACCCAGTTAGCTTTAGTAAAGTTAACGAAGGTGCGGTTGTGGACAGAAACAAAATCAGGTTTCTCAATCGGGATAATTATGGGCAAAACAAGTCAGAGTGGAAGGGGACCGTGGAGAAGCTCTTTTGGCCACTCGAGGTGAGTGGCGGCGCAGCGCGCGAACTGTGTGCTGATTGCACAGCCTATTGTCGTAGTATTGCATTGCCAACATGGGGCCAGGTAACTCGTGGTCCACTCACTAGAAGTCTTACGCTCTGAGCAGGTCTTAAGATGGATGCATCAATTGCGTAAGCGGCTTCTACGCCAGTGAAGAAGAAGAAGAACACTTCGTTTATACACATTTATTTTACATTATACATATAGTACAAAAATAGTTTTAATTCAGTTTTTATCTTTTTGTTCAATTCCATTTATTTAACAATAACAAAAAAGTTACAAACTGCCAAATAATCAGAGTAACCATACTAAAAGCGCGATTCTGTAAGCAGTCTCTAGTCACTATTTGAGATATGTTGAGGTAAAGTGTCAATTTCTGACTAGTTAATATTAACTAAACAGTCTCTAGCGTTAGTCTCAAATGTGCGACCTGATAGTTGGTAGGTCACAAAAATAAAAATAACTCTTGTTTGCCATTTTGAATATATTGAATAGAGATCATCAGAGATATTAATTCATTGTCGTATTCCTATATTTTGAAAGCAACTCAAACACGAAAACGTTAAAAATAAATTTAATTTACACAAATTTCGTAAATATTATGAAACAAAGCCCGCGTATATTTTTATTGCTAATTATGTTTTTTTTGCCTATGTTATAGAAAATTTAATATTTGTTATTGACAGTTTCATTTTCATTCATGTGTAAAAGCAAGGCAATATTACGATTCTTCCGGCGCCGAGATTTGATGGTACCGATAGATAGAGGAGGTCCTCAAAATGTATATACATATACCGTCCTCAGACTCATAGTTTTCGAGATATTTCGATAAAGTTCAAAAATTTGTTGAAACAATGCTTGTTATTTCACTATGTTTAACCCAGATTTCACACATTTTTTAAATAATATATACTTAATTACACTGTAGACATTAGTATATATCAAAAGTGTATACTAATTGTATATTTTTTAAGAAAATAAATATATTTTAAAACAATTTTGCACATTCAAAGTTTCAAGCGATTTGTGTGTTTACATTTATGACAAATAGCAGTGTTGCCATACTTTGTGTTCTGAATATATAATCAAAAATTTGTTTCATGTATTTACATGATATATTTATATATATATTCATATATAAATACATAAAGAATATACTATGTAATATAATCCATATTTATATATACGTATATTCATATCTAGTGATGATGAAAATGACGCGGAAAACATTAACGATCCTGATTTTCATTTTAAGGATTTTGTTAATTAAAAATTAATTAGGAGTGACAATATTTATGCATATATGTAAAATCATTATAATAAATAAGGGGTATTCGGAATCTGATGTATTCGTAGTAATTATTTATTCTTTTTACAACAAATTCAGAAATACAGAAG
Organism: Bactrocera correcta; assembly: GCA_027475135.1. Lineage (NCBI taxonomy): Eukaryota > Metazoa > Arthropoda > Insecta > Diptera > Tephritidae > Bactrocera > Bactrocera correcta. The sequence continues at coordinate 45,490,963 of CM050325.1, forward strand.
AAAATCGCGAACACACCCAATGTAATGTCGTTGTAAAATTTGCCGAACAGCTGATTTTTGTGCCACAACAAATAAACAAAAGTGAGAAATATGCCGCGAAAAAGCGAAAAAAAACTAAAATATTAGATTTTATTGTTGATAATTGTGAAAATCAAACAAAAAAATGAATGGTAGGTAACTTAAATACTTATAAATAAAGAGCTATTTATTCGAGTTCCGCTGTGTTATACAGACTTGGGGCTTACGCTGAAAATGTTTCCATAAGGAAAATAGCTTCTATTTTTGGAATTGGCGATGGAAGAACACGTACTGTGTCGAGTCTGCCGATTTGCTCTTAAAAAATATTCTCTGCAATCGCTTATAATGGAGACACATCTTGCTCAGTTTTTCTAAAAGCATAAAATAAATTACTAATAAAATATAAAATATTAAATTTCGATACCTTGTTCCTCTAAGCTGCCGGCGCCTGTCCCATTTCTCCACTGCTCTGCTTTGTTGTATGAGGTGCGCATGTTGCGTACTTTCCACCGAACTAAATTCCAATCTGCTGAGATTCCTGTTTCTAATAGTAATTTTTTGTAAAAAATTTTTGCAGAAGGCATCTGTAGTATAAAAAGATATAAAAGCGTCCATACAAATAAATATAAACAAACAATATAGGAATAGCTGCAAATTACTACAAACGATGGATGCTCCTGCAAATAGTTAAGAACTTATCCCACTTCTTCTTCTGTCCATTTCTTATTAGGTTTTTCCCGCCGCCTTATTTTATCCTTTTTTAACTTCAGTAAAATAGACTTTTTATTAAAATATTTAAAAAAAAGCTTAGCAATAAAAGCTTACAGCGTCCATCATTTCAGCCATCTTTTTAATTGTGATCAGCTGTGAGAAATGTACAAAACAAAAACCACAATTACAATAGGGTCGCACTATTGTATTTTCTTACACTGTTGTATTTGAATGGTATGTATATTTTGTTGTTGGATTTTTACTACATTTACTATAAAAACCACAGAAACCACGAATACAAAAATACAATGGCAAATACAACAGATCCCGAATACCCCTATACAAAAAACGTATAATAGAATGCAAAGTTTTTCAGTATTTCTTTCCTTTTGATTAATAAAGGTGTTCGATCGATGAGGGTTATTTTTTTTGAAGCGCGGCCGAAGGCCGCCAGTGCTAAAAGTAGTTCGACGCAAAGGAACTATGAATACTCCGGTGTTTGATGGATGAGAGTTATTTTTTTTTTTTTGAAGCGCGGCCGAAAGCCGTCAGTGCAAAAAGGAGTTCGACACAAAGGAACTATGAATACCCCGGTGTTTGATCGATGAGGGTTATTTTTTTTGAAGCGCGGCCGAAGGCCTCCAGTGCAAAAAGTTGTCCGACACAAAGGAACTTTGAATACCCCGGTGTTCGATCGATGAGGGTTATTTTTTTTGAAGCGCGGGCGAAGGCCGCCAGTGCAGAAAGTAGTTCGACACAAAGGAATATTATTTTTTATCTTTATTTATCTATTAACATAAGATACAAACGCCATTTGTACCATTTTCTTTATATGTGTTAAACAGAAAAATTTTTCATAGTTTTTTTAAAACACAATATGTGGCAACACTGGTATTGGGGAAACTTTAGTATACCATCTCACGATTTCGAGGTTAAAAGTGGTATGGTTGGATAGGGCTGATGCTCCAGATTAAGAAAATATTAAATTGTTGCCGCCGCAAACTTTTAGTTTTCGAGATATTTGTATTTAAAATTGAAAATTTTGCAAATTTTATCTTGCAATTTCTCGATTTCTAGTAATTATTTGTTTTATATTATGCACTTACACTTCATTATATTGTTTCTACTTATTTATTTTTTATTAATTATTTACATATTTGCTTAAAATAAGCATTTTATATTTTATACACATTTCATTCCATGCACAATAACAAAAGTATTCCTTGTTGACAGCTACTAAGTGTTGCCATAATTTATTAATCGTAATAAATGTTGGGCGTTAATTTAAATATCCAAAAACAAGATTATAATCGTAATAAATGTTTGTGTTTTAATATAAATGTTCAAAAACTCGTTCTTTATTCGATCGACTAGACTGTGTTGTAACTAGTCACAAATTCACATTTTATATCTTAATGTCTGAAATAGTGACTAGAGAATTCTTAGGGAACTGCTCTACAAATTATATCGCATGCCAAAAATAAGGTAAATTTTGACAATTTATAATATGCACATGGATATGCAAATAGGTACATATGTATATGTACGGAAGGAAAAAACGTAAACCGCTCTTTGCCCTATAAGTTAATAGTACCTTATTTTCTATAAATAACGAGAAGAGTGTTCATAATTACCTTATCAATTCTCAAGACAGAAGCGCCAAAATCTGACAGAATTTTTCCGCAAAAAGGACCTGGGGCGAGGCCAACAAATTCCAAAACCATCACATCTTTTAGGGGCATTATTTACAAAGTAAAGGTACATTCAACACATACACTTGTATTATGAATTTCCAACTGCTGAGATGCAAGCTTTACATCGACTATTGTAAAATATCGATACATGGCCGATAGTTTTTTATTTAACTCCTCTAGAAGAAGGGTATCTTTTAGGAATCGGGTAAGCGACTTGTTATTGCTCACTTTTACAAACGTCAAACTGTAGGGCACGGTAGAGGAGGAGTAAGGTCACTATCAGCTGATGTTATGTAAACAAAGGCACAGCTAAGAGGTGCCACTGTAGAAACGTCAAGTGTAGTCCGGGCTTGAGTTTCTATTGAAATCCAAGATGGCCGACTTTTAACCGGAAAATGGTTGCTTTGTGTTATTTTCTTAAAATTTATGGAAAAGTTGTCCCAAAAATATTGGTCATATATAAAAGTTTAATATATTTTCAAAAGAAAATCGTTTTATTTTAATATATATTCTTAAAGATGAGAACAATATGAGCAAATACATGAAAAATTAAGTTTTTTATTTATGCCTCTTTTTAACTGTGGTAAGTTAATAAATGTTCACCACAGAAAAATATTACGAACAAATAAGCAACCATGCCGAATAGTGGGATCCAGATTATGCTCGTTCACAGCCATATTTACATTTTTGCCATCGTATCGAAGGTTTTTGCAAGACAATTTTTTTCAGTTTATTTCACGGATAAATGCTTTACGTTGGTTTATTTACAACCCTATTCTCATGCCCTCACAAAAGTCACCAACCTCAATACAATGATGTTTCTCACTGTAGTGAGGGCTACCTTATTCTGGCGAAAATTCGAAAGCTCGAATGCTCACTATTATCACAAATATCTGTGACGTGTAAAAGCAGCCATCATAATAGAAAACATCTGTGTTTGTCTTGTTTTAAATCAATATTTTGCATTTTTTAAAGAATATTTGAGCATGGAGGAACTGTTCTTTGTATATGCAGAAGTCGAATATGTCTTTTGATCTGCGTTTCCTGGCATGTTTGTATTTTTACGGGCATGGCTCTTACCAAAAATACGTTGGTAATAGTTATGTGCTCTCTATGAGCCAATCCTCTGTAAAAATAAATATGTATGTACATATATACATATATGTAAGTTACTTACTGTCACTATACATTTTACTTCCTCTAAAAATGAATAAAAAGACATCTACATATGTTTAAATAATTAATTTTATTTTATTTCATTTACTAAATAATTCATTTTATTTAATTTAATTTTTTTATTTTTTTTACATTTTTATTATTTCTTATATAATTATTATATATATTAAATTATTGTATATATATATATGTTTATTTAAAATTTGCAAAATTACTTACATATGCTGATTATCCATTTGTGTGTCCATTTTTGTATGCTTATTTTTTATTAAAAAAGCTCTTTGACAGCAAAAAGCTTTTTACCTCACGTGGTGACTTTTTTAAGCTTTTTTCTTATGAGGTTTGAGCAAGAATAGCCTCACAAAGAAATCTCTCAAATATTTCCTCTCAACTCAGTTAAGAGGTTTTTTCAGAATAGGGCTGTTTGTTATTTGAATCTGGAAGAAGTGTTTACAAATTTCCCTTGGGACGATAAACAACAGATCGGCTTATATTTTATTCCAATAAAAGTACGAAATAACTAAACATGTCCTCGTTAATATTGCTGCGTAATGGGTCAGGCGCTGTTTCAATTTTATGATTTAAGAGATGAAGAAGCGATACGCGATGCTGTGAAGAACTCTAATGTAATTATCAAATTAGTTGGTCTTGAATTCGAGACAAAATTTTAAACTCAATGACGTGCTCGTGAAGGTGCACGTCGCATTGCTTAGTAAGCTAAAATTAAACTTTATTTCAAAAGATTTACCAAGTATTTTTTAATTTTTTATAGAATCAGCAAAGGACCTGGTGTAGAACGCTAGTCCCAAACCAATGAGCTTTGTGCTTGAGGGTGGAAGCAACTTTTTGAAGAGCAAATACTACGGTGAGCACATTCGGATGTTGCACAAGCTATTGTCTATTGCGCTAAGGATCCCGATACTGCTGGTCAGGTTTATAAAGCTGTTGGGTAGGTTTTGAGCAATATTGAATTTACATGATGCTAAACACTCAACACCCATACCGTCGTTAAGACATGCGTTGTGATCCTATCTTCCTATTGAAAGCCATGTTTACTGAGCTTATTTGTCCTTGACAACTTATTGGTCGTTTGGATGTACAATTGACCTCCATGGAAGAGCAAGAACCATGGAAATTTCGACCATATCGTGCTGCGCAATATTATGATGCCGAATTTGGAGAGTGGGAGGAACCGGCTCCACCAAAACCGATAGAACATCGGGAAAAACTACGCAAATAATAAACAACAGTCATCAAATGAAAGTTGGCAGCGTTAGTGACCAAGCAGCGATTTGAAAAGAAACATTACAATTCGTCTTTACATCTAGTGAATTATGGTCGATTATGAATGGTGTGGAAGTTGATATTTAAACTTTAAAAAACAAATAAATGTAGTTTGGTTAATAATGAGCCGCTTTTAACAATTAAGAAATTTGATTTGTATTTTTAATTGGGCCAAACAAGTTATTAACGATTTGAATAATTTCAAACGGAATATATTTCGAACAATCATTTATTTTTTAAAATACTATGCCAGTATTGCTACTGGGCATGTCAAAATAGTGTTGTGTAAGCTAATTTAAACTACTTTTTACTACTATAAAGATATTGCAAATTCAAAAAATAATTTCTTTAAGAATCCTTTTTATTTAAAAACTTAGCTTAGAACTAAAAAATTATGTGGTAAATCTGTTAGGATAACAAAACACTCCATTTGGGAACGGGTAGGATTCCTGATCGCCGGCATATAGCTAAATTCTGACAAATAAAACGTGTATGTAGTTTGTGATTACAAAAATTTATACTTAAAATTCAGAAAACATGGTTATTATAATTATTTCTTGATTTATCTTACAGTAAAAAATTGTGTTTTACTGTTCAGATGAATTATTATGATAAGTAATACCAAATTTGTCCACAATAGTTATCTCTTTTGGTACGCTCATTATCAAAAATAATTTTCAATTTGTCCATGAATAAGTTAACTACAACGCTTAAAAATATATTGCATATTTATCTATATCATGAAGGTATAATTAATTTTTTTGATAACAGCTATAAACTTTACTATATAACAAAAATTGAAAATAGTATTTATAAATGAACAAATAAAGTACTATAAATTTATAATTTAATATTATAGCATTTTTGCTTTCTGCAACCCGTTTTGACCTCTCGCCACCCTTATTCACCAGAGATGGCCATGATGTTTTTATTGTGAACGTACAATTGAGGGGTAGGTTAAGGACTGTGAATGGCTCTTTTTCTACAGTGAATGGGACTTTCCCACAACACGTGCGGGATGGGATAGATACCGAGAGTTGAAGAGGGAAGCGAGACGCATTTGTAGACAGAAAAAGAAAGAGGCCGAAATGCGTGAGTACGAAGAGCTTGATAAGCTGGCCGACAGGGGTAATGCTCGAAAACTCTACGAAAAGATGCGGCGGCTTACAGAAGGTTTCAAGACCGGAGCATACTCTTGTAGAACCACCCAAGGCGATCTAGCCACCGATGCCCAGAGCATACTTAAATTATGGAGGGAACACTTCTCCAGCCTGCTGAATGGCAGTGAACGCCAAACACCAGGAGAAAGCGAACCCGATACCCCAATCGATGACGATGGAGCAGACGTTCCATTGCCCGACCATGAAGAAGTTCGAATAGCAATTACCCGCCCGAAAAACAACAAAGCGGCAGGGGCCGATGGATTGCCGGCCGAGCTATTCAAACACGGCGGCGAAGAGCTGATAAGGTGCATGCATCAGCTTCTTTACAAAATATGGTCGGACGAAAGTATGCCCAACGATTGGAATTTAAGTGTGCTATGCCCAATCCACAAAAAAGGAGACCCCACAATCTGCGCCAACTACCGTGGGATTAGCCTCCTCAATATCGCATATAAGGTTCTGTCGAGCGTATTGTGTGAAAGATTAAAGCCCACCGTCAACAAACTGATTGGACCTTATCAGTGTGGCTTTAGACCTGGTAAATCAACAACCGACCAGATATTCACCATGCGCCAAATCTTGGAAAAGACCCGTGAAAGGAGAATCGACACACACCACCTCTTCGTCGATTTCAAAGCTGCTTTCGACAGCACGAAAAGGAGCTGCCTTTATGCCGCGATGTCTGAATTTGGTATCCCCGCAAAACTAATACGGCTGTGTAAACTGACGTTGAGCAACACAAAAAGCTCCGTCAGAATCGGGAAGGACCTCTCCGAGCCGTTCGATACCAAACGAGGTTTCAGACAAGGCGATTCCCTATCGTGCGACTTTTTCAACCTGCTTCTGGAGAAAATAGTTCGAGCTGCAGAACTTAACAGAGAACGTACCATCTTTTATAAGAGTGTACAACTGCTGGCATATGCCGATGATATTGATATCATCGGCCTCAACACCCGCGCCGTTAGTTCTGCTTTCTCCAGACTGGACAAGGAAGCAAAAGAAATGGGTCTGGCAGTGAACGAGGGCAAGACGAAATATCTCCTGTCATCAAACAAACAGTCGTCGCACTCGCGACTTGGCACTCACGTCACTGTTGACAGTCATAACTTTGAAGTTGTAGATAATTTCGTCTATCTTGGAACCAGCGTAAACACCACCAACAATGTCAGCCTAGAAATCCAACGCAGGATAACTCTTGCCAACAGGTGCTACTTCGGACTAAGTAGGCAATTGAGAAGCAAAGTCCTCTCTCGACAAACAAAAACCAAACTCTATAAGTCTCTCATAATTCCCGTCCTCCTATATGGTGCAGAGGCTTGGACGATGACAACAACCGATGAGTTGACGTTGCGAGTTTTCGAGAGAAAGGTTCTGCGAAAGATTTATGGTCCTTTGCGCGTTGGCCACGGCGAATATCGCATTCGATGGAACGATGAGCTGTACGAGATATACGACGACATTGACATAGTTCAGCGAATTAAAAGACAGCGGCTACGCTGGCTAGGTCATGTTGTCCGGATGGATGAAAACACTCCAGCTCTGAAAGTATTCGACGCAGTACCCGCCGCGGGAAGCAGAGGAAGAGGAAGACCTCCACTCCGTTGGAAGGACCAAGTAGAGAAGGACCTCGCTTGGAATATCCAATTGGCGCCACGTAGCGAAGAGAAGAAACGACTGGCGCGCTGTTGTTGACTCGGCTATAATCGCGTAAGCGGTGTCTACGCCAGTAAAGAAGAAGAAGAAGAGGAATGGGACTTTCCCTACTCCTCTATACCATGCTGTAGGGGTATCCTCTTGCTCTTGCAAACTCCTGGCACGGATTGCAGAATTTGGTGCAACAATACAACAACAAACACACGAAGAAAACTATTTACAATGGTTATAAAATATGTCAGACCAAAACCCATTAGTATTATAATAATTGTAAATAAAATATTTATTACTAATTTCAGCAAAAATTGTTGAAATGTGTGCTTATTACGATCAGCTGAGGGAAACATTTGGTCAGCGATTACCGGCCATGCAACCGTTACTGGTTGAAAGTAACCTTCTTTCGAATGAGCTGTGTCCCGCTAGTCCTGCACCAGAATTCGAAGTAGACTTCTGGGAAAAGAAATGTGTACCTGCTCCGCCATCGAATGCCGCACCTTCGATAGCACTAATTCCTACATCGGTATCAGCATACCAACGGCCAATTCGGCCACCGAAATCATCCGTTGGAAAATTAGCGGCTATCCAAGCTAAAAAATTGCTACGGTAGCAAAGAAGCTGGAATTTGACATATATAAATTCGAAGAAGAGATAAAGATATATGAATTCGAAGAAAATTCAGGAACCAAAATTGGATATAGAGTTAAAAAAATTAGATATAGAATTAAAAAAATATAAAAAATTATGAGAAAAAGAGAAAGCCACTCTTTCTGTACGAAATTGAAAAAAAATATATAGCAGTTTGCTTATTTCTTTAGGTTTCGTAAGAATGAACTTATATAGAAAGTTATATCAAAAATAGAGCCACTATGTATGTACCCAAGAATGGTAGAAACAAGATTGCGCAATCACGAGATCAAATTTTGTTCGTTCTTCGCATCTACGTCACGGTTGACCAACTTACAATCAGCTGATTTTCAGTTGTTTGTTTTTCTTTCAATAAAAAGCAATTTTGTATTGCAGGCATACAAAGTCATGAATATCATCAAAAGTTAACATCAATATAAATGAATATTAACAAAAGATATCAATATAAGTGAATATTTTATAGAGAACATTTACCTACATATTCATTTAATTGAATTTTTATTGTATTATTTAATTTTGTCTCTTTGCTGTGTTTGTTTTAACCATATACATTTATGTAAATAAAAAGATTGAATATTTTGTAACCAAGTATCAATTTATTGTTTTATATGTTTAAAAAGAATACAATTTAAAGTATATCATAATTTAAATAATTGTTTAGTGAATGTACCAAGGTTTCTCCGCATTAATTTCAAGATAATCATATAAGCCTCTATTTGATCCACCCAAATCGCTTACAATGGCAACAATATTGTAACCGCACTTTTTAACTTTTGACAAAATGCTAAACAATAATCGTCATTTTGCAGTCATAATCGAAGAATATAGGCTGTTTCCATTTACTTATCAAACCTAAAAGAACAAAGTAGATTAGAAAAAGTTGACTTCAAGTAAAGTAATGAGTTTTGTTTAAATGAGTTAAGCATCCCCCCCACTATACCCAAAAAAATTGGCACACATTAATAAACCTCTGGTCAATATTATCGTAGTCGATGAAACCACACTCGTACACAACACAACTCACCACAATACATCAACCCACTCAATAAAAAGGATGGGCAACGGGAAAGCAGACTCAATTCGTTACACACCCCCGTGCTGAGACTTTCGATTCGTCTGCAGACCTAAGAGCATAAGTTATACCCTTTTTGCGAAGCAGAGCTCAAACGCTTCTCCGTAACTTTGGATAGGCCGTGATCCTGAACTATAATATTTCGACATCCCTTCGTTATACATCGATCCCGCATTTGTTTCCCTATTAGTATAAGTTTCCATTTTTGTAACCGGAATTTATATTACAAATAAATTAACACTTATTTCCTATCCGCTAAAAAATGCCTTTTAATTAGAAATATTAATCGCGATGTTAGTGCCTTCTAAAACTTAAATACAGTGGTGTGATTCTCACTTAGCTGGGCACCCAGTTAAATAAGTTTAATTACCTCTTATCATTGCAACCTGAACATAGTTAACAGGAGGCAATGTCGAATCAGTGGATCTGTCGTAGCAGTAACTCTTTCTGACCTTCATTCCATCAAAACTGAGTACACAAATTTTTGCGCTTGTGTTAGCTCAGTTGCTGCCTTCAACAGTTTCATCACCGGCTCTATGACACCTGGAGCTACGTCAATTTTTTTTGACCACCATTGCAGAGTGCGCACACCTTTCTTAAAAGTTTGTACGCTTTTGGGCTCGTTGAATATAGCGTGATCGACGTAGCTATGTCTTTCCAATTCCGCCGTTTGTTGTCATCTCTTAATTTTTCAATCTGTAATGATAAGTGTAATGAACTTTAACATATTTTGCAACATACTTTTTAGAATTTCGGCACTTACCTGGCCGTTGATGAAAATGCAGCTAAGTTTCTGCTCCAAATTATTCGGTATTCTTCTAGATTGTTGACAACATCTTTTTTTGGAACGAGACTCCAACCTTTTCTGCCGTTCATTAGCCTCTGCAGCAGCAGTGGTTAACGAGGGAAAAGCGCTAGGTAGGTTCGTTGGATTCCGCGAACTTAAACCTGCAAGAGTGTTGGGTTATAAAAGTAAAATTATTGTTATCAAAATGCTATTATATCCCATTTCAAACTGCAAATTTCTTTTGAAAGCTTCTGGCGCGAAGTGCACTTCACAAACGCACACATTTTTAACGTTAATTTTGTCCGTCCGACGACAAAATCGAATCCATTGTTTAACTGCGGCTTTATCCTTAGGGAAATGAAAAAATCTCCACTTCGTAGCACAATTTTTACCATTGTTATTATAACAACCGAACACTGCACGACGCATTTTAAAAATATAGAATTTAACAATTAATACAACATTTGAAAACACAATTCGAATTCACTTTCAATAGCGCGGGCGAATAATAAGTCAACCGTGACGTCAGCAAGAACAGCTGACTGAAAGCAAACATGCGCATTGCGTAATCTCTTTCTCTATCATTCTTGGTATGTACCTACGTTCTATAGGTTTCCACCTCCTAAAAAGGTTATAGTCGATAAAAAAAGTATATGATACATGTATATTGCTAGTTAAAGTTTTATTGATCAACAAAAGTTATTGTGTACACAGATTTGCGCTTGGTTTCTGCCTCAGTTATTCGCTATCCATTTTCATGTGGAGAAAATTCAACTGATTCTTCGTCGCTATCGAAAACTATATTGTATACATATTTAATGCGGTTAGAAATAGCTCGTAAGATCTTATACAATAAGCCAGTTAAAACCTAGAATAAGGCTTTTTTATACTGAATACGTATTCTTCATTCTTTGAGGCTGCTAAAGCGTTCTTTTGGAATCCCAAAGCAATGCTCAATCCTCCTTTATGCTTTGAATAGTCCATTTGTTGTGAATTTGATCGAAATGGCGTGATAAGCAGAATCTATTGCCAGTCATTAAAGAGAAGAAAAAGTAAACTTTCCTGTGTGGAGAGAGCACTAGTACGAAACGTGCGAGCATCGTCTACACTACCAACGTGTCCCGCTACCACATGCCGAGCCCAAAACTGTTATTCGCATAAACCTTACGCTTTTAAGGAATAGATTTTGAAAAATAAGCCGAATGATTAACAACAGGTTGTTCTGCAAGTTTCAATTTAGTCCCATTAATATACCCTATGCAATGAGGCATTCCATTGTTTGATGTTTAAACGATATCTTGCCTTTCATTTTTATCAGGCCAAGTGATATACATATCTAGATTGTAAGGATGGAGTCATGTGTTGAAGTTCATGCAAGTAACGAAAGTTCTCTGATCGCCATTCAGTTGGGAGTGGCCAGAAACGATTCTTTTCCATATGACTCAAGCAGCTCACGACTTCCGGTCTTTGACCAAGTATCCTCTGCTAATGGTAGTCACCTTGTCGCGGTGCAGAGGCTTAGTCGCAAGGCATACTCGGCGCCCCCCAACCGGTGTGGACGGTGCTGAATGGCGCCATCCAGGCGGGTTGTCAGGCGCCGCAAGCGGGCGGCGACCAAGGATTACCACCTCCTAATCCATGGTGTCATGCGACCCGTGCCCATTGGATGATTTGCAGCCAGGAGGAAAATTCGGCTGTATTCTAACGGAGCCTCCCCAACACCGGGCCGAATTGGGGTGTAACGGTGGCCTTACCGCGCCAAGGGGCTCTGGCGTGGCGGACTCCCTAGTTCCCCATTTAACAGGAAGACCCGACAGCTCACCTCGTTGAGCTAAGGGTCGTACGAACAAGATGGATATCAACACAAAAACAAAACAACAACAACAACGATTAAGGAGGAATCGACAACGCAACGAAATAGGACTACGGATATTGAACACGACAGGGAGAATGCAAGAACAGGAGGAGCAGCTGGAGGCCGGGGAGGTCAAGGAGCTAAACGAAAGGTTAACTACCTTGATGCTCTCTCGCCAGAGGCGCGGGCGCTGTTCGAGGAGCATGCCAGAGAAGACGATGACGACATGCAGCGGCGCCTGCCGCTCAACAGACGTCAGGACAGCGGATGCAGCTCAAAGCACCACCAGGGCCCACCGAGACAGGCCAAGCCACTCTGACTCGGGAGAGTCGCATCGGGCAGAGGCCCGCGGCGCACGCAGAAGGAGAAGGAGGCGCTAGAGAGGAGGGCAAAGATCTCTCCCAACGGTGGACAGACCCGTAGGGTACGATGACCCCCGGAAGAAGGCCATGAGCGGTGCCTGCCTCAAGTGGTATCTGCGGTACCTCCGGGATGGGTTGACCCCCGAAGTGGCGGAATCCCTAGCCAAGCGACGGTACGCGGATACTGCGATATCCCCAACAAGGGAACGAGGCGAGGCAGCATCGGAAAGTGCGCGAGGCAGCCGGTCCATAGACCGTGGCCAGGTTAGTGCACCACTGACCGAAACGCGCGGTGACGGGAAGGCGGTCACCTTTGCAGAGGCCGCGAAGAGAAAGAGCGGTCAACTTACACCACAGGCGCCCCCCAGCTCGAAAAGGCCAAGGGACAGCAGCAGGAGAACCGAAGGTCAATCATCAGCACCGGCTCCCCCCCGGGTGGAGGAGGGGCGGCGCAGGTATGTGGACGCTGTCAAAAGCATCCGCATGGCTGTACTGCCTCAAGACTACCCGGCGGTGTCGTTGGAGTCGGAGCAACTCACGGTGCTCCAAAACCTCCTCCTAGAAGAGGTAGCTGGCGGAGCTGAATACGCGGCATCCTTCCTCGGGGTTGAATTAAAGAGGGGGAATGCTACAGGTGGACTGCAACGACCAGGAGTCCGCCGACTGGCTGCGGGAATTTACCCCAAAGCTAAGTGGCTGGACCGGTCCGGTCCTTTGTGCGAAAAGGGCGGAGGACCTGCCAGTTATGCACAGGATGACGGTGTTCCTCCCCCGGAGCGACGACAAGCCGTACCAGTTTGCCCTAAACTTAATAAAAAACCAAAACCGGGGCCTTAGCATCGCGGCCTGGCGAATTGTCAGTAGCCAGCTGAAGGACAAAGGAGAGCTACGAGGTTGGAGACTGTACCTGTACATAGACGACGAGTCGTACAGGTACATACGTGCAGCAAGCTTCCGCCTATTTTATAGGTTCAGTATGGTGGTCATGAGGCCGCATAAACCAATGACTACAGGAAGCAAGGAGGACGGGAAGACTGCCACCCAGCCGAGTGGTAGCGCGTCAACACGAGCAGAAACGATGGTGAGGAAGGCGATGGAAAAGATGCAGGTGGACGCCGTGGCAAAGCAACCGGGCGTGAGCAGGGTTGAGCAGACCACGAAGGTCGCTACCGCTGACGCCCTGGATGCCCACGAAACTGAGCTACCCTCCACCCAGGAGCTCCTCGAGGGACTAGAGGACCCAGTGGACGGCAGCGCGAACGACGGGGGGGATGTGGACATGCCCCCCCTCGAGCCACTACCTTGATGGCCGTCGACGTGGAGGTTGCCCAAGTGAACCTGCATCACGCGGCGGGGGCCTCAGCAGTGATTGCGAGCAGGTTCACAGCGGATAAATTAAGCGTTCTGTTGATCCAAGAACCATGGGTCTACAAAGGAGAGGTCAAAGGCCTCAAGACGGAACAAAACAAGGTAATCTGGGACATCTCCAGCGAGAGGCCTAGATCGTGCATAGTGGTCAGGAATAATGTCGATTTCTTCTGCATTTCAGAGTTCCTGACGCAGGACTTGGTAGCAGTACAGGCCAGAGACTGGGAGGGCAAAAGCTTCGTCCTGGCTTCAGCCTACTTCCCAGGGGAGACAGCAGCAGCACCCCCTGAGGGAGTGATTAGGCTCGTGGAGTACTGCAGGAGGTACAGGCTGCCCCTCATCATAGGATGTGACGCGAATGCTCACCACGTGGAATGGGGGAGCACGGATTGTAACGCAAGGGGTGAGTCTTTACTAGAGTATGTATTAGGTAGTAGCTTAGCAATCGAGAACGTGGGTTGTGAACCCACCTTTATAACTATAAGCAGGAGGGAGGTGCTGGACATCACCTTCAGCAGCGAGCACGCTAATGGTTGGGTCTCAGGGTGGAGGGTTTCAACGGAGCCCTCCCTGTCAGACCACAGAAGGTAGAGGTCAGGCAACTCCCCCCGAGACGCAACCCCCGCAGAACAAACTGGGGTGTTTTCAGGGAAAAACTAAAGGACTGTTTAAAAAAGGCAGAACCAGATCGACGATAGCGTCACGGGCCTGGGGATAGAGAGCAGGGTGTTGGCACTAAACGAGTCAATCACCAAAGCCTACAATGAGAGTTGTCCCCAAATAGCGCCCACAGACAGAAGTAACTGTCCCTGGTGGACAAGAAAGCTCGCAGACCTCAGGAAGAAGGTACGCAGCCTATTTAACAAGGCGAAGCGTACAGGGGACTGGGAGGAGTACAGGTGCTACCTAACTCTATACAATAAAGAGATTAGGTCAGCAAAACAAAACAGTTTCAGGAGCTTCTGTGAAAAAGTCTCCTCCACACCAGAAGCGGCGCGGCTACACAAAGCTCTGGCCAGTGGAAAGACAAGCACGGAACTGGCCATTAAGAGGAGCGACGGGACGTTTACGGCCAACGCCGAGGAAAGGGCGTCAGAGCTCCTGCGTGCTCACTTCCCGGAGACTATCCCGGTGGACCAAAGTCCACCTGTGAGCGAACATAGGCCAACCCGCTTGGATTGGGCAACCGCCAAACAGCTAGTTACTGCGGACTCGATCAAGTGGGCTATGGCCACGTTCGAAAAATTCAAGTCTCCGGGGGTGGATGGCATCTTCCCGGCGTTTTTGCAACAGGGCGAGCAGCTGTTGCTACCTCACCTTGTTCGGCTGCTAAGGGAGAGCCTTGCACTGGCGTACATCCCGGACCCATGGAGGACGGCAGAGGTGATCTTCATACCGAAAGCGGGTAGGAGGGACTACTCCTTGGCCAAATCCCACAGGCCGATCAGTCTAACCTCCTTCCTGCTGAAGACGATGGAAAAGATCATTGACAACAATATTAGGTCGACGGTGCTGAAAACTGCACCCCTGCATGCTACTCAGCATGCATACAGAGCGGGAAGATCAACCAGTACGGCTCCAGTACTGGTACGGCTCTGTACCAGTTGACCTCAGAGATTGAGAGTTCAATGGAAGAAGGGGAGGTGATTATATGCGCCTTTCTAGATATCGAAGGTGCCTTTGACAACACGTCTCACAGGAGTGTAGCCAGGGCGCTCAAGAGAAGGAAGGTGGCTACACCGGTGCGCAGATGGATTGACGCTGTGCTGCGCACCAGAATAGCTGAGACCAAAGTTGGCGATACGACAATTCGTCTAGGGGTGACAAGAGGGTGCCCACAGGGAGGTGTGCTATCACCTCTGCTGTGGAGCCTTGTCGTGGATGAGCTGCTAGAATTGCTAACTGACAACGGGATCCGCTGCCAAGGGTACGCGGACGATATTGTGATATTAGAAGAGGTAAATTTGAGGATACTCTCTGTGACCTAGTACAACGCGGTCTGAATCTGGCAAAGGGGTGGTGCAGGGGGGTTGAATTAAACATCAACCCCTCGAAGACAACCATCGTCCCATTTACAAGGCGCAGGTCCCTACCCGGCCTGAGGAACCTCACACTTGGGGGCAGAGACATTGAAATGACTAACAAGGTTAAATACCTAGGTCTCACTCTGGATTCTACCTTACGATGGAAGCAGCACGTGAACCAAACGGTAGCCAAGGCAACAAAGGCACTGATGGTATGCAAACGGCTGGCGGGTAGATCCTGGGGATGTAAGCCAAAAATCATTAGGTGGTTATATACCATGATTGTCCGACCGATTATTACATACGGGGCGGTGTCCTGGGCCTCCGTGGCGGCACAGGCTTCGGTGGGAACCCAACTGGCAAAACTACAGCGGCTGGCATGCTTGTGCATAACGGGAGCCATGCGGACCTGCCCTACGGCGGCTCTGGAGGTCCTGCTGGAGCTCACACCGCTCCATATAATAATAGGTCAAGTAGCCAAGAACTCACTTCTGCAGATAACAGCGGAGGGTGGTGGCAAAGGCAAGATAATTTCGTCCCAGAGGATGGAGAGAATAAGTGGTGATATTCCTATTGCCCTCCTCCCAAGGGACGGCATCAGCAAAACGACCCACTTAAGAAGGAAATTTAAGGTTACCCTTGGTAGTAAGAGTGAGTGGAACGACACCACTCTTGAGCAAATGCTAAGGGATAGCACACTGAGGTGGTACACCGATGGCTCGAAGACATCGGAAGGAATAGGTGCGGGTATCGCGGGTCCGCGTACTAAGCTCGCCGAGCATTTTCCAAGCCGAAGGTCTGGCCATAAGCCGGTGTATTGAGATAAACCTTCACCGGAACTATCGCAACGAGCGAATAGCTATAATCAGTGATAGTCAGACGGCACTAAAAGCGATTTCCTCTTACGAAATCAAATCGCTGCTAGTGCAAGAGTGTAGAAACAGGCTTGACAACCTAGCCGAAAAGAACCAGGTACACCTTATCTGGGTGCCTGGTCACAGGGGAATAGCCGGCAATGAGCTGGCTGACGAGCTTGCCCGCTCCGCAGCCTCCACTGCTATGGTGGGGCCAGAACCATTCACGGGAGTGGGTCCCCATACGGTGAAGGAACTGCTCCGCAAAGAGGAAAGAGCGTGCAGGGAGGCACACTGGCAGCGAGCGCACGGGATGCGTCATGCCAAACTGTTAGTTGGGGGGTATAACCAAAAGAGGTTCGAGACTATAATCAACCTCCCAAGAAACAAACTCAGGCTCCTGGTCGCACTCTACACCGGCCACTGCAAGCTAAGAAGGCATTTATTTAACATGGGCCTCTCAGCTTGCGCAAACTGCCGGTTCTGCGACAGTGAGCCTGAAACCCCGCAGCACCTGCTATTCGACTGCAACGCAGTCTGTAGGCGCAGGTCAAAGGCCCTCGGATCCATGTTTCCGGATAGGGATCACACTGCCTCGCTAGCACCCGGTAGGATATTGGACTTCATCAATATGCTGGGGCTAAGCGAGTCTTTGTGAGCTAGGTGAGGGCACAATAGATCCGTGGTCGCAGTGCATGCCTCAATCAACAATCTATCTGTCTAAGTATCCTCTGGGTAGCCTAAGAACATCCGTTTGAAGGCGAGCTAAAGTGAAAAGGCGAAACATCCCCTCCTCAGGCTTGTGCGCTGGGCTACGGACCCGCCACATAAAAAACATCCCCAATATAAAATTTCCAACAGCCTCGAATGAGAGACCCCCCTTTTGATGACAATGATGTCAAACGAATTAAGGACTACGATTTGAGGGCATGCACCTGGAATGTCCACTCCCTTAATTGGGAAGGTGCAACTTCCCATCTGGCTGATGTCTTCGTTAGAGTTAAGGCGTCCAAGAAATGCGGTGGACGCGAAAAGGATTGAGACGAGTAGGTCCACGGAAGTCGTATAAAGGAGCATAAATTAGGTGTACGAATCGTGGTGGGAAAAAGACTCCGTCGCCGATTACTATCATTCATTCCGGTGAAAATACTTCTAGCCACAATCCGCATCAAAGCGAGGTTCTTCAACATATTGCTGATTTGCGCCCACGCCCCGTTGGAAGAGAAGGACGATGTGACCAATGATGCCTTCTACGAGCGCTTGAAGCGCACCTTAGAGAGCTGCTCCGCCACGATATCAAAATCGTGCTTGCCGACTTTAACGCCAGGGTGGACAAAGAAGGTATCTTTGGCACTATGGTCGGTAAATTTAGCCTCCACGATGAAACATCCCTGAATGGGTTGAAGCTGATCGACTTCGCCGGGGCCCGAAATTGGTTATCTCTAGTACTAGATTCCAGTAATAAAAAATCAAGCTACCTGCTTTCCTCCGGATCAAAATACCTCCAACCAGATGAACCAGTACTAGTATGTACGCTCCGTGGTCCTAACATCGACTCGGACCACTATCTTGTTGCAGCCAAGATTCGCACCCGCCTTTGTGCAGCAAAGAACGCACGTCAACAAACACAAGGAAGGTTAGACGTCGAGGAGCTGCAAATTACAACAGTCAACCAAACGATTTTCTACTCGGCCTACACTCCTGTTCTCTGAGAGCACTCGTCAACAAATCGGTATAAGGGAATTGTGGGACGACATTTTAAACTCCTTACATACAGCAGTAACCGAAACCATTGGTTTTTGGAGAATACAAAAGAATAGCTGATACGACGAGGAGTGCCCTGTCGAAGCAGTTACGATCGACCACAACACGTGCGGGATGAGATATATACCGGAATGCGTGAGTATGAAGAGCTTGACAAGTTCCTACAGGGGTAATGCTCGAAAATTCTACAAAAAAATGCGGCGACTAACCGAAGGTTCCAAGACCGGAGCATACTCTTTTAGAACCCCTAAAGGTGATCTAGTGACCGATGCTCAGAGCATACTTAAATTATGGAGGGAACACTTGTCCATCCTGGTGAATGGCAGTGAACGTACAACGCCAGGAGAAGGCAAGCCCGATTCCCCAATCGATGACGATGGAGCAGTTGTTCCATTGCCCGACCATGAAGAAGTAATAGCAATTACCCGTTTGAACAAAGCGGCAAGGGCCGATATGATCGAACGAAAGCATGCCCAACGATTGGAATTTAAGTGTCCTCCGCCCAATCCACAAAAAGGGAGACCCTACAATCTGCACCAAATACCATGGGATAAGCCTCCTCAACATCGCGTATAAGGTACTATCGAGCGTATTGTGTGAAAGATTAAAGCCCACTGTCAACAAACTGATTGAACATTATCAGTGTGGTTTTAGACCTGGAAAATCAACAACTGACCAGATACTCACCATGCGCCAAATCTTGGAAAAGACCGGCGAAAGGAGAATCGACACACACCACCTCTTCGTCGATTTCAAAGCTGCCTTTGACAGCACGAAAAGGAGCTGCGTTTATGCCGGCTGAGTAAACTGACGTTGAGCAACACCAAAAGTTCCATCACGATCGGGAAAGACCTTTCCGAGCCGTTCGATAACAAGCGGGGTTTCAGACAAGGCGACACCTCATCATGTGATTTCTTTAATCTGCTTCTGGAGAAAATAAATCGAGCTGCAAAACAAAATCAAGCAAGCACAATCTTTTAAGTGTATAGCTGCTGCCATATGCCAATGATATTAATGTCATTGGCCTTAATACCCGCGCCGTTATTTCTGCTTTCGCCAGAATGGATAAGGCAGCGAAGAAAATAGGTTTGGTGGTGAACGAGGGCAAGACGAAATATCTCCTGTCATCAATCAAACAGTCGTCGTACTCGCGACTGGGCTCTCATGTCACTGTTGACAGTCATAACTTTAAAGTCGTGGATAATTTCGTATCTTTTGGAACCAGTATAAGCACCACCAATAATGTCAGCCTGTAAATCCAAAAAAAGATAACTCTTGCCAACAGATGCTACTTCGGACTAAGTAGGCAATTGAGAAGTAAAGTCCTCTCTCGAAGAATTAAATCCAAACTCTATAAGTCACTCATTATGGTGCAGAGGCACGGACGATGACTACAACTGATGAGTCGACGCTTCGAGTTTTAACAGAATGACATACATTTTTTATCAAATCTCTTTACAGTCTGTTACGGGTAACAAATACTTTTGTTAACGCCCAGTTTACCTAAGTATGTGGTATGCATAAAAAAGTATTTGTTAACCAAATTTTATTTAATTTTTTTATTTAGTTAATGTTATTATTTTGTTTAACAGTTTGTTACCTCTAACATATAAACATATTTTTTACCAGGATTTGTTACTTCTAACCAATTCAATTCTTTTAAATAAAATTTAGCATTTCTTATATGATTTTGCTTTATTTGATTGTAATATAATATTTACTTAAACAAATTTTTAAAATTATGCAGTGCAAACAGAAAATCGTCTGGCACAGCAAATGGCTGAAAATGCAGTGCAAACAGAAAATCGTCTGGCACAGCAAATAGCTGAAAATACATCGCAGTTAAAGTCTTGCCTTACACAACAAATTACTGAAAATAATACGCAGTTAGAAAAGCGTTTGGTACAACAGATTACAGAAAATAATACACAAGTGCAAGAGAAATTTTCAAAATTTGAAGACGAATTAAGCACAATAAAAAATGACGAAGAAAATTTAAGATCAGAATTTCTTCAACTGAGTAATCGTGTGCGAGAACTGCAACTACATGGCCCTGCACCATCAACAAATAATCAAAGATTGAAGGCACCCACATTCGATGGAAGTATTCCATTTCAAATTTTCAAACTTCAGTTTGAAAGGACAGCAATGGCCAATAATTGGAATGCAGCGGACAAGGTGGCGTCCTTGTTTGTATCATTGAAAGGACCTGCGGCAGAAATCCTTCAGACTATTCCAGACTGTGAACGGGACAACTATGAGGCATTGATGAGTGCGATAGAAAGACGATATGGTAGTGAGCACCGGAAACAAATATACCAGATCGAACTGCAAAATAGGGGTCAGAAAATGAACGAGTCATTGCAAGAGTTCGCAACTGAAATAGAACGACTGGCTCATTTGGCAAATGCAGATGCACCTGTGAATTACATTGAGAGGGTAAAAATTCAATGTTTCATAAATGGAATTCGTGATGTGGACACCAAACGCGCCACATATGCATTGCCAAAAAGAACGTTTGCTGAAACGGTTTCGCACGCCCTCACACAGGAAACAGCTTCCCTACTAAGTAAACCAGCACACAAGGTACAAAGGGTTGAAATGGAACAACCGGCGCTGATGGAAGAAATATTGAAGACTTTGAAGACAATTGCTGCACCGCGAGTAAATACAACAGGCAGATGTTTCAACTGTGGAAAAGCGGGTCACTTTGCCCGAAATTGCAATATAAAAGTAAACCCATCAAAACGGAAACAACCAACAGATAACGAGGACGAAGCATCCACATCTCACAAGTCGTTAAACTAAAACGGAACAGTTCAAAGGGGCGTGAGCTGGTTCCCACAACTATTTGCCCCGCCATCTCGATATCACAAATAGGTCGCCATGACAACAATCTTACTATCAACGGCATCGTAAATGGACGACTGTCAACGCTTATCTTGGATACTGGTGCCACACATTCAATTATCCGACCGGATGTGGTAAGAGGAATGGTTGAACCATTAGTCGGTTGCAAGCTTCGAACGGCCACCGGGGAGGAAGCAGCTGTCGCGGGAAAAGTGTTTTGCGAAGTGATGATTGGTACCCTGGAAGTTATTTATTTATTTATTTATTTATTAAAAGAAAAATAATAATACAATTATTATCTTACAGAGTAAGAAGCACTAGCTTCCAGGGCTTACGGCTTACTGCTCTAATAAAACTATATTGTCTTAGAATATTAATATATTAGCCAGTAAAAGGTAAATACGAGATCAATATTACTGTCAGTAAAATTATTAAAATAATTGATGTTAGTAAAGGAAGTTAATTGGTTGTAAGATAACTTAGAGTTAGAGAATTAGATTAACTTTCTAAGGCCAGTTTTGGACAAAAATTCGGCTACTTTGTGGATGTTTTCCTCAGCAAAAACCTTGAGCGTATTTGAAACGGGTTGGTCATCAAATAGTGCGTTTCTAGTTACACTGAACTTAGTGCATTCACCGAGAAGATGTTTAACTGTAAGCGATGGATAAGTGCAGAATTCGCAGCGTGGCCTATTTGAACCGTTTAGCAGGTACGAGTGCGTGGCCATAGTATGCCCAATCCGAAGTCGAGTAAAAGCAATAATGTTGTTCGGCAAAGGGACGGAATATGCGGCTGCATGCCAGTTGTATTGGAGTTCGAGTAATGGTTTTGCACACTGTTCCAAGAATTTGTTTTCTGTTCCTTAAGGAAGTTATTGACGAGTAGGAGGATATCCTTCCTCACCATATAATTGAAAGTAAATAATGGTTCCATTGCAACTGATTTTGCTTTCTTATCCGCTAATTCATTGCCAATAATTCCAGCGTGACCAGGAATCCACATAATTTTGATTTCTTTGCTTTTTTGTATAAGTTTGGTGCGTATTTCAGAAATCAGGGGTGCTTTGTTAGTAATATTCATGATACTAGCAATAGTTGACATACTGTCTGTGCAGATTATCGTCTTCTCATTAGATTCTGAGGCTGCTAGTATTGCTTGGTATATTGCAACCGCCTCTGCCGTGTACACTGATCCATAATTTGGTAGATGCCCTGCTATTACTGTTTCCCCATCAGCTTGGACCACAGCGAATGACGTGTGGTCCTTCGACTTTGACCCATCGGTGTAGTACATTTTCCATTCGTGCCGAAAAGGAGCTCTGTATTCTTCAAAAAGGCGCTGGAATACTATTGGGCTTGTGGTTGACTTGGCGTGATTTGTTAAACCGAGAAGGAAAGACGAGTAGCTTAAGTCCCAAGGTAGTGAACTGACGGGAGGCTGAAAAGATGGTTTCGAGTCTATTCCTAAACTTTTAGCGTATTCTAGCACTCTTTGCAATGTTGGCGTGCGGCTTGGAGTTTTATTAGCGGCCCATATCGATGTGATAGTGTCATACATAATACTATTTCTGCAGAGAAAGATCTTTGGGATAGCCCTCATAGTGGTGTATTCAATTCTTTCTTGTAGGGTAGGCATTCCAGCTTCGGCTAAGATGCATTGAATCGGTGATGTTGGAAAGGCACGTATACTCCTTCGAGCGGCTGCATGATATGCCGAAGAGACCAGTTTTATATTACTCTTTGCACAATTTCCGTATATTGGTAAGCCAAAGTCAATCTTCGACAATATTATAGCCTTAGTAACATTAATTAAAGTGTTTGGATGGATAAGGCAGTGCTTAGAAGATAGATATTTAATAATATTTAACCTGACAGCTAGGCTTTTTTTTAACCTAAGACAGTGCTCTTTAAAAGTTAAACGTTTGTCGAAAGTAATTCCAAGGAAACATAAGCTTGAAACATTTGATATATTAATATTATTATGAACTAAGTTTAAATCCGTACATTTGTGTTTGCGGCAAATATGAAAATATTTACACGTATTAAGCGACAGAGTCGCTCCAGAACAATTTGACCACTTAGAGATATCGGTTAGTATTTTTAAAAATTTATTTTTAACAGTGTTTAGATCACTTATTTTAGAATAGAGTAAAACGTCATCTGCATAAATAATGTGGGAAATGTTCTTATGCCTGCTAATTATGTGGCTTAATTCATTAAAGGCGATAGCAAATAGCATTACGGAAAGGGGGGATCCTTGTGCGATTCCGTTTTGTTGGTTATGTAAACTGGAAAAAACATTATTTACTTTTACTTTGAACTTACGATTAGTGAGAAAAGACTTGATAAAATGGTATATTTTATTACCAAATTTCCATATTTCTAATTGTCGTAGAACTACATGAGCTCCGATACGATCACAAGCCTTTTCGAAATCTAAACTAAGCGTAGAAATATGATTGCGGGAAGATAACTCATATGTGACAAAACTTTCGAAAAGAAGGAGCGCGTCGGAAGTTCCTTGCCCCGCTTTGAAAGCGAACTGATGTGGGCTAATTAAACTATGTTTGGAAGCATACCACATAATTCGTTTTGAAACGATTTTTTCTATTAACTTACTCATGCAACATATAAGTGAAATAGGTCTATAATTTAGAACTTATGAGGACGGGTTAGTCGACTTTGGTATGGGAACAATTGTAGCGATTTTCCAGTTTTGTGGATAAATTCCGCTCGTTAAAATTTGATTGTACAGATTGATTAATCGTAATTTAAGCGGCAGAGGCAAGTTTTTTATCATATCGTATGAAATTCTATCTGCGCCAGGGGTTTTCCCTGACAGAGAAGATATTGTGCTTTCGAATTCTAGATAAGTGATCTCTGATTCTATTATTTTAGCCGGTGAGTTAAACTGATTGTAGCTGCGATTCAGAGTATCATATTTTTTATCTATAAAAGCGGAACTAAAGTTCCCGTCGCTAGAATACGTAGACCAAGTGGAGGCAAACTGTTCAGCTATCGCCTTGGGATCGAATATTGGGCCAGTTGGGCTATTAACAAAATTTATATTGACTTGGGAAGCTGAGCCAGTTAGCATTTTAATGTCCGACCAAATCTTTTTAGGATTAGAACTGGGATTTATTTCTGTGGTAAGTTTTTCGAAGCACATTCGTTTTGCTTCTTTAGTTTTTTTACGAAAAATAGCATTTGCTTTCTTGTATAAAATCAGGTTGGCTTCTGTTCTGGAACGCTTGTATTTTCTCCAGTTGTGCTGTTTTAAATTTCTTAAGCTCTCCAACTCCTTTGACCAGTATGGAACTACTTTTCTATGAGGTTTAAAAACAGTTTGCGAGATTGAAAGGTGCGCTGCAGATCTTAATATTTTGGTGATATTAGCCGCCTCTTTATTGACATTTTGAGATACCGGGATTTGATCGCAGAACAGAATTGCCTTTTGCGTATATTTAGACCAGTCTGCTTTTTCTGTCAGGAACTTTGGTTTCGGAAAGGCCTTTGCAAGGGATGACGTTGCAATTTCCGTTACTATTGGGTAGTGGTCACTACCACATAAACTATCGAGAGTTCGGCTATTCGCTTTTGGAGCTAAATTGGTAGAGCAAATAGATAGGTCGACGTGCGTAAAGGAATTATGAGTTGAAAAATGAGTTGGGGCACCATCGTTCAATACGGTAAGATTCTCTGTAAGAATTAAGTTTTCCAGAATTAATCCTCTTTGGTTAGTTCGGAGGGAGCCCCATAATGGGGACCACGAATTCATATCTCCAACCAGGATTACGGGCTTGGGTACTGAGGAGAGAATTTGCCGAAGTTCGGCAAGCGTGAAATTTTGTTGTGGGGGAATATACAAGCAAATAATCGTAAATATAAATTCTAGGGATATCTGAATGGCTAAAGAAGCTATATTTGAATGAATTTCGAGACATTTATGTCGAATGTCTTTTCTTACTAAAACCGCGATACCTTGCTTGTTTGTTAAATTCTGAGGTAAATTTAAGAAGTAGCTAACATACCTATTTGGCACCAAAGCGTCTTTATTTACAGCAAGATGAGTTTCTTGCAAGGCAACGAAGTGTGGGGAGACTTCTTTAATGAGAATTTCAAGTTCAGTGTAGTTGTTGTAGAAGCCCTTTATGTTCCATTGAAGTATATTGAACATACAGCAAATAGAATAAAGGAGAATGTGTTAAATTTCTTCATCTTCGAATGTTGGCATAGTCTGATCATGGTCTGGGTGACTGTACTGTTGAGTAATTGCTGGGTTGGTTTATGAGATGTTGTCTTCGGTGTTTTGTAGTACTGTATTATTGCTTAAGTGTTGGGTTATTGTTGTTGTTTGGTAAAGAAGAATTGGAAGAGGATATGTTATGTGGGTGTTTATCTGAATCAGTTGTGTAGTTGGATTGTTGGGTGTATTGTTGGTAAGAAGTATTGATGTTATTGTTGCAATTGTTAATAGTAAGAGAAGTATCAGATGATGGGAATTGTTGGTTGTTGCTTGTTTTTTGTTCTATTGGTTTTCTGATTTTTTTACTTATTGCTTCTTCTAAATTTTATATTGGTGAGACGTATTCCTTGCATTTGTTGTTTATTTTTTCAGTTGCTTCTTTGTAACTACATTTATTTAGTGTTTTATATGTTATAATGTCTTTCCTTTTAAGTAGGGTGGGACATAGTTTGTGGTCTGATCGATGTTGTTGTCTACAGTTAATGCATTCTACTTTACTACATGGAGTGGGGTTATGGGTTGAGGAGGAGCAGACGTTACACTTCGGATCGGATTTGCAATGTTTGGCTGTATGGCCCAAAACAAAGCAGTTTTTACACTGCATTGGAGATGGGATATAAGGTTCAACTTTAACTTTAAGCCAAGCAACAATAACCTCTTTGGGTAATTCGTATGCGTTAAAGGAGATTATATGAAGAGGGGTGTTTATAGTTTTACCATCTATAATTTTCGTAATTTTTTTGCACTCTGTTGCACCCTGTTGGCGTAGACCGTCCACTATTTCGTTTTCAGTAAGGCTAGCAAGACAGTTTGCATATATAACGCCTTTCACCGTGTTTAGTGTTGGGTGTATATTAACGGAAATTTCACAGATGTTTGACAGTTTTGTTGCTTTTAGGAATTTGTTTGTTTGTTGGTTATTTTTGGTGAGGATGAGGAGATCTCCGTCTCTGGTAAATGAGACAGAACTGGGTGGTTCATAAGTAATCGATTCTAGTGCTTTTTGGAGAAGGAATATGTTAATGGATTTTAAAGGTTTTTGACTGTCTTTGTTTTTAATTATTAGGAATTTGGGACAAGAGGAAGGGGAGAGGTTCAGGGTTTTGTTGTTTTTCTTTAAATGTGGGAAGTCATGTGGGTTATTGAGGTTTGGAGTTTTACGTTTGGGTGATGGCTCCGCTCCCAAGATTGCAAAGTAGTTCTGGTCACCACCTCCAGGATCGGAGGCCATGATTGATTCACAAATATTTTTTTTTTTTTTTTCAAATTACACAAAATTCACTGATTAATTATAAGTTTAATTATTAAGAGAAAGTCACTGTCTTATAAAATTGACACTTGAAAAAAAGCCAAATTGTTGAGAGCGAACGAAATATGAGAAGAACAATCACTAAGAACGTGTTTACTGTTCGGTAGTCGATTGAGAACTGACCCTGGAAGTTAATCACACCTTCATCGTAGCAGAAATCACGGATGAAATTATAATGGGAGTAGATTTCATTATTGATCACGGGGTTACTTTGGATTTAAACAAGCAAATGCTGTTTTGCCAGAACATGGAGATGTCTATAAACACCGGATATGTGACCAACGTTGAAAGTAAGAGGGTGATTGTTGATGATAATCAGAGTATTCCACCAAAATCTGAGGCGATTGTATGGGCTAAAGTGAATGGAGGAGGTGGGACTGAAGAGTTGTGGATTGTGGAACCAACAAAAATAGATACACCCATATTGGTAGGAAGAACGCTTGTCAAAACTAGAGAAGACGCCACCATTCCGGTCAGAGTAGTGAATGAATTCAACACGCCTATAAGTCTGAAGAAAGGAGCAGTAATTGGACAGTGCCAGAATATAAGTGCAATAGCACGATGCGAACGGTCACAACAGAAGCCTACTATTTAGCCCCAGCAGATAAGTCCTACACTCCTAAATAATTTGCTGAACGAACTGCATGGAAATGAAAAATTAAAAGCAGAAAAACTATTAGAAAAATACGCATCCATATTTGCAAACGAAGGAAATACAGGAAGAACCGGCATTGTCAAACATCGCATAAATACTGGAGACGCTAAACCAATCCGACAAGCTCCGCGTAGGGTTCCACTAGCAAAACTTGAGGATGCTAACAAAATTATTGAAGACATGCACAAAAACGGTGTAATCGAACCTTCAATAAGTCCATGGAGCTCACCTATCGTCTTAGTTAAAAAGAAAGATGGTAGCACCCGTTTCTGCGTAGATTATAGGAAGTTGAATGATGTCACAAAGAAAGACAGTTATCCTCTACCAAGAATCGACGATACATTAGACACCTTGTCTGGAGCGAAATGGTTTTCTACATTAGATCTACAAAGTGGATATTGGCAAGTCGAGATTGATGAATGTGACCGTGAAAAGACCGCTTTCAGTATGGGCGACGGGTTATGGGAATTCTCTGTGATGCCATTTGGGTTATGTAATGCGCCTGCAACGTTCGAGCGACTGATGGAACATGTGTTAAAAGGACTCAACTGGAAGACATGTTTGGTGTATCTTGATGACATTATCATCATGGGAAAAAGTTTTGATGATCTTCTGAAAAATCTAGAGGAAGTCTTTCAGCGAATAGCATCAGCCGGATTACGCTTGAATCCCAAAAAATGTTCATTATGGAAGAAGCAGGTCACATATCTCGGACATAAAGTGTCAACTGAGGGAATTCACACCGAGGAAGGAAAAATAAAAGCAGTGAAAGATTGGCCTCGACCCACCAACATTCATGAACTCCGCAGCTTCCTCGGCTTATGCACGTATTACCGCCGTTTTGTACCTGGATTTCCGAACGTGGCTAGAAGTTTACATGATTTAACAAAGAAGAATCGCCCGTTTGTATGGCAGTTGGAACAAGAAAAAGCGTTTGAGCAGCTTAAAGAACTACTTTGTACGGCGCCGATGTTGGCTTATCCAATACCTGGAAAGAAATTCATCCTGGATACAGATGTGAGCGCTTATGGAATTGGAGGTGTCCTGTCTCAGCTCATCGACGGACAAGAAAGAGTAATTGGGTATTACAGCAGAGTGCTCGGGAAACCAGAGAAAAACTACTGTGTGACGCGAAAAGAACTACTAGCTGTGGTGGAATGTGTAAAACATTTCCAAAAGAATTTGCATGGACAACGATTCTTGCTGAGGACTGATCATGCAGCATTAAAATGGTTATTACAGTTTAAGAATCCGGAAGGCCAAATTGCACGATGGATCGAAAGATTACAGAATTACGACTTCGAAACGGAACATCGAAAGGGGATTCACCACAAAAATGCGGATGCATTATCACGTCGCCCTTGTCCACTGGAATGTAAACATTGCTCTAAATCAGAGGGAAAAGAAGGTATAATCGATGTGCGATTACTGAATATAGAACCTGAAGATGATTGGGCTCCTCATCGCATCAGAATCAATCAGCTGGAGGACCCTGATCTTGCAAAGCTGGTAATGGCCAAAGAAAATGGGGTACGACCACCAAAGGAACAAATAAGTAACGAGAGTCCAACGGCAAAAGCATATTGGGCCCAATGGAACAGCATAAACCTCGTTAATGGATACCTTCATCGTACCTGGGAAAGCGAAGATGGCAAACAGTCTCGTCTGCTGATCATAGTACCGAAGTCCATGATCCCGAAAGTATTGAAAGAATATCACAATGGACCTAGTGGAGGGCACCTTGGGATTACAAAAACTATTGAGAAGATTAAACAACGGTTCTACTGGATCGGTTGTCGAGATTCCATAGCGGAATGGATAAGTAATTGCGTAGAGTGCATGGCAGCTAGAGGTCCTAAAGCCAAGAGTCGCGGTAGGCTACAACAGTACAACGTGGGATCACCATTTGAACGAGTCGCAATGGATGTTGCAGGTCCGTTCCCAACCAGTACGGCCGGAAACAAATATCTACTGGTTGTCATGGACTATTTCAGTAAATGGCCAGAAGTATATGCCTTACCAAACCAAGAAGCGAAGACAATAGCCGAAGCGTTTGTAGAAAATTGGATAACAAGGTTCGGAGTGCCCGTCGAATTACACTCAGATCAAGGCAGGAATTTCGAATCTTCCATTTTCCAAGAAGTCTGTACATTATTGGGCATCCACAAGACACGGACAGCAGCGTTACATCCACAATCAGATGGAATGGTGGAGAGATTCAACCGAACGCTGGAAGAACATCTGCGGAAAATCGTTGATAAAGATCAACGGAATTGGGACAAGTGCATCCAGATGTTCCTGCTGGCGTATCGTTCAGCGAAGCACGAGACAACTGGTTACACGCCAGCAAAGATTATTTTGGAACGAATCCTACAGCTGCAAGAAATGATGGAGATTATTGTTCTGCCTTAAAGGAAGAAATGAATGAATTGCATCTAAAGGTAAGACAGCACACGCATCTGATGAGCAATAAGATGAAGGACCGGTTCGATCAAGCGGCAAATTCAAAAGGTTTTGAAGAAGGTGATCTGGTCCTGTTGTACAATCCACTTCGAAAGAAAGGCTTGTCCCCGAAATTGCAGACAGCCTGGGAAGGACCCTATATGGTGATGAAACGACTTAATGACGTGGTATACCGCATACAAAGAAATGGGAAAGCACGATGTAAAATGAAAGTAGTGTATTTGGAGAGGCTCGCCCCATTTGGTTCAAGAGGATTTGTGCCTAATCGGGACGATTAGGCTTTAGTGGAGGGCAGTGTTACAAAAAGTAGTATTAAGTTGTATTTGTATTGCTATATGCATCCCTTATTATGAACAATAGCTGTAGGTATATGGAATAGCATTTGTCTTGTTGTAGACATCTGGCGCCGCGGCTGTCTGCTTGCGTCTAGCGCCGTATGGCATTATGTTCTGGTAATTTCCAGACGCGATATTCTAGAAGGACACGTCGGCATCAGCGAGAAGTGCGTGGCTATATAAGCCGTGGCAGCGCGAACGTAATCGATCAGTGCTAAGAGTAAACTGCTATAGTGTAGACGAGTTGTGAAATAAAGAGTAGTTGAATTAAATTAAACAGTTGTAGTTTTATTTGTCAATCCAGAGATACGAACCTAACAAAGTGAACTAGCAAGCAGTAAAATCGTAACAATATGTATCGCGCTATGTATGAGGAATAATCAATTTTATAAATACCGGCTGTTAATATAGACTTTCAAAGTTTTTAAAAGATAAATTTTTAACGTAAATATACATATTACTAGAAGTTATATGAATAAAAACCAAAACGAAGTTATATGTATAACATTAAAACAATGAAAATATTAAATTTTTTATACCACTTTTATCCCTTGCTACTACTGTCAGCTCTTTGTAAGTTATTTTAACAGTTTACTTTATATTCTTTTTTCATACACTCGTTCGAAAACCATCGCAATCCTTTGCTATCTCTGCCAAAATAGCGCCGTTGATAAAGACCGTACCTTTTTATTGTAGCGGATCTGCAACTTACAATATTTTTATTTATTTTTCTCTCTTACATTTTTTTCATTTGCAAAAACTTACCGCTAATTTATCCTCACGTGCAATTTAATGCCTTTATTACGAACTCTGCACATGAAGCAGCACCGCATAGCAACAAGCGATAACATTATGCTTATCACCCCACTTTCGTACTTTTCCGTTGATGTAACTACAAAACTACAGCCTTATCTTATTGTAGCATTTCTCATTTAAAAATAGAGGCAGCAGATATCCTCGCTTAGTTTTTAGTTATTAGTCTTAGATTGTGTAAGTCATAAGCAAGTTAAATAAAGAACGCTCCCTTTCGGTAGAGCCAAAAATATTTTGTGTATATATTTCGAGAAATATTAATTGGCACCCAACGTGGGGCACAACAATAAAAGGATACAAATATAAATCCTTTCCGTTACCGCCTTAATCACAGGATATCGTGATGCCAAATAAATATATCCTATAAAGGGTATAATTCAACAATCCCATAGAAAAAAATACGTAAAAACCTTATAGAGCATATAGTTAAAACAAAAATCCTAAAAGGGATATCAAAAATACAGAGTTAATAAAATCAAACAAAGAAACAAAAAATTTTAATGAAAATGAATGCAGATTGGCTAGATGAGTTAGGGGAGAGCCCTCTATACACCCGACACTGAACGACCACACTACAACACGACAACACGACAACACACCACACTAACGCGATCCACAAATAAAGACACCATACATGCAGACATTCCACATGAAGACACCACACACTACTACACACGAATATGCCACACATGCGGACATCATACCACAACTCTACACTACACAACCATCAACAGCGACCGCTCCAGAGGACGACCTCCCTTTTTTACGTCGACCAGAGCCGAGGGAACGTCTCACGCAGCGTCATTTTTTCTAACTACATTCCGCACGTATTATTGCGTATCTATTTTGAAGTGGCAGTGTAGTGAATAAAGAGAAAATAAAAAAACCCCAATTGTGTATTTTTTTAATTGCATATTGCCGGTGAAATAACCAGTGTCGAGTTCCAAGGTGAGTGGTGGCTAAATCGAAGTAAGTAAACATTGGTCCTTCGAGCCATAGTGAAAGGCACTATGAAAAAAAAAAAAATTTATTAACGAAAACAAAAATTGTGCAATGACACATAAGTGCAAGTGAACAAGCTTGAAAAAGAAAAAGAAAAGAAAAAGCTGTGACAAGGAAGTGCAGTTAAAACAAGAGAAAAAAAAGAAGGAATCAACAGTGCAGTGACCACATAAAAGTACGGTGAAGTGGCGACTCTCATATACACACATACCCAAGTGTAATAATTATTAGCTTTGAAATGCAGCTTTGGCACTTTATTATGTCTAACCCATCCATTTACAGTGTCAGACTCTGCTTCTCTGGCTGCCAGAAGACGGTCAAGGGCCAACTTTCTGACTTCTATCCGTTCGTGAGTCATCATACTAAGGAGAATGTTCTCTGGAAGAGCAAAGAAAGCATTCTGTTGAATGGATGAATCGAGAACCTTGCGCAGTTTAGCAGGTAAGTATCTCGCCCTTCGAATTGCAGCATAGAGATGGCGCGAGCCATCTTTGATTGAACTTTTGAATCTTATTGAGAACCACAAAGGTGAGTAAACTGTAAGTATGTACTTGACCAAAATCTTTATTTCCTTTGTTGGTTTGTCAGTAGAAATGTATAATCTCAGAATTCTATTTGCAAAGGTGAGCCAGCGAGATTTGCACATGTTACCTGGATGCCTCGACGCTAAATCTGAGGAACATTGACCGGATAAAACAGCTTCTGATATTTTATAGAGATAAGCTTGGTCTGTGCTAAGTTGGGTCGGATTAATAACCTCAGAAGGTAATTGGCAGGATGGAAAACTTTCAAATTTGACAACAGGCAACTTCTCAGAATCAGGGAGCAATTTACCTATGTCGCCAGAGAATGTATTTGGACTTTTTGAGACACCATATATGTGTTCAAAAAAAACACGAAATGGAAGTTCGTTGAAATGTAGAAGACAAAAAACCCACTGAGATAGCCTACCTATTCTTTCTTCTAGTTTCCGAATGATTCCACCTTTCCAACCTGTGTTCGTGTGGTGCCATCAGCACCGACAACTTCTAGATTTTCCACATCAACTGAATTGTCTTGTAAATGTTGCTATATAGCTTGTGTCTCATCCTCAGCTGACCCGGAAGGAGAGGTGACGTGGCCAAAGTAATGACAACCAGGTTCCGCTATAAGAGAAATATGTTCCTCTTTGACAGTGTCACAGTAGTACTTTTCCCCTTCGCTGACTTGTGTAAGTGTATTGTCTTTGCGGCCGTCAAAATACAGCCCATATATAAAGTCAATACTTTCGGTGTTTTGGAGCTTAACTCCACCATTTTTTTTTTTTGCCCGACTAATCTTGCATTTGTCAGTGACAAAGCTAGACTGATCCTCTGTTATCAAACCTGCTTTTTTGGCATCCAGAAAAGCAGATGAAACAATCAAGGCCGCTGCTGTATCACTTACTCCAAATCATTGGGCAGCTAAAACAGTGTGTTCTAATACTAGTGTGTTTTGTTTGGTTTTAGAGGATGGAAGAGAAAATTCATCATCAGCATCGTTTTTGGAAGAATCCATGTTGTTGTCGTCTGTATGAGAGTCTGGCTGATTGAATGGTCACGTGTTCTAGCTGATACTTTTCTGGTAAGTGTTGCTGTTGAATGACGTTTTGAAAGCTTTTCTTTACGTTCATTTTTCTTTGTAATCTTTTTTGTTTCAGGTAGATCAAAACTTCCAATGCGACCAATTCTTCTGGTTCTCTGGTCCAAGAGAGATGGTTGTTCATTGATAGTAACTTTCCTTTCCTTTGGACAAGTGCAAGAAGAAAAATAAATGCATTTACAAGCAGCGATGTCAAGCTCAAACCTATTGGGTTCCTTAAAAACATTTGTTTAAGAGTTAGAAATTTCTTATGGTATGTGGTGAGCATTTGTACAACTCTGGTGTATGAAACTATCGGAATAGATGACTTTTTGAAAGTATTTTCAACCTTTTTTGCAACTATTTCTGTAACCTCTTTACTCCTAGGTTCATAGTTGTCGCCTCGGAGTCGCCCTATACGAAATCTATCAAACTGATAACACAAAAGAACGTCCTGGTTAGTACATAACTGGGACTCAGAGAGATTGTACGGATATATGCCAAACACAGGACATTTCTGTCTAAATTTAAATTTAGATACAGACATTTTGAGTTCTGTGTTCTGTTGAGAGAATATAAGTGATAGCACTTGGCGAAATCAACGACAAGAGTGAAGGAACTCGATGAAAAAATATTTATGTGGAGACCAGTCCGAACGTGTCGTATGGCGCAGGGAAATGAATGTAAGTGATAGAACTCGGCGAAATCACCGACAAGAGTGAAGGAACTTGATGAAAAAATATTTCTGTGGAGACCTATCCGTACGTGTTCTTTGGCGTAGGTGAATGAATGTGAGTGATAGCACTCGGCGAAATCAACGTCAAGAAGTGTGGCCGCAAGCCGATTTTCAACTTGTGCTGCGGCGCGCCGCATTTTCGCTCGTATCTCGGGAACGGTTGGTCCTACGGCCATGATCACATATACCATTTCGGTGATACCATTTCAAATGACGTGACAAATAACTTTTGTTTTTTACATTTTGCCATGAGATGCGTATTTCAGGCGCTAGGTAGACATTTTCACGATTTTAGGTGAATTTCCGAAATTTCAAGGCCGGAGTTGGGGTTGAAGATGCAATCCGATCTCAAAACAAAAGGTTGCATTGGAATCAGGAAGTACTAAGGCAACTTTTCCGCACTATTAGAAATCCCGAATCGAAAAAAGTCCGGAATCGACCCACCCTATTGCAGATCTGCGTTTGCTACATCTACAATAACTGCATCGCATTCTTCACTGATCAGGTACTTGTATATATATTTAGTTCGTGCCTTCAAATGCCTAACAACAGTATGGCCAATGTGCCTAACATGGCTGATGAGGAACAATTGTCTTTGTCCGCGCTAATTCAAACGCGTTCAACGATTCTCCGCAAACTACATAGTATAAAGCAGCAAATTGCTTGTGAAGAAGTCGATAGTGATACGCATGTTCTCGAATGTCGACTACAAATTGTTGAGTCCTACTTTCAATAAATTTATGACGTTCAGAACAATATTGAATCTCTTTCTCCGTCAGACCAATCTGCAGCAGAAATTGAAGAAACGTACATTTCAATAAAATCTAAAATACTTTCGTTAATCAACCCCAGAAACAGCATTTCTGAGTTGAACACTAGCATTTTCAGCGCAACAGCTTTTGGAAATACTAGCCGTTACCATAATCGATTGCCTTCACTCAAATTGCTTAAATTTGATGGCAATAATGCAGAATTTAAACGTTTTTCCGCACTTTTTGTAATATGGTGCATGGTGATCCAACAATGCCAATTGGACAAATTTAATTATCTTTTAAACTGTCTTTCAGGACCAGCCCTTAGCGTCATCGAACCCTTTCAGGTAACCTAAGAAAATTACCCGAAGGCTATACAGCGGCTGAAGGAAAGATACGACAACAACGTATTGATTTTTCAAGATCATATTACATCGCTTTTTAATGTTCCGGTTATGAAAAGATCTGACGCAGCAAATTTACGTAATATTATTGACACTGTTGCAGCGCTTCGAGGTTCATTGCTCTCGTTGGGCTCAGAAAGTGACATAATGAATTCGTCTTAACCAAAGTTGATTCTGATTCAAAATCAGCATATAATCAGAAGCAAGTGGTCAAAGCCATCGTGGGATGATTGCTACAAGTGGTTGAATCGGCACAGTCAGTATTTAGAAACTTGTTCAAATATTGAAAACCTAAATGTAACGCAGAGAGATTGTAAGATACACGGTAAGAAAAATGCAAATTCATTCGTTAATGCGATGTCGGCATGTATACATTGCAATAATATAGAGCATAGCCTAAACAATTGTCCTTCATTTCTACAGTTGTCAGCTAAGATGCGTTTTCATTGGGTGAAGCAAGCAGTAACTTGCATCAATTGCTTACGAAAAAGACAAACCGTATCTAAATGCCCATCAAAATCTCGTTGCCGCGTATGTCATCAATCGCACCACTCTCATCTTCATTTCGCCACCGTTGGAACTACAAATTATCCATTTGCAAAAATATTAGAACTTCAAGGGTAAGACAATACATCTGTGTCATTTACTTCGCCGAATCCATTGCATCAGTTACCAACTAACCCATCGGTTTCACTCAGAGCCATATTACCGACAGCTTTAATTTACATACAGTTAAATTTGAAGTGATGCAGCCAGCTCGCGCGTTATTGGATTCCTGTTCCGAATTGAATTTCATCACTGAAGAAACAGCGAAGCGTTTGCAGCTCAAAAGTTTTTTCTCATATCAGGAAATCTCAGGTATTTCAGAAATTTGTTCTAATTCAAAGTATGCAGTAAATGCGAAAATCAAATCTCGTATTGGAGATTTTACTTGTCTGTCGGAATTCGTTATAACTAAGCATATCACAACACAAATTCCTAGTAGTTTTGTAAATGCTTCTAAATGGAATATTCCTGAAAATCTTCAGATTGCGGATCCATAATTCTACAAACCGCAACGTATAGATTTATTGCTCAATACAGACATATTTTTTGAAAGCCTTCAAGAAGGCACAATTTCACTTGGAAAAGGCTTACCACGCCTTCAAAACAGCAAATTATGTTGGATTGTAGGGGGCAATTTTGAGAAGCTTTCAAATTCCCACCCATCCATTTGCAATGTCACACTAAATTCAAATCTATCGAATATCGATTCGATTCTTCTACGTTTTTGTGAAATTGAAAATTTTACTGAAATGGAAGCAACATTGTCCGAAGAAGAACGTTTATGCGAAATTAATTTCATTGAAAACGTTCAAGTGAAAAATGATGGACGTGTACAAGTACGGTTACCATTTAAGGTTTCACCGACAATATTAGGCAACTCTTTTCATAATTCCGGGAAAAGATTTCTCGCTCTTGAACGACGTCTATCTAACAATAAATTACTAAAAAAGCATGAATGCGGATTTCATAAAAGAATATATTGAACTCGGGCACATGGTTGCCATAAAAAATGTTGATTTCAATAGCTCGCACTATATAATTCCACATCATTGTGTACTCCGTCCACAAAGTACTACGACCACGCTTCGGGTTGTATTCGACGCCTCTGCGCGCACCACTTCTGATCATTCATTAAATGAAATACTCATGGTCAGAGCAACAATTCAACCAGAACTAATCATTACATTATTATCATTTCGTTTATATCCTTACATATTAACCGCCGCTATATCAAAAATGTATCGGCAATTTTTGATTGACGAACAAGATCAACGATATCAACTCATTTTGTGAAGAAACGAACCTCATGAGCCATTACAGTTGTTTCAACTCAAAACTGTTACTTACGGTTTGACACTCGAATTTTACACAATTATCTGACGCATCTTAAATAAAGTTGTCATTAAAACAACTGAAGAAAACTTTACCAAACGGCACGTCATGGAAACCTTTAGCTGACACCCTTTGTTATCGCTATGAATTATCAGATATGCCGTCAGTTACAAAGCGATTTGTTTTATCAATTATTTCCAGAATATTTGATATCCTAGGTATTGAGCCCCGTAATTATACGTGGCAAAATATTTATGCAAGAAATTTGGATTCGCCGATTAGATTGGGATGAAACACTACCACCCGATCTCCATAACATTTGGTTAAAGCCGATTTGAATTTCATTAATAAAATAGAAGTTCCTCCTCATGTGCACACAACATCCAATTCTCGCTGTGAAGTTCATGGTTTCGCTGACGCATCGACGCGCGCATAAGGGTGCTGCATTTATGTGCGTTTTGTTACAAAGGACACTTACAAAACTACGTTACTTATTACTAAATCTAAAGTGGCACCGATTAAAGCACAATCGCTTCCTCGTTTGGAGTTATGTGCAGCACTGTTACTGAGTAGGACTTCGCAAAAATTCAAGGACAAGGTCTTAAAATTTTGCACTAACATATATTTTTGGACTGACTTAGAGATCGTGCTAAAATGGCTCAGAATTCATTCAGCGACATTAAACTGCTTCGTTGCCAATCGAGTCTCTGAAATTCAGGAAATTTCAGAAGGCATTAGCTGGAAACACGGACAAAGTACACAAAATCCTGCAGACATCGTTTCACACGGCTGTAGCGCTCAGGATCTTGTAAGTACGATTTGGTTCTCTGGACAAAAGTTTCTAATGAAAAATTTATCGGAATGGCCTGTAAGCAAGAAGGAACATAACATTAAAATCCAAGATTTGGAACGACGGAAAGGAATCAACCTCAAGTGTAGCAAAAGCAGCAACGAGGGAAACATCATCAATATCATCATCAACCGCAGTTCATCGTACCACCGATTACTTCGAGTCACTGAATATATATTTCGCGTTCTCAACAAAGTCGCTGTTAACAATAAACTAACGTCAGCAATGATACTTCATCTACCGTACTCGATCATACTTGGTAGCAGATCGCTGAAGAAATTGAAAGACTTCAGAAACAACAAGAAGTTAAATCGTTCATTAGAAGCTGACTCCTTTTCTACATAAAATTAATCTTAACGGAGTGACATTTTCAGTCCTCAGAGTCGGTGGCCATTTGTCAAAGGCACTTACATGCTGGTCCAAAAGTTTTAATAAATCTCTTGCTTGAGCGAGTCTGGGTTATAAATGCTCCCGAAATCGTAAGGAAAATCGTTTGAAATTGCGTGCTCTGTTTTCATTATAAACCTTAACTAATGGGTCAAATTATGGCGGATCTTCCTGTCAATCGCTTGCAAATGCAACGCCCATTTCTAGTTAGCAGCGTTGACTTTTGCGGCTCTTTCAGTACAACTTATCGTCTTCGTGAAAAAGCTCCACACAAAACATATATAGCAATCTTCGTATGCTTCGCATCCAAAGCCATACTTGCAGAATTAGTATCCGACCTCTCTACTAACAATTTTATACTTTGTCTAAAGCGTTTTGTAGGAAGACGCGGCATACCTCAACGCATTTACTGTGACAAACGCCACAACACATTTTGGTGGTTTATGGGAGGCGGCGGTAAAATCAATGAAATCCATTTTGCTAAAGAACATGTCGAACGCACACCTGACATATGAAGAACTTCAGACCGTCGTAATAGAAGTAGAAGTTATTTTGAACTCTCGTCCACTGACACCGCTTTCAAATGACCCCAATGATGGCGAAGCTCTAACTCCGGCTCCGGCTCTAACTCCGCAGCGGGTAACGTACTTGTAGCAGCGTTTTTGGGATATATGGTCATACGACTATATTCTTAGCCTACAACAACGCTCGAAGTGGTTGAAACCGGAAGCCAACATCGAAATTGTTCAATTGTTCAAATGGTCATCATCCATGAATGCAACTTGCCCCTACAGCATTGGTCACTTGGGCGAATTATCAACATCGTCCCTGGTTCAGACGGCAAAGTGAGGGTTGTGGACATCAAAACTACAAAAGGGATTATAAGAAGAGCAGTCCATAAAATTGCACCATTACCTATTTCGGATTGAAATGCAAGCATTTCAATGGGGGGAGCATGTTTGGTCAGAAGTATGTCACTGTGCAAATCGGATGACCGTGACCATGAATTAGGCTACTCACCTTTGTGAGAACACCGCTTATGCATATGCACATCAATTCTTACATCTATATACATATGTTACGGTTATCTATGATTTGTACATAATTGCATTTCTTTTATGTTCTCATTTTCGCTTGCACTTTGCAAACAGGTACATATATACATACGCACAAACATACGTATTTTATACCTACGCCCTCATAAGCATATATGCACAAGCTTACATAGCTAATGAGAAAATTAGGCACAAGAAAGGATAAAAACCGGTGCTAGCATAACATTAAGACATTATTAGTAAAGCATTAGGATTTTTAAGTGAAACAGAAAATTAATGTAAACTTAAAATTAAATAAAAACAAATTTATTAACTGGACATTAATTTATTATTGGGCTCCTACAATAGCTATTTGTGTTCCGCTTCGGGTCTTTCAGATGCTTTTAATGTTTATCTTTCCCAGATTTTCTATTCCACACTCTTTTTGCAAAGCTTCGCAAATCTATTCTGGAGAAGTTTTTTCGTTCAAATCCTTGCACATAAGCGTGACGTTATGGGTTTTTGCCTGTATCACAGCAATTTCCCCGACCACTCCTTCTAAGGCACTTTGGAACGATTCGGCTTTTTTTCCACTTGGTTTTTCAGCTGTAATAGCAGGTCTCCTTTCAGCGTTTTTCTTATGTACGTTACGCTTGAGCCCAATTCCTCTAAGCGACTGTCGTCTTTTATTCTTCGGAGAATGTCCGCGTATGATGCACCATCCTTTTTCGTAAGCATGATGGCGTCTGGCCTCAATCTAATTTTTTGTTCGAGTGGTCTTCGCTTCTTAACGACGTCCACCCAAGCTTCGCTTACGTTGGGTCTCACCGTTGTATTGGCTTGCATTGATTTCGCCGCCTCGCTGTAGGTGGGCTGCTCCATTTTGTTTACATTTTTCGGCTTTTTAGTGGGAGGTAAAAAGCCTATTGTCTCACGCAGTCTTTTCAGGGTATTTACATCCTTACCAATTGGGAAAACTTGGGATGCTTTCCCTACCATAATCCTTTTGGGTAGGTTTTTCCGCCTTGTAGCACCACTATGTTGCTTACCAGGTCGCGCACGGCCTGGTTTATGTACCTTTGGCCAGCCATCATGTTCTCCAGTTCTTTTATTTTACTACCCAACTGGTTAAAGTTTTGGGTAATTTCGCTACTTTGAATTTTTTCAGAGGGTTTGCCACCTTCAATTATGTGGTTGATATTTAAGTCTTCTCTTTTTGATCCAGCAGCGTCGGATATCTCATTTTTTCCGTTAGGATGTGTTCTCATAATTTTTGAGTACCTTTTAAATAGATTCTCGGAGGTGCATCCACTACTGTCCTCAGGGGCCATACCTCAATGGGAAAATATTGGAAGCTACTGACAATAAGTATGTTCAGCCACTGCCCTTAAAACCTTGCTTATATTTTCAATAGTTGGCAATGCCAAAACCAAAGGGAATACGCAAAAGGAGAAACAAAAGGAGAACAGCTGATCAAAACAAAACGGCAATGCAAAAATATTAGCACGCGTTTTGTTATGATTGCTGCTTTCAGGGGGAAAAGTAATAATATGTTTTCAACAAAATATACGCGGGTAAGTGCGAATGGATTTTTGTTAAAAAATGTACAAATTGTACTTATGTTTTTTTGTAAGTATAGTGTCCGTTTGGATCATTGAAGTTTCCGAAAGCCGCAGCTAAGAAATGAACTATATTCGGTGTTAAAACTGGAAGTTTCAAAAAATACCTCATGAACGCACCAGAAACTCAATCAGCTCACTCGAACGTATGCACGTATACCCAGGCCAGGTCTGTTCAAGGATGAACTGGGGGATTTGCGCCTTAGAGTTAGTTCTGGATCATTAGCCCTGACTTCGTGTGTAAGGAATAGTGCCTTCACGATGTGATCCGTTTTGACAGCGGTTAAGTCAGGTGGCTTTGCTTGAACCTTGAGTTTCTTTATAACTATTTTATATCCGAGTCCCCAGGGGTTTCTGTTTATATCCTTGCGTAGTTCGTCCCATTTTTTCTTTTTGGTGTCGTCGATGTCGTGCTTCGTCTCCTTTCTTGCTGCTTTGTATTGCTCGGCTTCTTCGGATGTGGCTTCTCTACGCCTGGATCTCATGTATGATCTGCGAAGGCGGAGGCATGTACGTCTGAGTTGGGCAATATTTTTAATCCACCAGTAAAGCCTTGGGTGCCTTGGGCCTTAATTTTTGACAGACTCTTGTTATATAAAGCATTTTTTGGGGAGCTGCTAAATAGGTTTTCGTCGTCGTCTATTGCGGAGACAAATTTCGAAGTATTTCTGTGCTGCAGTGTTTTTCCTGTACTGGTTAGCGTTTGTTCCAGTATCGATAGTGATTTCCTTCACACGAGATCGCTGCCATTTCTTTATTGAGTCTGCCATGCGTTCTGATGATAGAGTAATATCTGGTGTATTTTCCTCGCATCCCGGTCTTCTAAACGCCGCTTTCCTCTCTAATCCGTGTTTGGCATTGGAATTTAGGTCTCCGGCGATAATTAGTTGACCTTCTATAGACCTGGCTGTGTCCTCAGTATTGTCGAGCTTTTCTTGGAATTCCTATATGCTGTCGCTTGGCGTCAAGTAGCCGCTAATTACTGTAAAAAGGTAGCATTTGGCCCAGACAAAACCATTGCCGTTCCCTTTGTTTACAGTGATGGCGTTACTCTCTGGTGGTAGCCATATAGCAGCGGTAGAGCTGCTATCTTCTAGCATTTCTCTTTCTTTTTATATTGCTTATGATAATTACTCGAATCTCTATTGTGGCTTTTGATTTAATATCGGCCACAGTTGCGGATTCTCGGACGGTCATCTTGAGTGCCTCGCAGAAACTGTCTTTTGCTTACTGCCCATTTTCCAACTCCAGTAGTAAAGCTCCGGCTCATGTTTTGCGGATCCCTTTGATTTTTACGTCTGCTTCTTTTATATTTATCTTGCTTCGGATATTCTTGAGGACCTCAGCGTAGCATTTGCTTCTGCTGGCTTAATGATTACGGCCGCCGAATTTCGTTTAGACCTGCATTTGATCTCTGGTTTAAGGCGATATTCCTCCCTTGTTGTCCCCCTTTTGGGTTTTTGTTTTCCGTTCCATCTATTGCGGGTGTCTTTTTGTTTTGGGTAAGATTTTCTGCCAGTGGGCCGTCCTTTTCATTTCTTGGTCGCTTCTGTTTGTCGCCGCCGCTTCGAGGTTGTTGGCTCTGGGGTTGTGATCTCGTTTCATTACATCCAAGAAGTTCATTATGTTGCGCCGCTCCGTTCTTGACATCCAAGCTGACGCTATTTTCCTTTGCAATCGCCGTCTTCATTATTTGCACAATACCCTTTAATTTTTCCAAAGATTTCTCTTCTGCTCGTCTCATTTGAGCAATGTACTCCTGTTTCGGCGAGTTTTGAGGTCCTTCTGTGGTGGCCACTGGAGTGCTCTTTTTTTTTATTTGTTTTACTTGTGTGACAGGAGTTTCCTTTGAGGCTATTGTTGTTTGGGAGTGATGGTGAGTGTAGCGGATCTAAATATCCTACTACTTCTACGGAAGAGGGTCCCGTGTTCCTCGTTTTGAGCATCGTTGTTTTGTTGTTCTTTGTGTTTTTCTTTCTGGTGGGGTTTTTGTTGTTGTTGTGGTGTTTTAAATTTTTTATCTAATGGGTCTCCTCTTCAAGCCGCTATCTCCGCACGTTGTAACAGTTGTCTTTTATGAGCCCCGTGGTTATCTATGCAAACAGGGAGGCCACGTAATGATTGATACAAGTCCTTATAGGAGCTTATGTTCAGAGCCAGGTTGTGTCGACGTGCATTGAACGCCTGCCTGAAGACCTGCCAGGATTTTAACGAGACGGAGGTGAGAGCAGTGTTAACGTGGAAGCCATTTCGGTAAGATGTCACTCTTACATATTAAGGCGATAGAATACTGCCCTCACCAACCCTTTGTCAAACTAGTCCATTATTGGTTTCCAGTATTCCATAATCAGAACGTTACTTTCCTCGACTCTGATGACGCTTGCCCAGGGTTTTCGCCGGCGTCTGTGTACTTTTGGTGCTGCTCACTCTATGCTAGTTGCTTGTTTTCCTCCCTCTCGTGGATAGGTTCTCCCTCAGTGCAACCCCGGTGGGGGTT
This sequence comes from Bactrocera correcta, assembly GCA_027475135.1. NCBI lineage: Eukaryota > Metazoa > Arthropoda > Insecta > Diptera > Tephritidae > Bactrocera > Bactrocera correcta. Next base: position 45,534,821 of record CM050325.1, read on the forward strand.
GTGGACGCTTATTTAAAGGCGGCATCTTCTCGCCTCTTCGCGGGAGGTTCATTGGGCGTATTAGGAGTTTTGAGCCAAGCCTCCCTCTCCTGCAGCTAATTCGCAGCTAATCTACTTAGCATAGGCTGCCCATTATCCGACAGCTGTGATCCCGGTAGTAGCCTGAGCTCAGACTTACCCGTTATGACCATCTGAACCGTTGTGAAATGTTGTGAATTCTTAATAATTTAATTTGTGGTTGAGAGACAGCTTCTTGAAATGAGATTTGAAGTTTTTTCCAGCTGATTCCCATAAACCACCCATGTGAGGAGCGCTTGCGGGGATGAGCCAGTTGACCACGTCGTCCCACGAAGCGAACAAATGCCTCGAAAAAGCCTCTGTTGTCAGGTTTTTATATAGCTCAAATTGTACTGTTTTTGTTGTGAAACAAAGACAGCCACATAGCCCTTCATAAGTGAAGGAGATCCTATCATGGTTGCCTTTATCTGAAAGGGCCAAGCAAAATCGACACCTGTAGGGGTGAAAGGCAGAGCGAAGTTACCGCGTTCAGGTGGAAGTGCTGATATAGTCTGCGTTCGCACTTGCTGCACTTCTTTATTTAAGGTTCCAGACAGGGAATGCCATACTCTTGGCGTTCCATATGTTGCATGAGGCATTAATATGTTGATGTAATTCGGGAGTAATGTGGCAAATGGAGACTTCTCTGTTTTTATTTTGGGGTGGCGTTCGTTGTAAATTAGGCTTGAATTAGCAAGCCGTCCATTGGCACGAAGCAGACCGTTCGTGTCCAGAAATGGGTTTAGAACTAAGAGTGAGTTCTTTTTATCAATCGTCGTCGATTCTCTTCTCGGCTGAAGTACCACGTTTGGAATAATGCGATAAGAGTAAGTTGCCATTCCGCCTTTAAGTTTAAGCCGCTCTAGGAACTTGAGCATTTAGGCGACTGCCAAGCTCGGGGGAACGACGAAAATTATTCAAGGAACACTGCTACGTTTCGCCACGGGGCTGAACTTACTAGGTCAAGTATTTGAGACGTTCGAAACCAACCAACAAGTTGCTGTTTGGTATATTTTTAAGATTTGGATAATTGGCTGTGATATTTTTTAAGGGAAACCGTGCGTTGTTAAATGCATTTATTACCTGTGATAAGGACTTGTATGCTTATGTCAGTTTGTGGAGTTTACAAATGGCTAATGAATGCTTGAAATAGAAGGATGTTTGAAATTTTACCTACACCTTCTAGTATAATTTCCGGTATAAGGTCGCTGCCTAATAGAAGGTTTATTTGAGCGGGGGTATTGCAGTTGAGATCTGCTAGCTTTAGGTATGTAACCTTTTGCCAATGGGACAGATTTTATATTAGTTTTGTATTACATTTCCGCCCATTCGCGTAATTTAGTAGTTGCAACTTAACCCGTGGTTCTTTTTGAGAAAGCGTTACTTTGGGCTATATTGGGAAAATTATTAAAGTGTAACATTAAATGATGCCTCTTGTGTCAATGGACGCGATTAAAATTGCTTTCGCAATTACTTAGATTATGAAACGGAAGATTACAAACAGTTTGTTCAGACTCTTTTTCACCTGACAAAGTTGTTCTTTTCCTTAAAGGGCACACCTACTGTGAAATTTTCTTTTCCTTAAAGGGCACACCTAGTGTAAAATTTTCAAAACATACTAAAATTTCAAATCGATATCTGAAACAGTTTTTGAGTTACAGCCATTCAAAAGAATAGCCGCTCGGTAGTTAGATAGTTGCATTAGATACGGGACATTTTTTTTAACGCGTTTTTCTTGAAACAGCATTTTTCGAATTTTCTGGAGTGATTACTCGGAGATAAATGATCCAATCACTATCAATTTTTTTTTGCATCCTCTTTATATAGTTCTCCATGCGATGACCATTCAGTTTCTTGATCTAATCAAAAATCGAATTTTGGCAGGCCAAAAACGACCATAATTTTGGGAGAAATTTAACTTTTTTTTAACAAGCCGCCATTTTGTCAATTTTTGATTTTTTTATTAGTCCGAGGGTCACCGTACAGACAATATGTTTTAATTTCATGAAAACTTCTTTTTTCAGGTTTTATCATCAGAGAAGGCTGCACTCATAGCAGCAGTGGAGAACCTTTTTTTGGCGCCGCCGGAGATCGCTTGTCATTTCAATAATATTCAATATTTTCTTTCAAAAAATTTTTTGTGTACTCTTAAAACATGTATAAATATACACTTAAAAAATTTTTAAAACCATTGATTGACTAGTTTTGTTTTTGTTTTTTATCCCAATAAATGCATTTTTAACGCTGTCGCACTAGGCATATTCTTTTTCCGTTGAGATGTGAACGTTTGTGTTTAAGCTTGCGATTTAAGTTGCTGTTGTTGCTAGCTTGGGGTCTACTGAAGCTTCGATTTAGGCCGTGTTGAACGTTTTTAGTTCTGACCATTTTTTATGTACCCTTTCCATAATTTCATAATAGGCAGTTAAGAAATCTTTCATTTGGGCATTTTCTCCGTGCTGAGAGCGATTGCTCCCACAAAAGCAACGATTTTTCTGGTAATGCTGCAAAGCATATGTCCCAATTGTCTGTGGGAATACTCTGCGTGGATAAAACTGACTAACAATTTGA
>CM050325.1:45537945-45812470 GCA_027475135.1 Bactrocera correcta
ACAGGTTTGAGAGAGGCTTTTAAGCAATTTTATTCATTTGCGGTTTGTAGTTAATGTCTTAATGATTTTAGGAAACTTTCGAAATAAAGTTTCTAGTTTTTGAAAATGCCGTCATAATTATTTTATTTTAGAAAATAAAAATTTTAAGTGACTAAAACTACATTTCCGTTCTAAGGACTGTTTTTCAGTTACTTTCTACTCTTAATAGATATTTGAATATTTCAGGTAGTGCTCATAGTATCGAGCCTCTACTGTAGCTAGAAAAAAAATTTGAACTAGTTGACTTTGGTTTCGGAATAAATTGACTAGTTTTTGAAAATGGCGTTATAATTTTTTTTAATAATTTTTTTTAATCAATTTTTTTTTTAATAAATTTATACTTTAATAATTTTTTTTTAATATTTTTTTTTAGAAAATAAAATTTTTTAAGTGACTAAAACTGAGAAATTTAGTGCTATGTAATTTGAATTGATATTTCAACATTTCAGTTAGTGTTCTTATTATCGCGTCTCTACTGTAGCTAGTATAAAAATGTACATTAATCGACTTTAGTTATTTGATAATCTAATGAATGGCAAATAAATATGCACACGCTTAGGATGACGAATGAAAATCTGAAGGGAAACTGATATATGGTAAATATTTACATATAATATACACATATTTACATACATTTTATGCATAATATGTACTTTTGAACCATAAGTGACAAAACGTGTAGGCAGTTGCAGAAAATAGAACGCAGATAATCCGTTAGCTTTCAACGTTACATCGTGACTTATGAACTGATTGCATTCATAAAGCATTTACTCATCCCAAACGTGCCGCTGTTACATGCAGACCTACATTTTTACTATAAGACCTTGAAATACGTGGGCTTAGGGTAGCTAGCCGTTGAATCTTGCCGCCGGGTTAGACAAGTTGGTTGAACGACTGCGAGTCCTTCGTTCTAGATAAACATTTTCGCATTACATACTCATAAACACATATACAAGTATATTTGTATGTATCTTGTAGATAAACAGTCACAGTGTCGCCACAAAAGTGTTTACCATATACTATGTACATATGTATGTGTAGGTGCATGTGAAATTAGCACGCGAAAGTTAGGTTATGCGTCGCAAAAATCGCAGAAATTTATGCGCATATTTGAGATAACTCATCCGCAGTGTACTCGTATGTATATACATATCTATATATAGAAATGTATCTTATAGATGTACAACTCAAAGCGCGAAAAATTTATCCTTTGTACTTTCTCACAAAAAAAAAAAATTATTTTTTTCAAATGTGTCAAAAGCGATTGTTGCGTTAATATGCATATGTCTGTCGCTGCTAATGGTTGTTGTACTAACCTCACTTTCTGGCAGTGCAAATGAGTGCTGACTGCATTAATGCGCGCTAATGCAGATGTTAAAATTCGCATGGCTGTGTTTTTCTCAACTCACACCTTATGCTTTACCATTTTCCGAGGTGAGAATCGCACCTACATAATTGTCTATCTATATGCATACATGCATATGTAATACATACATGCATATACACATGCATATACGACATATGTATTTACACATTTCCATGTGACAATGGCTTTCTTTGTCAACTATAGTGAATGGTTCAGCATTATGCACAACTACATACGTATTTTTTTTTTTATAGAAATCTGGTTATTTGCGAATTTCAAACACCCAAAGACTTTCCTATAAATCCATAAATATTGTGCATATAGGCATCTACTACGCATTGCCATGTTGTATATTTCCCATTACGTCATCATATTGGCCGTGATTCACTCTACGATATCTTATCTCGTCACTATATTAATGATAGTAACAAACCTTGCCGCCTAATACGTAATATGCATTGATTTATGTGCTCAAAGAGTGCGAAGCGCGTGTATCGGATTGGTGGTAAGGTCATAAAAATTTGTCTATTTTTTACAAACAGCAATTTATGCGCTATATACACAATATATTCACATGAAAAGTAGGGAACAAGCAATACAATTATATTATTTATATATTCGATAAAAAAAATCAGCAAAGCCTTGATGATTTATCATGCCTAATTCCAAGCGAAATCTATGCTTATCAGTTAGAAGGTGCCATATTTATATAATTGTGGATAATGTGAGTGGAAGTGGCAGAAGAAAGTGGAAAATGAATTCAAAATATTTTTTTTTTAATATTAGGAACCCAGGAGAAGTGAAAGAAGAAAGTGGAAAATGATTTCAAAATATTTTTTTTTTAATATTGGCGACTCAGAAGAAGCTTACACTTTCAAAAATAAGCATAATGGCTCTTTATAAATTCACATAAGCCTTTCTAATGCAGCTATTTAAGGCTCTTACGCCTAAAGCTATGCTAAGTTAACCATTTGAATGTTTGGTAGCCTTCTTAAGTTATAAATAATATCAAAAAAACTGCCGAGTATTGATTAATTAGATTAAGCAGCCTCTTATCTTAATCATATTATGTTTATATTCCGCATCATTTAGTGTTTCGGCAGTTATGAATATTCGCGGAATATTTCAAGGCAAAGACATCAAAGGATTTTTGGAAAGTACATACATAGAGCCAAATATAAATTTAACGCCATTCATAGTAAATAAAAACATTTTTTTAACCGCACAATACTAACCACACACCTAGCGACACATGATTTTTCGAAAGCTCATTTCATATAGGAGTTATAATCATTAATATTGGAATTTAAGATCTCACAGCACAGATTTAGGCACATTATGAATAACAAGTGAGAGTATAGCATAAAACTGGTGTGTGTCTTCACTCTTTTGTGAGAGAGAGTGTGGTGTTTGACTTCACTTAATAGTATTCGCCCTAACGTTTTACAAAATCAATTGATTTTCAAACTAGTTTCTTAACAAGTTTGATAAAACTAAACTGAAAATTAGCGCCACGTCTATTTAAAACAGAGTTGTTATGTAGCGCAAACCACTAGCTTTGCATCAATACCTTATTCAATAATTTTGATGTGCGAGAGCAGCGAAAACCTCTAGTGACCCCAACCTGTCTTTGATATTTTTGTATACCCTATTGATCGTTAAAAGCATTATCATTTGTACAAGCACACGTGGAGCTATTTTAGGTAGTTTAGTTGTCGGTTAAGCATTCGAAATTGTAAAATAATTATATCTCATGCATTTTTGAAAATCTTTAAGGCAAAAATTTGGCACTGAAAGTACGCAAATGAAATATTTATGACAATTTAAACAAAGGATGCTTTGTAAACACCTACACTTATACAGTTGAAGCTCCTTAAATTGAACTACTATTACTGCAAGTTCTCCATAACTCGAACTCTTGAGTTCTTCTTCTTCTTTACTGGCGTAGACACCGCTTACGCGATTATAGCCGAAATATAGTCGAACTCTTGAATTGGCAATAGAAGTAAAATTTCATAAATCCATAATTGGAAGTTTTTTTGTGGATTATGGTGATTCGAGGTTAAGTTCAACTATATATATATATATATATAATATATATATATATATATAAAGTATATATACTATCCAAAAACATACTTCGTCGTGTTATTATTATTTCCGGTACACAAAAGGTTCTTTTCCCCATTATTTGTCTAACTTATTTGCACATGTCTTTCATATAGTTCATACATTCGCAGGGCATGCCATATGCCAAAACTCATGCATAAGCGAAATTGCCTCGTGAAAGCGTGCTAAAAATATTTCGTTTACAAAACAATAATTTTGTGCTTGCTTTTGTTAGCTTTCGTGCATTATTTTTTGAACTTTAAACCCACATGAATACTATAGATAACCCATTAAGCATTTATCTATAGCTTTCATCGGTTCGCCTACGCTTTGCGAGTGGCAAATCGAATAAGCAAGAGTGTCAAATCGAACAAGCATTGGCATATATCGAATAGTAATGAGAAGGGCAGATGTTATTCGACTTCAACGCGACTATCTTTCTTTTGTTTTGGAATCAGCTGGATGACTTTGTTTCTACTTTTATGCAAAGCTTTTGATAAGAAACACAAAGCACGATCTTTGCGAGTGCCGGGTTGGAAACAGTTATTGCTTTTTTTAAATAAAAGTAGAACATATGTTTGTAAAAGTACTGACAACCTTTAAACAGTTCAATGTTTCACATTGGATTTATTGTCTTTTTCAGTAACCACATAGCCTTAAATTATTTCAGCGAGTCATTTAAAAATATATTGTTACATTTATGAAACACGTTCCTTATTTATAACAAAACATAAGAAATCGTCACCGCTTGCCACTTTTCTCTTGGTAACAGTAAATGATGTGAATTTCCAGAAATTTTCGTTCAAACCGCTGCTGACCTCATTGATGGCTATTATTATTCGTATGAGTGTCTATATCTGATGTACATATAGTTAATATATATTATCTGATCAAATTTGACCAGGACTGGTCCGATAAAATTGATTTTCCTGGAATGCTAAAACGGGTTTTATGTTCGCATGTAGTTTAAGTATGATCAAATTTGACCCGAACTGGTGCGTTAAATTCCCCTAGGTTGATACAACGTCTTATGTGTTCGTATGAGGTTTAGTCGTCAGTTGTCAATTAGTGTGTGTTTAAGCATTGTACTGAATAACGAATTTGATTGAAATATTTCCGATGGAATCGTGACTATGGAATCGTTGAAAATACTGCAGAAGTATTTTGGAGAGTCTACTTTATTACGTACAAAAGCATTTGAGTGGATTTCATATCTCTTATGGATCGCCCCAACACATTTTGGTTAATGTTTTGGGTATAAATTGTAACAAAGTTGGAGTCTACTGTTAATGACGATAGTATCGAAAAAGTTCAGGAAGCAGTGCCTGAAAATCGTTATGTTGGCATCAGAGAGATAGAGCGAGGGACTTTATATCACTTATGAAGCGACTCAACATATTTTGGTTAATGTTTTGGATATCAAAGTTAGACTGTTACCGAAAGACTTGAATGTTTTGAAAAAAAAAAAAAAAACAATGTGAAGAAGTGAGTTGAGGTCGCAAGATTAATCAATGCTTGGCATGCTTATTTTGGCTCAAGAGGAGTCTATTTTGAAGGCGCTGCTAAAGATTTGTTTATGGGAAATTGGAGTGTTTTTATGAGTGCTAGTCAAACCGATCACATGTTATGTATTTTCAAATATCATACGTAAGAACTTTAGATAAACAAATATTATTTGAACATTTTCGAAATGTTTCAAACTCATTCCCAGTGGGTTGCATGGTATACTATACCACATATAATGCTCCCAATAAACTCTTAGCAATTGTGTCGACCCCTTTTTCTCTTGGCCTTGACGTCATTTTCTATTTTTATGCTTAACATACATACACACATACATAAATGCTAACTACTTCAATGCGTAATTGAAGAAATTTTAGCCAAAATGTCGGCGTGCATGAAAGTTAGTATATACATATGTATGTATGTAAGTTTCTGCTTTCATCAGCCACACACCCACGTAGTGCTCACGTTTTTCTCGCTGTTTTTTTTTTCAACTTTTAAAAATAAGCCGCGAAAAATGTGATCGTATACATAAATACATACATACATATGTGTAAGTATGTGTAAGTATGTATATTTATGCTTTTTTATGTCTGCAATAGCGCATGCATGACGAATTTTCAAATAAATGGTATTTCTTAAAGTGGCACAACTCTCTCATACGTACATTTTTCTCTTCAAAAATGACGAAATTTCAAATACAATTCTATCAGCGTCCGCTGTGCGTCAGTTTTTATTGAAAGTTGGCAAATTTCATGGTAATTGTGCAGGAAACTCCTGTTTGTACTTCGAAGTAAAGTATTTTATCAGCATGTAAAAAATGTCGTTGGGTATGTTAACAGCCACAAATTTCCTTGAAATTCGCAAATCAAAAAAAAAAAAAAAAACAAAATGTTGTCGTTTCTTTTGGAATGCGATAAGAAATGAAGAGCCTTCATAGGCACTCAACCACACTTTTGCAAAGCTTTGGTGGGGAAACCCGACTATTATATGATGTAGAAGTGATTATATACTATAAATGAATGTATGTACATACCATACTATATATCGTCACCTAAATAACGTAACACCACTTTTTCATAAGTTGACAGGCGTAGTAAAAACGATATAATAGAAACCACTCTTATTGAAACAAAATTGGAGTTTTGGTTATAAAATGGTTAGATATATGGTACATATTGGTTATATATTGGTTACATATTACTTATATATTGGTTATATATTGGTTATATCTGACAGCAGAAGCTGCAAATTTTTGTTGATATTTTGTTTTGCATTTTAGGTGACGATATATGTACATTTGTACGTAGTACGGCCGGAACTCGAAACTTTCATACCAAATATGGTCGGAAAGGTGATTTAACTTCGTCAACTGACGGTCATTGAAATGGTGGCAAATTTAAATCTTACCTAAATTTTGGCACACCCTTTATAGGCACTGCACATATAAATAACATAACGGCACATACACACCCAACCATAAAAATAAACTTGCACTACCTTCAAACAATTTGTGCAATGTAATTTTCCACGTCTGCATAGTCTCGTTATTTGAACAGCTGAAAATCGCATTCAGAAAACTATTTTTCAATTATTATTTCTCTCATAATTATACAAAAATTTGTATGAAATGCTGTATTATCGGTCGCCAAGTGGAACATTTTCATTGAAACTTATAAGAATGAATAAACTATTAATATTTATTAGTTGTGTTTGCTTACAGCTAGTGAATTTCCAATAGCCCAGAATTGTTTTCAGCTTTGAAAATAAAAATTAATTGTACTAAACGGTAATTTTTTCATACACGTCAGCTAATTACACGCTAGCTAAGGAAAAGTAAATTAATAATGGAAAATGTTATGGCACAAACGCATGACTTGCAGCATTTTTGAAGAAATTTTGTTTCTATTTTTGCTAGATTTTTCTGCTTGAAATAAATTTGAAAGGCTTAATGAATTTTTCTATTAAATTGTATACAGAAAAATTAATAAATTTGTTTATTTCATTACTTTGCAAGTTTTATAAATTTAATGGGATTAGGTGATTCAACAAAATTTTGGCCCTAAACTGCTCTCGTCGTTTCACCTTCGTACAACTTTCTTCACTGATGCATTTCTTATAACATAGTGTATAATATTGATTTTGATCGTTTACTTTGTATGGCAGCTATATGCTAAAGTGGTCACGTCTGAACGATATGTTTGGATATTATAATCTTGCCTGACACAATATTGTATGTATGAAGATATTTATATATATATATAGATCTTCAGTGGTTCCGACAAATGTGCAGTTTCTTGGAGAGAAAAGTACGTGTGCGAAATTTCTGATCGATATTTCGAAAACTAGCTCACATGTTTATTGATAGATGAACGAAAAGACATGGTTAAATCGACTCAGCTTCTCATGTCATTCATACATGTATATATTATACTATTATTATTATTTATTTTTGGAAATTTGGATATAAAACACTTTTCCTCACAAATATTTTTATTTATATTAAAAAAAATCCCACAGTTATATTTGTATGTAATTTATGTTCAATTTCTTTAATGGTTTAAGTGGCGAGCACTTTTGAAAAAAAGTGACGGTAATAAATAATGAATTCAGTCGTTTTACATATAAGTAAAAAATAAATTATTAAATAAATATATTAAATAATAATAATAATAATGTTCTTTAAAAATTAGCGTATAAAAATATTATAAATAAAAATAATAATTACGAAAAAAATAAAAAAAAATAAAATAAAAATACTAATTATGAAAAATTAAAAAATAAAAATAATAATAATCAAAAAATTAAAATAACAGTAATAAATAATGAATTCAGTCGTTTTACATATATTTTTGCCACTGCACGTGCTCAATTCTGCTAAATAGCAGCGACAACGTCGAATTCCTTACTTTGATTCTATCGACTATGTTAGCCGCCAAATCGAACATTATACAGAATTCAATTTGCACCTTCTCTATACTTTACACTCTCTGGCCCGGCGCGCTTTTCAGAATGCATCGCAAACAACGGCCACGGCGCTATGGCGGTTTTGCTTACTTTTTGAATTATTTAATTCGTAATTTATTTTGAATGGAAAGTCCAATTTAAAAACTATTTTATAGGTAGTTAATGGTGAAAATGAAAAAAGTTGTTGTAGTGACATAACTACAATAGTTAGACATATGCCACCGCGGAGTGTTTTGTAGACATTATGATGTTCTTCAATATTATTGTACATTTTTTTGTTCTATCGCTAATAGTTTCGGCAGCGCATTCGACGAAAGACATTTTAAGACTCATTTTTCTACTCCTACGGTTACATTGTTCAAATTTTACCAAGGATCCCTAATTTTTTTTTTCAAAATGGAATGTAACCTATGTCAAATTGGAAGAATGTAGCATTCTTTTGGTGAAAGAAGTTTTTAAATCGGCCCAGTATTTTTTGAGCCTATTTATTACAAACATACAAATACACAAAAATAGGTACAAATCTTTCCTCTTTATAATATTAGTATAGATAGTATAGATACATACTTTTCAGAGTGTACCAAAATAGTCTTACGTAAAAAAGCAATGCTCTTAACTTAAGTCTTACAATTCTTATCTCGATTTAATGTATTAGCATCGATTTCAAAAAGAAATATTTATTTCCAAATCCTAATGCATATTTTTTCTATTTTTGATAGAAGTACATAAAAGTTGATGATGATATCTTTTATCAATTAATTTTTATAAAATTTGTGTATTTATCGCCATCATGTTCGGTCATACAAAACCGGGAATTTTATGCCCGGTCTAACTGTTCAAATATTCCGTAAATTTCATAAATCCATTACAAATCTTAAATATTTCGAATCTCTAACAATTTAAGGGAACAATGATCATCCTAGATCATATATTCAAATAATTCTGAAAGCAGTGTTATAAGACAGATCAGGGAGTCGTCATAACTTACACAAAATGGTAGCGGTAATTCTCTGACTATTTTATGCCGATGAGATCGACTAACCGATAAGTGTGAATGGAAGATGCCATTCTCCTAAAAAATCTTTTTCTTCATCGAACGTGAGTATGTGGGACGGTGGTGTTTTCTGAGTCATACTTTCCACCTTCTGCTACGATAACAACGAAAAAATGCTAAAAAGGAGCACGAAAAATTCAAGGCAGCAATATTGAGATGTCCAAGACTCTTAGGATCTCGCAAGCAACCAATGAATATAAGATTTTTTATCGCCTTCAAAAAATAGTCGTCATTCGATATTATGGACTTTTGGCAGCGAAGTGTGAACTTTTGACAAACAAAACTCTTCAAGCTCGTACAGCTAAAGACAAAGTAAGCAATGGATAAAGCTGAAAACTTTATCGAACTTCTCAACATAATAAAAAAATTGACTATTGGACTCTCCAAACCGCGAAGTTTTAATTTTAAAATTCCCGTTATTATTTTAACATGTGTATGTACCTCGTTTTCGGCTACCTGTGGCTTTTTGTTGTTCCCAAAATTCAATAAGCCCTCTATTAAAAGCTCTATGAATCAGTTGCGGTTATTAATTGAAATTTGTAAAGGGTTTGAAAGCAATCTGGACCAAAAATTACAAAGCAAGTGTAAAAAAATCGAATAAATTTCATAAGTCTGGTTATCCAAATTAAAAATAATTACAAAATAGCTGACTTGGCATGTTCTTTTGTTACAGTTTATGTAAGAATACTTACGCGAACGCTTACGAGCTACGAACACTAACCGCGAAAACGAAATTCTCACCAGCAACTGAGTAGCTAGATATGTACATACATACATATGTTTATAATTATTCCCATAAAGTATTGTTTTACCAAATACTATGTAGCGTACTTTGGTCTACACGTCTAGCTGTTAGCGTAAAAAGTTGCATTTAAAAATAAACATAAGAACATAGTATGAACTTACATATGTACAAATATATGCATACATATGTATGTATATTTAATGCACATCTAACCAATGCCGCGGCGACTGGGTATTGATCTTTGCAACGTATGTCTGCATCCCTTCACTTGCCCACTCAGATATATGTTGAGTATATGGTTTCAGTTCAGCAGCCAGCGGATGAGGCATTTGCCGCTCATATTGCAAGCACGTGTTCGAACGAATCTATCGATGTGTATATACTTATTTATTTCAGTTGTAACTATATATATTTTTATACGACAGACTTGACTTTTCGTTGTATGCATATGTATTGTTTATTGCCGGCGTGGCGCTAGAAGCTCTCTAAGAGTGTTTTTTTATAAAAGCGAAACTTAAGAGAAATGAAGAAACTGGCATGCGCAAAGCACCGCATGGTTTATGGAGAGCAAACAAAGCCGTTGATATAATTAGGCGGTCACGTTTTGACGCAGAAAAAAAAGAAGAGCAAAAAAAAAAAACACAAATGCAAAACTTGGACTAACCAAAAGAAGAGCGCGACTCGTCGTGTGAATGAAGGGACTGCTGTACTCGGCATTTGGTGCTGACCGCCCTTAGCTTTAAGTATGTATGTGGCAAGTGTGTGTCTACATATGTATATATTTATATGGAAATCGTTTTCTTGAAATGGAAAGTGTCTGGAGCTTTATATAAAAATACACTCAGACGACTTTTAACTATCGCTTTCATTACTTCATTTACAATTAATCAACATCGATTGACGGCGTAAAATTAATTGAAATTTCAATTTCGTGGCTCAGTCTGAGATTGCGAGACGAAAAAAGTCGATTCTTTAATTGTACCAAAAATGACAAGTATTTGTTGGGTTTAATTGAAACAGAAAGGCCGCCAAGAATCACATGTTTTTACACACGCCAACACACATGCAATCGTGTGAAGAGACATTGCCGCCCCTCTTAAGTATTACAATTGCGCAAATTTGGTTGGTGCCACCGAAAATTGAAAGAATTTAAAATTCTGCGAACTGTAAGCATGTGAATCAAGGTTATGCAAACAGAAGGCTATTGACACACGAAAAGACCGGCGCCACACATGACAAACAATTGGCAGAATACGAAATGTAAGAAGAATGCTGCTGCTGCAGCGGACGCATGGACCAAAATTAGACATTCGAGATAGTCTTAATTAGAGAAGTCTCTTTGTGTGGGTACTTGAAGGTAATTGAATTGCCGTGACACTTGCTTTGGTGATATTTGCTCGGAATAATCTATTCCATCCTCAATCAGTGTATTTTGAGCTTCTCTGATATCAATTGAGTTCCGAGAAAAGTGAAACAAAACAATTTATGAGATTCAAAGAAAGTTAGAAGAAAAATTTTCAATGAAGTTCGTATTCTAATTAAATCTAAAAGACAGTCTGCGTTTTAGTTTGGCTCCTGGAGACAAAGAACATGCAAAAAAATATTATTTCGTTAAAAAAAGTATTGAACCTCGGAGGCTGACGAATTCGGAGTTTGACGAGCTTCGATATAGTGTAATTTTCTTTTTAGACTTCGTAATGCTGAGTCTTTCCGAATATTCTACTTAATTATTATATATATTTTATTATAATTTTTTATTGTTACAAACATACACTCTTAACAAAGAAATTCTGAAATTTTTGGAAAAAAATATTTTAAACTCGGCCATTGCGACGCTATTTCCCGTGACCCCTCGGACAAAAGATGATAACTTCTTACAGGATCATCTCAAGTGATAAAGCACGTGTTTTAGTTAAAACTTTTACTTAGAACTTGAATAACGTAAAAAAACTGAAAATTGGATTTTTTGCAGACACTTTTACAAAAATTAAAATTTCAGTGAAAATTTCACGATTTTTTTTCTCAAATATGTAGTTGCAATCGTAGAAAAAAATCCTTCGTCCAAGTCTTTTAGAATTGTATCTCCAAGACCTATGTAAAATTCCCTGAAGATCGGTTGAATAGTTGTCGAAAAATCTTGACAACCGTCTTCAAAGTTTTCGAGAAAAACGCGTTAAAAGATGGGGCACTTAGCCCAGCTTGCATCGAGCGCACAAGTTCTCACGGCTGTATCTCTGAAACTATTACTTGTATCAATTAAAAAAATATTTTAGAATTAAAGAAAGAATATTTAAAATTTAATAAGACAATAAAAAAATCGCATTTTTGAAACCTGTAAACTCAAGTAACCCCTTAACTCTTTAAATAATTGTTAATCAATAAATTTATAATTTTCTGACACACAAAGCATATCTTTTATTAAAATGGGTCTTAATAGTCTCGTCAACCCTCCATGCTCTCGACGACTCTGCTTATTCAAGAGCATGCTTCACGTTATGAATTTTTTATTGCCATTCGATGAGCGTTAAGTGTAAAAAGGCACATCAAATGGCACAATCCCACACTTGGAAGTGCATATATGCAGCTATATATACCTGATGTCATATATGTACATATGTATACACTCTTCACTACATTTATTGCATGCCTACGTATGGACATACATATGTACATATATAGATATATACATATGTAGTATAATAAAATCCCACAAGCATGGCGAAGCGCTTTTTCACGTTTTGGCTGATGCAACAATGCGTGCTCATTTCGCTTTACCTTAGCTATGGCATCCAATTCTTCGATTCATTTTATACAGACAATTTGTCTTATTCTTCTTTCTTTTAGCGTGGCCTTTCTTTTAGCGTTGGCGGGTTTTGGCTTTATGCTTACGACATGTTTTTGGCACATGCCCTGTAGGAAAATGATGGAAAATTTTTTTCCTACTTTTTTGTCACATTTGTTATCTTGTTGAACGCAACACGAAGCTTTCGCTTTAAGCTCTCTTCCATCTGTTAATATGCATGAGGAGTAACTTTTTGTATTAAAAAAAATCCCACAGTTATATTTGCATGTATGTAGATCAATTTATGTTCAATTTCTTTGATGGTTTAAGTGGCGGGCACTTTTGAAAAATTAAAAAATAAAAATAATAATAATCCAAAAATTAAAATAACAGTAATAAGTAATGAACTCAGTCGTTTTACATATATTTTTGCCACTGATCGTGATCAATTCTGCTAAATAGCAGCGACAACGTCGAATTCGTTACTTTGATTCCATCGGCTAACAGCCGCCAAATCGAACATCATACAGAATTCAATTTGCACCTTCTCTATACTTTACACTCTCTGGCCCAGCGCGCTTTTCAAAATGCATCGCAAACAACGGCCTCGGCGCTATGGCGGTTTTGCTAACTTTTTGAATTTTTTAATTCGTTATATCTTTTGAATGGAAAGTCCAATTTAAAAACTATTTTATAGGTAGTTAAATGTTCTTGACTATAAAATAATTTATTTGGATAAAGAGTAATATAAACACATAAATAGCATGGTTTGAATTTGGTTAGCATTTTCATTAATGTTGAAAATGAAAAAAGTTGTTGTAGTGACATAACTACAATAGTTAGACATGTGCCACCGGGGAGTTTTTTTGTAGACATTATGATGTCCTTCAATATTGTTGTACATTATTTTATTCCATCGCTAATAGTTTCGGCAGCGCATTCGACGAAAGACATTTTAAGACTAATTTCTCTACTCCTTCGGTTACATTGTTCAAATTTTATCAAGGATCCCTAATTTTTTTTTTTTTCAAAATGAAATGTAGCCTATGTCAAATTGGAAGAATGTAGCATTCTATTGGTGAAAGAAGTTTTTAAATCGGCACAGTACTTTTTGAGCCTATTCATTACAAACATACAAATATACAAAAGTAGGTACAAATCTTTCCTCTTTATAATATTAGTATGGATAGCCTATGTCAAATTGGAAGAATGTAACATTCCATTGGTGAAAGAATTTTTTAAATCGGCCCAGTACTTTTTGAGCCTATTCATTACAAACATACAAATATACAAAAGTAGGTACAAATCTTTCCTCTTTATAATATTAGTATAGATATCTAAATACTTCATTACTCTACTACTACTTTCTATTATATTTGCGTCAAAGAAAGCAATCGGTGGCGTGGTTAGCAAAATTTTATAAATTAATTTTTATTAATGAAAGTCATTAACCTCAAAAAATGAAATTTTGCATGTATAAGAAGCCTCTTAACTGTAAGGCTTCGATAGTTGAGATTTTCATCGAGAGTTTCTTTCAAAAATTTATTAAAAAAAGCTATATAATCGCATATTGCCGAAATGATCTAAAGAACATCTTCATAAGTAACCGAACATATCGAAAAGCTAACTTTATTTCACGCTGTTCCACAAAAAAAGTTAGAAATGTGCAATTACATCATCTAACTGATAGTTCTCGAGAAATGTGTATTTTGCTGTAATCAAAACTTGCATAGCATGCTATTATAACTGTAAAAAGTTGATAAAAAGTTATATGAGTAACAGACCTGTGGTTTCAAAGCCCCAAACGAAAAATAAAATCCCGCCACTCCACTTTTATGACCGCAATCAAATCGGTATAGCGAACACACACGACTTTTTAATTGCTCGGCAACTGGCAAATATAATTACTATTCACTCGAGTGATCATAAAATTTTTGTTGAGAACTATGGTAAGTTACCATATACGAGTACTATATATTGTAGGTAAGGCTAGTGCCACACTTTTTGAAAATGAACAAAATTATTTGATTTATAAACGCATTAATGTTTGAAGTGCTCAATGTCACAATCATGGATCTACTACATACATGTATGAACATACATATGTATATACTACATACAGAATGTAAAAGTACTTTTAAGTGTTCTTATTTGTTGATAGACTTGTGCGTTTAAAATTAGATAAGCGAAATTGTCAAATGTTTGCCAAGAATTTTTTAAATTTATGTACAAACACATATGTACATGTATTTGAAAGGTTTTGTAATGCTCTTTGATACTTTTTGTAAATTGCATAATTTTTTTGCTTGAAAATTTGGCGAAAAACTCACAAGGAATCATTGCTGCATACGACGGCGCATTGTCGTGGTGCATACCAAGAGTTCTCGGTTCATAATACCGACCTCTTTTTACGAATAGCTTCGCGCGAATCACCCATAACACTTAAATAGTATTCCTTGGTGACAGTTTGACCGGTCGGAAGAAATTCGAAGTGCATCAGACCTCGGTAATCGAAGAAAACTGTTAAGGTAACCTCGATTTTAAACCTGTTTTGATCTGTTTTTTTCGGCTTCGACTCAGCTTTGCCGCGATATTCGGCCAATTGACTGAACTCCGGGTCGTAAGCTTAGATCCAAGACTCATCGCCAGTAATAATAAGTTTCATAACATCCAGGTAGTCGGAAAGCATTGTTTCACAAACGTTAACGTGACGCTGTTTTTTGAAAAAAATTTGTGATTTTGGAACAAATCATATTTTCACTTTTCTTAGGCCGAAATGACCTTTCAAAATGGTTTTCACTGATCGTTGCGATATTACAACGATGACAGTAAGATCTTTTACTGTTAATCATCGATTCTCAAGCACAAATTTTATTTTATTTATTAATGTTTATCATCAGTTGATGTTGATGACCGTTCTAAATTCTTCGTCTCCAAGCTTTATTTTGAATAATTTCTACCAATCAAAACCCATTGTTCGTAAAAAAACAATTATACCAAATGGTTTTTTTCAACATTCTGAAGTTTCGGCACCAAAACATTTGATTCCGCTCAAAAAATTTTAATGGAGCTTCTTTGTAGAATAATTTCACTCATCGTAAAAATCGCCGAATGCACTTTATGTACTTCAAAAAAGGCAAGCGTATATTCGCAGTAATGATTATTTGGATGTGACATTTGGCACAGATGACATTGACAGTCATACTAACCTAAAAAAAAAAATATTTCGACGAATGAGTTTTCGCACGAAATTAAAAAGTCTTACTATTTTTTCCCTCACAGTCGGAAATATCTATTAATAAGGTAGATAAATAAAATGGAGCTCAAGTATTTTGCTTGGCATACGTTTGTATGTGATTCCCCCCACTAAAATTTTGAAATTTTTAAATTAATATCGGTTAATCAGTTCAATTTTAAAGTAGTTATACCGGATATTAAACCAGATACTTAGAAGAAATATGAAATTGGGCAAGCGTTCTATGTAATATCTAAAATACAGCAGTATATCTAAAAGTTCACCTATATTGTATAGATAAGCATGCATACAAATATACATAAATACGTACATACATACTTACATGTGATGCACTTAAACCGCCATGACCACATTGTGCAATATCATCATGCGATAAGGCTTATTTATGAATGACATAAGACAAACATACCTGTGTGTATAGCATGTGCCTATATACATACATACGGTAGATAAGTTATGCATGCGTACTTGAAGACCTCCACAATCTAATCAGTAATTAGAATCCAATTAACTTTGGACGACTGCAGGGTAGCCGGTGTTTACCGAACAGTAGTCGCACCACTCACATAACTGAGTCTTTATCTTTAATCCCGATAGCTCAGCGCCGTAGTAAATCATTTCCTACACATAAAAATGCCGCGTTTTATTTTCGCTAATATTTAACAAAGCAGCACATACATACAAAAACACATACATATGTAGAACATTTAAAAAACGCGCATAACTTGAGGTAGAGCAGCTATATTTATGAATGAAGCTGGCACCAATAGTTTGTGCTGTTTTTACTATTCCGCCACTTGCTTGGCGCTGCATGCATATATACATATGTATCTAACTAAGTATGTATTTACAAATTAACACTATACATGTGTATGTATGTATTCTTTTTTATTTTTATTGCACCAAATTTAGACAGTTTTAGTCACAGGAATTCCTTACCGGCGGCGAGCGCGCCATATTAGTCAGCCAACGAAATTAAATTAGAGAAAAATTTTAGCTATTTTTAGCACGCGCCGGTGACTCTACTTACGTACATACATACTTTTATACATGTACATATGTATGTGTATAATTATAATATAATAGTTGTATAGCTGTGAGGAACGAGTTTTAGAGTTTCTTGAACTTTTATTATCGGCTTGAAAAAACTTAAAGGCATGCATAATGAATATCTAAGCTTCATAGAATATGCCGCGGGCACACATGGTCGGTGGCCGGACAGCAAGCTTGCGATACGCACAAAGGTGATTTATGCTTGGGTTTCTGTTTCTGCATAAATTATGCACAAATTAAGTAGTTTTGTTTTTCAAAATGTTGCTCATAAATTAGCAAAAGCTCGCGTCATTAATGCTAATGAATTGTAAAGCCAGGAATAAACAAAACTCGATCTATCATAAAACAGCTTTAGAGACTCGGTGTAGATTTCCTTAATGAAGATATTTAAAGAGTGGCTAATTCAGTTTAAAATGCAATAAAAATATATTTTTTAATGAAAATAATCACTAGAAAGAGATAACTTGTATAAAAACAAAACAGTTATTTTTTATGAAAAACTTTCCCAGATTAAAGCTTTTAAGTGGAGCAAAATCTTATAAAAATATAATAAATTTCGAAATTAACAAAAGCTACATTGAAATACATACAAAAAATTAAAATTTAAGTTTGGGTGTAACCGAACATTTTATATTCTTGCAACTTGCTTTATACGACTATGGCTGATGTAAAAGGGAAGTTCGAAAATTTTTTATAAAGACTAATAATAATCAATACTTTCTGATCATGTTGCCCACTTTCCACGTAATTATTATGAAATAAAAACATTTTCCCTGAATTTCACTAATATATTTCACAGATTGACCGATATTTTCGGAGAAATTCAGCCCTACATAGTGGGGTTCACATATTTAGCGTTTGGGGTCTGGAAAAGTTATGGTTCGATTTCGTCATTTTTGGGCTTAAGATGGAACACTTTAAGAACACTATATGTGCAAAGTTTTATCCGGAAGCTTTGACGGGTTCTTGACTTCTATACTGGAAAGTAAAAGTATCAGACGGAATTTAAATTGTGTAGTATGAGAAGTAGATGTGGTTGTGGTCCGTTGTGCCAATTTTCACAATATAACATAGGATCTTATAGATAATGTTAGGTTTGGTTGAAATTAGTTTAGAAGGTCCGGAGTTATGTGACTTCATCTAAATGTGGGTGATGCTACAGTCATCGTTCAAATTTATCACCGGTTCCTACAAAGTTCAGTCTTTGCACCCAAGGTGGTACAAGAATCTCGGGTGCAAAATTTTATGTCCCTGAAGCACATATGGTAGTTATTGATTTATTGCGCCTTCGGTAGTTTAAAACAAACCGTTATATGAGGAGTGCGTGGGGTTTAATTCGAATTCATTTATTTTCAGATTGTAGCTTTAATAGTTTAGAAGATAGATATGTACATTAAATCTATTAGAGGGCGGGCCACGCTCATTTTTCAAAATCTTTCAGCCACACTATAAGTGTCTCTACTCAAAAAAAAAAAAAAAAATCAACTTACCTGGTAGAAGTAGCACTTATTTATATTAGTACTTGTATGAAAACAGTAGAAGATTAAACGCAGCTGAAACGAGGTTCATATGAAACCGACAAGACTAATGATAGGGTAATTATTAGGTTGCCAGAAAACTTTCCTTGCTTCGTTAAACACTAGAAAAAAGAAGACCACAGGAAACAAATTAAAACGAATGAAATGAAATAGTTAAAACGGAAATAAAATATATGTATATACTGTGGGCAAAAAATACTAAGACTTTTTAATTTAAATTCATGAAACGTATTATTACTTGCGACGAGATACAAACGATCTATCAGCCGAATATCGTTGCAAAGATGTGCCATCCAAGATCAAGATTATGTATGTTGACAGTCAAAATCGAGGTGTGGTGCACCCCATATTCCTTCCTCCCGGCCAAACTGTCAACAAGGAATATTATTAAAGTGTTACGGTCATTTGCGAAACGCTACATATTTGTAAAAAGAGGTCGGAATTATGGGCCGACAACTCTGTATTGCTTTGAGGGAGAGATGATTTGTATTGTTTTGAGAAGGACGACATAGATTTTGTAGAATCTATTAAGCATTTTAAAATTATGAAAAAAGTTTTACAACTTTTTGCTCATATTTTTAATATATGTATGAATATTAAACTATATTTACAAATACATACATATGTATGAATGTGTAAATAAAAATAGCATATCAAATAACATTGAATTGATGTGTACATTTCCGCGCACGTAGGAGATAACGATCCAAATAAAAACATTTATTTATATTATATATATTGGAAAAAAAGCGTCATGAACAACATCCAAAGTTTAAAAGCTATTTTGTGTATTTCACCATAAACTTTTTTAGAACTAATATTTTACTGATAATTATTCTTAATATGTATGTACATACATATGTATATAACTAAAGAGGAAATAAATTTTTCAAATTTCAAATCCTGTTTCGCAAACAAAATGATTTCTCAATTTAGATTAAAGTTGCAAATTGTTAACTACGAGCAAAGAGAGTGACACACCACGTGGTTTTTATGTATTTACACCACGTGCTTTGTAATTTCCCACTCTCTTTTGTTTATTAAATATTGATATTTTATGTTTTTTGTTAAATATTAATAAAGACATTTTTAGACTTTGCACTATTACATTTACACTGTTAATTATATAAGTTAATAGGGTTATTTACGTAGAAATGTTATTGCTAAAAGTCAGCGTGAACATGACCTTCGTGAATAAATGATAAGATTATTTTCATTTCTCACATATTGGCACACATTGCGTCACGCAAATTAAATATTTCCATGTCACATGCAAAATCTGAGTAATACATATACATACAAACATATATGAAAAAAATAAAGTAAGGCCAAGTATATATTTTTGATCTTGAAAAAATAATAAGATTAATCTTCCTGGAGCAATAATTTCTTTTTTTTTTGTTTGAGAAGTATTTAATCGTGACTAAATAAATATTATTCCATCAAACTTATAAAAACTATAAACTGTGCTCTGATTACAGATGACATAACAATCGCTTTAATTTGTTAGGTTAAAATTTCATACAATGTCATCTTAATATAACAGGTGGCAACCTTTCTCGAAAATATTACCGACAGAAAGCCTTTTTAAATCATTTTATTTTGCTGTCCAATCGATAACATTTAAGCTTTTTCATCAGTTTAATAAAAATAAAATTTTAAAAAGCTGGCAACGCTCCTTAAAAAAAATACATATGTATATACAAGCTGTCTGAGTTTTTATAAGCCATACTACTCATATTACAATGTTTTTAATATTTAATGTTATTTTTTGACTTAATTTTTTAAAATAGATGGCAACCTTTCCACAAAATATCTTCAACAAAAATCTTTTTTTAAACCTTGTTAGTTTGTTAGTAGCCAGATTGGAATATTTAAATTAATTAATAACTATAATTGAAACCAAAAATTTAAACAGGTGGCAACTCTTCAAAAAACAAATCAAAAAGATATTGTATTATAAAATATTTACGATTTTTTTTATCACAGTGTACGGTTTTTACTTAATTTTTACCGATTTTTTTTTTTACTTAACCTTTCAAAATAGATGGCAACTTTTCCACAAAATATCTTTTCAATATTTAATGGTATTGTTTGACTTAATTTTTTGGAATAGATGGCAACCTTTCCACAAAATATCTACAAAAATCTTTTTTTTTAAACCTTGTTAGTTTGTTAGTAGCCGGATTGGAATATTTAAATTAATTAATAACTATAATTGAAACAAAAAAATTAAACACCTGGCAACTCTTCAAAAACATTTCAAAAAGATATAGTATTATAAAATATTAACGTTTGTTTTTACTGCAGTGTACGGTTTTTACTTCATTTTTGCCTACTTTTTTTACTTAACTTTTCAAAATAGATGGCAACCTGGCTTCAACATTTCTTCAAAAAAAATATTTTTTAAAATCTTGTTAGTTTGGTAGCCATATTGCAACATTTAAATTAATTTATGTTTTTTATTGAAACAAAAAATCCAAAAAGGTGGCAACTCTGTCAAAAAATATCAAAAAAAAATTTACATTATAATGTACTAATAGTTGTTTTTACGCAGTGTACGGTTTTTAATTAATTTTAAACGATTTTTTTACTTAACTTTTCAAAATAGATGGCAACCTTGCTTCAACATTTCTTCAAAAAAAATATTTTTTTAAATCCTGTTAATTTGGTAGCCATATTGCAATATTTAAATTAATTTATGATTTTTATTGAAATAAAAAATCTAAACAGGTGGCAACTCTGCACAAAAAATATCAAAAAAAATTACATTATAATGTATTAATAATTGTTTTTACCACAGTGCACAGTTTTTATTTCTTTTTAACCGATTTTTATAGACAAACTTATGAAAGACTTGAAGAATCTATCATAAAGAATACTTCAAATACAGAGACGCATCTTTAAATGCCACAAAATTGAGTTTTTAATACTCATAATAATCAAACAAAGTTAAATATTTCGCTTTGTATAGTATTTCTATTAACTTTTTAGTAGTCTCCACTCGCCTGCCACCTTAAAGCATATAACAGTTTTTCCCTTGCATTTCAAAGTCTACTCCAGCTTTTCCAATTCACTTTCTTTAAAAAACTAATTACGCCGTAAGATAAGTTCATACATACTAAGCGTAAGCAAATTATTGTATGCATACAATTGTATTATTACGACTTTACTAATTCAATTTTAATTTTATTAATTTATGCCGAAGGGGCTTTCCTCCAAGGTGAGGAGAAGATGACGAGCTCAACAAAAACCGGATATTTAAATGTGTGTCGTCAGTGGATATTTTCATAGGAAAAGCTTACATATACATATGTATATTTGCATAGAAATTCACCTACTGAATATTAACATGTTCTAACAATGCCCCCACACACGCCTCATTAAGTCGTTACCAAAGCGGAGATTCAGTCCAGTGCGTATACCATTATAGTTCCATTTAATTTATGGCTCGCGTATGATAATAAATGTTTGGAATATGCCTAATTGCCTTTAAATATATGTATGGATATTTGTGTGTTTGTATGTAGTTATATATGTAATTGTTAATATTAAGTAGAGAGCTTCAATTTGGTTATAGTGAGTTTCACAGTTTTTGGAAAAATTCTGAATTTTTATGATATAGAACATAGTGTCTATTTTTCACATCGAATTTCGAAAACATTTTTTGTTAAAAATTTATGTTGTTTCTGTATATACTTATGTATACTTATTTTTGGATAAAAATATTTTTTAAAATTTAATTAAAAAATATTTGGTATTCAAAATTAAAAAACATATATATATAAACAAAAACAAAATTAAAATTTTTATTTCAAAAAATTAGAAGATATGAATATGGATGTTTAATATTACTACTCCACTTACTCACAAACTAAAGCTTGAAAAATGTTGCCTACATTTCAGCGCAAATATCATAAATTCTTAGATGATTATGGGTTTATTCGGGTAAAAAACTATTTTTTTCCAACGAATTCTTTTCTTATATAAAAATGGAATATTTTATTAGAATTTTTTTTTTTGTTACAAACATACACTTTTAATAAAGAAATTCTGAAATTTTCGGAAACAAATATTTTAATATTTTTTTATCGTTACAACTTTAACTTAGAACTTGAACGAAGGAAAAAAACCTGAAAATTAGATTTTCGGCAGACATTAAAAATAAAATTAAAATTTAAGTGAAAATTTCGCGACATTTTTTTTTTTTTTTTTGTTAAATAGTTGTAATCGAAGAAAAAATACTTCGTCCAAGTCTTTATGAATTGTATCTCAAAGACCTGTGTAAAATTTCATGAAGATCGATGGTATAGTTCTCGAGAAGTATTGCCAACCGACTTCAAGAACACAATTTCGAGTAAAACGTGTTTAAAGACGGCGCACTTAGCCTAGCTAGCCTCGAGCTCAAACTCGGATCAACTAGAAAATGTAGGAAAATATTCTAGAGGTCTCGTAGAATTTAATAAGACCATAAAAAATTCGATTTTTTGGTCGATAATTTTGAACTTAGTTATAAGAGATAAAAGGTCGATGAAGTCTGTAAGCAAATTTTTTGAGAATTTTACACCAAAAGATATTTTTTATGAATTATAGAGAATTAAAAAATAAAACAAAAATATGAAAAAATACTTTTTAAAGGAAAAAAATTATAAATTTTTGAAAGAAAAAATTTTATAAATTTTTTAAAGAAAAAAAATAAAATTTTTTCATATACACTTTTTGTTTAATAAAATTTAACACTACGTATAAAAACGCAAATATTAAATTAGCAGCCACGCGAAAGTGTCCAACAACTTTCCACGCGTACGACCTTACGCACACATACCAATACGCGCACGCATTAGCATTTGCAATGAATTATCATTGAATAATAAAGATTTTCAATTTTTTTTGATTGCAGAACACAACAACTGAAGAGAGACCACATAACAAAGAGACGAACAGAGACAGCAGCGCTCGCTATTAAGGCTAATAACTCTAAACAAATTAAGACTGGTTCTGTGCGAATTTAAAGCGTAAACAACAGCAAACAACAACAAAATGGTTAATATAGCGGTAAGTGATTGCAGAAATTTATGAAACGAAATATATTTATTAATATTAATTAATATTTTGTTTTTGCTTTCATTTGCAATCGCAGGACAGCGGCGGCAAACATGCACCACAAGAGATGGAACAATTCCTGCCCGGCGATGGCACCAACAACAAGTGAGTAACGGCATTTGTTACATTTAATTGTATAATTGCCCCATACACGCATACATACATATGTAAATACACATGTGTGTGTGTCGGTGCAAACAATTTGTCAAATACATTATTAACTTTATTAGCACAATTGAAAATATTCGCTTTCGTCGGCGTTGCTTTGACGAAATTCCTTTGCGTATACTAAATAGCTGAATTAATGCCAAGTTAGTTGTAGTTGTACACTCTAATTGCTGTTGTCCACTGAATCCGATCGTATTTTAATGCGAAGCGCAAATACTTTTAATTGGTGTTGCGGCGCGAAATTGCGCGGCAAAATGCTTTCTAGAATTACGGTATCACGCATATGCTTGACACATGAACCGCGCATGTCAGGCCGTCATGAGTGTACGCATATGAAGTGTGTGTGGTTTTATCTTTCACATGCAATGGCAAATGTGATAAAAAATTAATTCCATTTTGCTTTCGAAAATTTTGCGAAAAATATAAAAAAAATGCAGGAAATATATATTTTGCAAAATAATTATGTATATAGTATATGGCATTTACATATGTGTGTGTGACTAAGGTAAAACCTGGTATTACCAGTTAAATAGTGATAAAAGTAATTCATGCCAGTTTTTTGCTGATAGCAGCGGCCTTGTGGTTGAGTGGCATGCTTCGACCTTCAACGTTATTTTTCCTAGTCTATTCTACAGTTAGTACATACTTAAATTATAAAATTTAATTGCTTTCAATCAAAAATATAAGCTTTAAAGTTGTTTTTCAAAATTACTTAATTTTAAGTTAAACCATTTATCGAGCACCTACTCAGTTTTACTGGTAAACTCTTGAATTACAAATTAAAATTATTATCGAAATGATTTTTTATGCTGCAACTAAGCCTTAAAGCGCTTTTCTCAAAATTACTTAATATTGAGTTAAGTCATATATACACTACTGTGTGTCAAAAACCACGAATTCGCTTGGTACACTGAAAAATAGCTTCTTAGACTCTTAGAAAGTCTCCAATTACGAGGTTTTAATCGTAACGGGAAAGTCCTCCGCCTTACAGTTTTCTATTTTTTTATTTTCTTATTATCAGATAGAGAAATTCAAAACTCACTTTGAACTACTTGCAAAAATATGCCGTTTCAAAAATTTTGTCGGAAATTGAATGCTCTACAAAAAGCTTTCTTACGATTTTTTCGTAGACCCAGCCATTTAAAAGATGTTAACGGTTGAAGTTTTATAACTCATTGGAAAACAAAATCATTATAAATAACAAAACTCAAAAATTTTAGAAATTCGCTGCTAAAAAATGTTCTTTTATACATTAAAACTGCAGATCTGGTAGACGCTTCAAATAATTGAAAAATTATACGAGACCAGTTTTGTAAACAAAAAACTATAAATATGTTTAAGGACAGTACACTCTGCTTAATTGATTTGTTGATTTGCTGATTTGCTTTTTTGTGAACACTCCTTTTTTTGTCTGCTTTCTTCACTTAAGCCTCAAAATAATATTAAAATAAACAAAATATTCGTACATATGTATATATAAATTTTTTCCTTTAATTGGGATGTTCAATTATGTAGATTGCCTCTAATTAAATAAAGTGTTCAATTAAAATGTTAGAAGCTTTTGATTCCTCGGTTAATAGAGTCAAAATATGTACCCTTGTAGTGGTTAAATATTCTCATTACTACATTGCAAGACTAGCTTTCAATCTCAGTTCTAAGATTATACTAATGATCAAGGTCTATAAGCCAGGAACAAACCTGCGAGTTGACATATTTCCGCGATTGACAAATTTACACATTATACAATTTTATTAGCAAAATAGTCGTTCTCTCATTGCAACTTTTCGTGCGCTTTTGCCATTTTATGGTCGTTATTCGTCGAATTGTTGAAAACTTCGAGCATACATTTTCTTTACACAATGTTCGACTACCAATAAGATAAAGAACCGCTGGAAGTAATGAAACTATTGCTACCGTTCAGGCAAGTGTTACTGAAGGTCGCAATTTGACGATTCAAAGACGATCTCTAGAATTGCGACTGGCTCAAAGCACAACCTGACGGATTTTGCGAAAGGATTTGGGCTTGCAATTCGTATAAAATTGTGCTCACTCAAGAACTGAAGCCATTGGACCACCGCAAGCGTGATTTTGTCTTGCAACAACTTGAAAACGACAACGATTTTTTTTAAGAAAATCATCTACTTCGATGAGGCATACTTTCATTTGAGTGGTCTTGCGGTAAATAAACAAAACTGTCGATTCTGGTGTGAAGAAAATCCACAAATTATTCATGAACAATTAATACATTCACATACATTGATAGTTTGGTGTGACTTGGGCCGTACTGCTTTCGAAATGAAGCTGGTGACACCGTCAATGGAGAGGGAGATGGTTCCAAAAAGATATTGCGAGAAAAGTTTGGATATTCGATTATTTGAAGAAATCGTGACATTGAATGACTCATAAATGCAAACATTATATGTGACCTGGTCTACGAAAAGGGGGCTTAGGCGTCAAAAAAGCAATTTTTTTATTTTTTTTTCAATTTTTTATTTTTATTTTTGGACACCTAAGCCCCCCGAAAAATAAAAATAAAAAATTGAAAAAAAAAAATAAAAAAAAAATTGATTTTTTGACACCTAAGCCCCCTTTTCGTAGACCAGATCACATATTTCAAATAATAAGCATTTGTTGAAAATTCATGGTTGTAACGTAGTAATCCTTTGAATATATGCGTACAATTTTAAACAGATTCTTCCTCAAAACTAATACAATTGCTAAGTATTTGGTTATTCGTTGTTTTTGTTGGATTATGAACTTGCGAGGCACCCACTTTGCACAGAGCTTTCGCCTCTTTAGAGCATCATTGTCCTCGGTGCTCATTTCGCTTGTTTCCAGCTTAGCAAATATCTTTTCAACGGTGGATTTCCCTTAGCCCACATACAACAGTATTTTCCCCCAAAAAAAGCAATGCTTTATTAACACACAAAATGCTTTATGATGCTTTATCTTATTAACTAATAATTATATCCAACCAATAAAAATCATATAGATGGTAGTATTAGTATAATATCATCTATGTATCAGCCACAGTGAAGCGTGGGCGCGTCCTCTAGTTAATCATAAAAATATAATTATTTCATTATTGTTTTTCCCAAAGTAGCCCCAGTACAAATATAAAGCATGTTGTTTATTTAAAAAAAAAAATTTATTTAGTAAATAAATAGACTTATTACCGCTTAGTGGTGAACATGTGCGCAAATAATAAAGATTATTTTAATAATGACTTAAAAGAAACTATGAAATAGCTAAATTACAAATAATAAAAATTAATTAAATCGCTGACAGAATCATAAAGCTATTTATTTTACTGCAAGTTGCTAAGCACGCTTATTTACTTAACAAAAACAACAACATATATACTATACAAACATATTTGCATACTATATAAGTCCACGTAGTAGAACTAGTAAAGCTGAGTTGTCAGTTTTACTAACTGAACTAAAATATCTCCATGAAAAGTTACACTAACGTGGAGCTCTCAACTACAACCTAAAATCATTGAAAAATTGCTTAGTGAGATATTTCGCTGAAGCAATACAGCAGTGCAGAGTTCACAGTTTATAGTCAACTGACACAGGGTGAACTTGGTGCATAGGGAAATGGGAATTTTGGAAATTCATTGTCTTTAATTACGTATAAAAGATTCAGCTTTTTCAATTTTTTCAAAATTATACAGTAAAAATAACGATTAGCGCTGCAATTAGCAGCTTAGATTAAGGTCTAGACTGCAATCTCGAGTACTAGTATTTTGTATAGATAATACAGAACCTTTATTACATTGTACAAGTATGTAGCAAATAGCATATTAAGTATATTAGTTTTCCACTTACATTATTACACCTTCTTTAAAAAAAAAAAAGTTCGACTAATGACTTAAAATATAAAATTTGCTGATTTAGTGTTATACGTATAGTGATTTTACATACATTATAAATATATATGCATATTTATAATAGATTTTTATATTATTTTTTATTTGCGTAAAAACTTATCTGTGCACACGTTGCCCTGGCTTGAAGGCGCTTAAAGAAAATTTCAAGCACAAAAGTCTAGGAAGTTAATGACTAGAAGCTGCCTATAAAGTCTTGATACTTTAGACATTAGATATTTTATAGTTTTAATGAGTTTGTTTGTTTTTCAATTTAATTATTAAGTTCAAGTAGTTCGTAGCTATTTAGAAAATTGAGACGCCGATAATTTACAACTTATTGAAATTCCAATTTTGTTGTTGGTACTCACAAATGATGATAAATTAGTGTAGTATTGATACCAAGTAGTAAGTAATATGCTGTACAGAGCACTTATCATATACATATGTACATCCTTATATGTATTCTCATCATCTCATCGGAGGTGTAGTCTATACACAGCCGACGTCTGTAGTCTAAAACCCTTAAAGGGACTTGCTACGAGACTAAAATCGGATTGCACGTGAGCTGCAAATCTAATTGATTCTTTCTCATACGGATTTTTTAATGAAAAATTACAGTGAATGACTTAATTAATTAAATTTGGAAATATTTTTTTACGAAAAGTTTTTCGCTGGAAACTGATTTTAAATCTTCAGTAAACATATATGCATAATAACATAACGAAATCCAAGAAAGTACTTGTATAAAATATGCATTGTCCTAACTTTCTGACGGAAAATTTTTCTATACGCAATAATTTTTTTTTTTGTGATTTTTAGCAATACTGGCACTATGGGAAAGATTCTGGCAGAAATCTTTGAATGTTGAAGAAGGCCTGTTATATGAAAAATTTGTATAAAAACTAAAAAAAATTTTCAAAAATCTGAAAAAAAAATTTATTGAAATTAAAATTACTTATGAACTCCTACCCACAGTTGAAAATGGATGAAATAGGAAGATAACCTCGTTCACTCCCCATATAACGGTACTGTGATAAACTACTAAAAACGCAATAAATCAGTAACTAAATATGCCAAAGACATTAAATTTTACACCCGAGATGGTATGAGTGGGCTTTGTGGGAGCTCGTGTGCAAGTTGGACGTTGGGCGTGGCACACATTCTCGGGACCCGCTCGATCGATTCCGACTAAATTTTCTACCTGACATTCTTCTAATATTTATAAGTTACTGAAAGTAGGCGAAATGGGTTTACAACCACTCCTACTTCCCATATAGCAAAATTGTAAACTCCTTTTGATTCTTTCTTTTTCCAGTACAAAAATCAAAAAGCAGTTAATAGAACGGGGTAAAATCTTGCAGTAATAATTCTTTTAAAGTATGGTACCTTATGACCACAAATAAACGAAATCCAACCAAAACAGTTGGTACCGAATATATGAACCCTTATATGTATAGTTGATTTTTGACCGAAATATCGTTGAATGCATGTGATATACAATTGAAATTCAAAGAGAATCCTTTCCTGACACTAGTAACTCTGTGTATCAAAAATGGGTTGAATCGGGTCAATACTTTCCCAAGCCCACATATACATAATATAAAGATTTTCGAACTTTTCTGAGTGACTTTATGCTGCATATATCGGTCAATATTTGAGATATCTGAATGAAAAATTAAAGAGCATGTTTTACTCATAACAGTGTGTCATTGTGCGAAAAATAGATAAAATTGGGCGGAAACTTGATCTAGCCCCCATATAACTAATATCAGGATTTTCGAACATCTGGTTGACTTCGCTCCATATATTTGATGATTTTATGTGAGGTACCTTAATGAAAGCCCGGGAACATTCTTTTAGTATGTGGCGTGATAATAGTATAGTCAAAGATAAAATCGGGTCGGTACTACGCCAACTTCCGTATAGTACATACATATACTGATTTTCATTTTTCACTACCTTTTACTGATATATAAAATTGCCAATCACCTATGTAACGTCAATATCTAATCTTGCATAACAGATAATTAATATGCAATATATGATTTATTTATAAGTATATATTTATTTGCATTGATATACTATTGCACTAAAGCGTTAATTAAAATCTGCGAGCAGATGTACTATACATTAGTGCACTTTCATATCTATATACATACATACATTTAGTATTCATGTGATGAATTCAATACCATCAATTGTAATTGAAATAATTATTTATGGAAGCAACAATGACTGATATAATAGTTGAAATGGAGATGACTATGCATATTCAACTATTATCTCCGTAATTTTGCATTGCTATTAGCAATAAAAAATTGCGTACCTAATATGTATGGATACATATGTATATATATATGTATATGTTTAAGCGACTATAACAAATATAGTATATGTATATATCACAGATATTTATTAAGCTTTCAGCACATCCACTTAATCGGAAATGATTGCTTATATTTACATAAGTCTGAATACATAAGCATGTATGTAAATATGTATGTATTTAGCATTTTGGTTAATAGAAATACTGATACTGACATTGTGCTTCACTTTTTGAGTTGACAATTTCAATATCAGTAAAAATTAATTTATTAATATATCAATCATTTTTATCCTTAACTGTGCTTGTAATACCCTAGATGACTCATTGATTGCATTTTATTGAATAGTTATAATGGTCAGCAGTTAGGCACGTTAAAGTACTATACAAAAATATTTTATGGAAATTTTTTATAACACTTTCTCCAGAAGCTGCATAGGAAACGCAACATCTCCAAAAACGTTAATAATATACTTCACAATTGGAAAATGGTTTTTCATAAAAGGACAGTGATGCGATCAGAACAATTTCTTCGGAGATTATACCGTTATATTGAAAAATAATCCACACCAAATTTCGTTGAGATATCTTGTCAAATAAAAAAGTTTTCCATACAAGGACTTGATTTTGAATGATCAGTTTGTATGGCAGCTATATGCTATAGTGGTCCGATCTGTATAATTTATTGGAAAATAGTAGTGTTATCTCAGACAACAATTCATACCAAATTTCGTGAAGATATCTCCTCAATTAAAAAAGTTTTCCATACAAGGCCTTGATTTTGAACGATCAGTTTGTATGGCAGCTATATGCTATAGTGGTCCGATCTGAATAATTTTTTGGAAAATAGTAGTGTTATCTCAGACAACAATCCGTACCAAATTTCGTTGATATATCTCGTCAGATAAAAAAGTTTTCCGTACAAGGACTTGATTTTGAACGATCAGCTTGTATGGCAGCTATATGCAATATTGGTCCGATCTTTATAATTTATTGCAAAATAGTAGTGTTATCTCAGACAATAATCCATGCCAAATTTCGTGAAGATATATTCTCAATTAAAAAAGTTTTCCATACAAGGACTTGATTTTAAACGATCAGTTTGTATGGCAGCTATACGCTATAGTGATCCAATCTCAATATTTTTTTGGAAAATAGTAGTGCTATCTCAGACGACAATTCATACCAAATTTCGTGAAGATATCTCTTCAAATAAAAAAGTTTTCCATACATGGACTTGGTGAGAAAAGGTTGTTGCCAAAAATTCAGATTGATATCTCAAAAAATCCGCCAGGTTAGCACACTCTCATATTGCAAATGAAATATATTTGTGTGAAATAACTAAATTTTCCACAATTCTGCTATTCGACTTAAGCGTTTATACTTTTAAACAACGGAATACAGCTAAGTCTTTCGCCTCTACTGTAACTTTTGAAGTGCACCTAAAAGTATGCTATCTGCCACTAAAATGAACGAATCATGTAAACAGCACATTCACTTACCCAAACACTGACATCTTACACACACACTTCCATCATACACACCTACACTCATACACACGCAAAGCTTGCACCGCAGCATAACAATCACTAGAATTTAATTGTCTTCGGCCGTTTCGAGAGCAGCTTAGCTAAAAGATGTGCCACTAGGCCAGCACAAGCGGCTGATGCAATTCGCACAACATGCCGAGTAAGGCCGACACATCGACAACACAATAGCAGTTATGTTGTACAAATGTTTGTTGTGGCATTGCGAACATTTCAATTAATGCTGCCGATGTTTATGCGCCGGGTAGAATCAAATGCAGCGCAGGTTTGGCGGGTTATGTTACTCTCTTCGATTACTTTGCGCACAAAAAGGCACTTTCCCGCGCCAAATCGTACAGATGTACCTATGTATGTGTGCGTATTATATGTATGTATATATAGTAAAGTGTATCATTACGATCATCTATGGAATTTGACCATATTGAATTCGAGCTGAAGCGAATGGCCGAGGCGCTGGCGCAACGCTGTCCGCCGTCCGCCGTTCGGCGCTTGGTGTTAATGCCCACTTTGCAATGGCCAATGCAATATCAACGACTTGTGTCGGCAGTACGAGCGTGATTAGCGCGCATTTTTTGCAGATGTTGCACATTTCTTAAAAGCCACAGCCACAGCGGCGGCCGCAGCCGCAGACCGAGCGCAACAGGCCCAAACTGCAGCTACAGAATTTCACTATAAAACATTGGCGGACCTGGCTTTGTTTTTTAGTTTTATGTTCCGTTGCGGACGAAGTGATTGATTGTGGTGCAACTGATAGCCACACGGTGCGCATAAATATATATGTTTAGTGGTCAAACGGTACTATAGTGCAGCAAAAGCAAGGCAAAGAAACGAAACGACAATGCGTGATACAAAAATAACAGAAGTGACGCTCGAACAAAGGTGTTGACATTGCTAAATTCTGTGCTAATTTAGTTAATAAGAAGTTGTTGTTGTAATTCTATAAAATTTGCGGAAAATTATAAAAATGTAGAATTGAACTTTCTTGGAGCCATTTACTCCAAATGTCGATTAGTTCATAAAAAATATATAAACGTCAATACTAAATATCAGTTTTTATAATTAAAAAAGTAAAAAAATTAAAATTTTAATTTTTTAAATTTTAATACATTTTATTTCATTTCCTTCTTCAAAAAATAAATTTTTAATTTTAAATTTTTTGCAAATTATTTAAAAATAAATTTAATAACGTTTTTAAAATTATTTTACAAGAAAAAAATATTTAATAAAATTCAATTTTTGTGATTTAGAACATTTATTCAAAAACTGATTTTGATTAATAATATTTTGTATGCAAAAAAAAAAATAAAATAAAATAAATTTAAATAAAAAAAAATTTGAAAAGAAATTCATTTTTTATTTAATATAATTTTTTTTTAAATTGCAAGTTTATTTAATTTAAATTTTATTTAATATAATTCTTCAAATTTTATTAAATTATTTTAATTAATTTTATTTCATTTCTTTTATGAAAAAATAAATTTTTAATTTCAAATTTAAGTTTAACTAAAATAAATATATTTAATGACAATATTAAAATTATTTCAAAAGAAAATAATAAATATCAGTTCGGGCGATTTAAAAAAATTATTAAAAATTTAACTTTGATTAATATTATTTTTTTACACAATAACAAAAGTTTTACAATAAAATTTAAAAAAATATTCAGAAACTAATTTTTTAATTAATACTATTTTTTCAGGTTGTAAATTTATTTAATTTAAATTATTTTTATATCATTTGTTTTTTCATCAAAAAATTCTTAATTTAAAAATATATGTTTATGTGTTTAAAGAAAATTAACTTAATTAAGAAATCTTAATTAAAGTATATTAAAAAATATTTTTTTTTTAATATTTAATTTAATATTTTAATTTTTAATTTTTTTTTTTAATTTTTTAATTATTTTGCCTTTGAACTAAACATTTGTAACAAAATTTATTAGCTTTTTATATTAAATATTCATAAAATTTTTTTGAATTCAAAAAAAATTTAAAAATACATAATATAAAACTAATTCAGATAATTCAATACTTTTTTGCAAGAAAAAAAAGGAATAATTCAAACAATAACTTCAAATAATTTATGATAATTGTTTAAATAATTAAACTATTGTTTCTTCCTTTCTTCTATAAAATTTGTTTAAATTAAATTTAATTGTTGTACCATTTTTTTATAATTTTAATTAACTGTTTTAAATTAAATTAATATTTGAATAAATTTTAGTTAAATCTCTAACTCTGTTTTTATTTTTATTTAAATATTTATTTAGTTAACGTAATTAAAATTGAAAAATAATTATCCATAAAAGGACATAGATTAAAAAAAATATTAAAATTAAATAATTTAAGCAACTTAATTGTCATTTAATTTTTTTTAATTAAAAACAAATACAAATCAATAAAATTATGATAATAAAAAATTAAAATATAATAACTGAAACTTGAATTATTAAAATTAATTTTATTTATTGTTAATTAAGTTTTTACTTATTTTGTTCTTAAAAAAAAATAATTTCTTTAATTCTGTATAAATCTTGTTCGAATGCTCCTTAATTAACTTAATTTTAATAAATCTTTAACTTCTTATCTTCCAGATATAAAATCCAGCCACGGAAAGATGTCGAACAGGCGCTGGCGTCACCCGATTTCGATCCGTTCGCCGAACGCAAAGTGGCACATCCAACCACGTGAGTACCACTAAGCGACGCTCAAATTAAACAAAATAATTTCATTTTAATTTCTTGTATGATTCTAGTGATAATGAGACGCTCACGCATTTGCTGAAGGCCTCACTGGGCACTGGCATCCTCTCCATGCCGATCGCCTTCATGTACTCAGGCATTGTGCTTGGCATCTTCGCCACCATCTTCACAGCTTTCATCTGTACACACTGCAGTTATGTACTGGTGAGTACCGCAAATTTATACCGTAACACACAAATATACACATACATAAGTATATACGCAGACATGCAATGTTAAATGCGCGAAGAAACATATGTACACGTGTGCATTAAACGCGAAGTGGCAGAGAAATTGAAAGAAATTGCACATATGTAGCCACCATATACATACGCATGTGTTTCTGTATTTACAAATTGGGTACAAATGCCCTTGTAAGCACGCAACTACATCGTAAACGTTTTTTTTCGTGTTATTTACAGGTGAAATGCGCCCACAAACTCTACTACAAGTCGCGTCGCACGGAGATGAGCTTCGCCGAAGTTGCTGAAGTGGCATTTTTGAATGGGCCAAAATGGGCACGTGGTTTTGCGCCAGTTGCCAAATTTTCCATACTATTCGGACTGTTTTTGACCTACTTCGGCACCTGTTCGGTGTATACCGTTATTGTGGCGAAGAATTTCGAACAGGTATGTGTGATAAATGTTATGATAATAAAAACAAAAAATAAAGTTAAAAAAAAAATTAAAAATAATATTAAAAATAAAATAAAAAATAAAGAAAACAATAATAAATTGCTAAAATCTAAAAAATAAAAACATATATAATAATAAAAAAGTAAATTTATAAATATATTAAATTTTTTAATATTTTAATAAAATGAAAATAATCTTTTTCGAAGTAAATGCAAATATTTTAAAAAATAAATTAATAAAAATATATGTAACGCAAACAAATATAAAAATGTCATTATATATTTTAAATAAAATAATTTTTATTGTTATCGTTATATTTTTTCGTATTTATATACATACATACATATGTAAATTATGGAAAAATAAAAATGGTAAAAATAAAATAAATTTATATCGATCAAAAATAAAATTAAAACAAATTGTAAATAAATAAATAAAAATATTTTTTTATATAAAATAAATAAACTGTATACAGGGTTTTAATCTCGAACATATTAAAAATAATTTAAATCAACTTTTTTAACAATAGTTAATATTAAAAAAAATGTTAAATAAAAAAACAAAAATAATTATAATAAAACAAAAAATAATTAAATTAAATTAAATTAAAAACTCTAATTAAAACATTATTAATTTTTTTTAACAATATTTAACATAAAAAAATATTTAAAGTAAGAAGTATAAATAATTATAATAAAATAAGAAATAATTAAAATAAATGAAAAACTCTTATTAAAAAATTATGAGAATTGAAAATAAATATTTTTATTGTATTTTTAATTTAAATCAACTTTTTTAACAATATTTAACATAACAAAAGATATTTTAAATAACAAGTAAAAATAATTATAATAAAATAAGAAATAATTAAAATAAATGAAAAACTCTAAATAAAAAATTATGAGAATCAAAAGAAATATTTGTATACATACATATATGCCCAAAAAAGTAAAAAAAATCACTCAAATAAAATAAAACATTATTACAAATTTACAAATTTCATTAATAATAAAAAATATTGTTTTATTATAAATGCATTTAAATTAAATACTAACCTTAACTTTTCTTCTACTATCAAAGGTCATGGAACATTGGTTGGGCTATGAAATTTCACTGCGCCTACTCATCTCCGCACTACTCATCCCGCTAATTCTGCTCTCGTGGATACCGAATCTCAAATACCTCGCACCCGTCTCGATGGTAGCCAATCTCTTTATGGGCCTCGGCTTAGGCATTACATTCTACTATCTCGTCATGGACTTGCCACCGGTAACAACACGCGAATTCGCCAATGTCTCCACCATACCGGCTTTCTTCGCCATCACCATATTCGCCATGGAGGCAATCGGTGTGGTTATGCCGCTGGAGAATAACATGGAGAAACCACGTCACTTCCTCGGCATTTGCGGCGTGTTGAGTCAGGGCATGTCTGGTGTGACTTTGATCTATATGGCACTCGGTTTTCTCGGCTATCTGCGCTACGGCACAGCAACAGAGGAGAGCATAACGCTGAATCTGCCGGTGCATGAGTGGTGAGTTGCACGCGCGTGTATGTTTGTTATGTGTATGTAATAACAATTTGTTGTTGTTTTCTATTAATAACAGGCCCGCGCAAGCTGTCAAGGTGTTGATCGCTTTGGCTGTGTACTGTACATTCGGTCTGCAATTCTACGTGTGCCTCGAGATTGTGTGGGATGGTATCAAGGATAAGTGCAAAAAGCGTCCAATTTTGGTGAATTATGTTTTGAGGTAAGTTTTTTCTGTTTTTTATTCGATTTATGTTTTATTTTATTTTTTAACTAAAAAAAAATTAATTACAAATTTTTTCATGTTTTTTAACTTCAAAGAACTTGATACTTGTGTACACATTTTTGAAATATTTTAAATAGGTTTTTTTATGCTTTGGTATGCTTTTTTGAAAATTATTTATTATGTTTCTTTAACTAAAAATGTTACTTAAAACGAATTTTATTATATAAAGTTAAATAAATTTTGAGATGTAATTAAAATTATTAAAGTTAAAATTCTTTAAAATTTCTTTATATTTTTTTTAATTTCAAAATTTTTCATTCTTTAATTTTATTTAATTAATTAAAAAAATTAAAAATTATTTTGTGTTAAAGAAAATTAATTTTTGGTACTTAAATTAAATAATTATGAATTGTAGTTAATATTATTTTACCTCAATATTGTTTTAAGGGTTTGGATTTTTTGTAAATTACTTTCTTTATTTCGAGATTTTTTATGGTTTTTTGCAAGTTATTTATTTTGTTTTATTGTTTTTAATTAAAAAATTATTAAAATTATTTTGGTAATTAGATTAATTAGTTCATGAATGATTATTTATGAATAAATTGTTT
This sequence comes from Bactrocera correcta, assembly GCA_027475135.1. Lineage (NCBI taxonomy): Eukaryota > Metazoa > Arthropoda > Insecta > Diptera > Tephritidae > Bactrocera > Bactrocera correcta. The sequence goes on from CM050325.1 coordinate 45,575,108, forward strand.
AATTAAGTTTTGAATAACTATTTTATTTAATAGAAAAAAAAGTAATATTTTTTTATAATAATTAATAAATTTTTTATTTAAATTATATTAAAAAAATAAAAGTTTTTTTATTTTAATATTAAAGAAATCATGTAATTTAAATTAAGTATTATTTGTAATAAATAGTATATTTTTTTATTTTATAATTTTTTAATTCCAAGATAATTTTTTTTTAATTTGTTTTAAATTTTGATTAATTTTGTATATTTTATTAACTTTTTGAAATTCTTTTTCAAATATATTTTTAATTACAGAACCGTGCTCGTCACTGCCGCCGTTGTATTGGCCGTTTCCGTGCCCACCATAGCGCCGTTTATGGGTCTAATTGGTGCCTTCTGTTTCTCCATACTTGGTCTCATATTCCCCGTGAGTATTCAATCGCACACACATGCACACACGAAACACAATTAAATATATAGTCAATATATTTATTAATACATATTTTATTATTTGCTTGCAGGTCTTTATCGAGCTCATCACCAATTGGGACACCGGTTTCGGTGCCTACAACTGGATTCTATGGAAGAATGTCATCATTGGTTTTTGCGGTGTGGCAGCGCTCATTTTCGGCTCCATGAGCGCCATCCAAGACATTATCAAAGTGTACTCGAGCGATCCCAATGCTAGTGTTGATATACAAGGGGCCCTCAACAACATTACAACTACCAGGCTTTAAGCTACAGTATACATATTACCAGCAATCTCCGGCTGTGTGGAGAGTTTTCTTTTGTTTTTTTTAAGAAAAACAGCGCGCTTTTGTTGCATGTATTCGCACCGCAAATCACTACGTCACCGCTATACCGTTGGATAATTTAATTGAATTTTAATTATTTAGTATAAAGTACAAAATAAATAATGTATACATATTTGTTGCTAGTAACTCTACAATGTATACCACATATGTATTTAGTATATAAAAGGTTATATGCCTGTATACATATGTATGTATAGTTTAGGCAGTGAAAACAAGGTGCAACAATTTTTTTTTTTTAGATTAAAAAGACAACGGAAACGTATATTATATATAGAAGTGCCTCTTTCTGTGTCTAAACAACATTTGTTTTAGTTATGCACATACATACATACAATTTTTTAGCACTACATTGCCACTGTGGCAATTGTACTGTAAGTAATTGTAATTAATGATTTCCGTTTATTCAATTTCAATGCATCCTATATACACTTATACATACATATACATAGTAAACGCTAAGTGAAATGCTAGATGCTAATAGAATTCCTAATTTCCAACTAAATAGTTTTAATTTTGCTGCAAATATATTTGTATTGTATTTGAAATACATGTAATTAGTACCAATATATGTAATGATTACTAATTATTCATTATGTTTTATTGTTGCAAGTTGCTTTTGTACACTAAATAAGTAGTTAACTTGAAAGGAATTGTATTTTTTTATTATGTTTTAAAATATTCTTTGCTTTGTTTTTGTAAAATTTCACTAAATAGTATTCGATATCCGTAAGCCATCCATACTAAATTACTCAGCATATATTTTATCGAAATATTGTAAAAAAATATAGTAATTAAAGTGAAGAAGTGAAATCTTTTAAATATTAAATATATTGCTTTAGGTTGTATAAGCAAAAAAATTAAAAAAAAAAACTCAATATTATTCCTATATTAAGGGGTTGGGCAGAGTAGGCTTTTCAAAAAACCAAGCATTTTTTTTTTTGGTTTCAAGTACACTTTATGGTCCAAATAAATATATTCAATGGGTAGCATAGTTATAAAAGAAGCACCAGCTGTTCTGTTGAACCTATGGATTAGTTAGGTTCACCACGAAAAGCTTTAAATTTTTTTTTCCCGTCGACCGCAGAGACCTTTTGTCAAAAGCAAGTCGATATACATTGTGAAAAAAGTACACGGAAATTGTAAATAAAACGCAAAATATTTAATTATTCAGCATATTGATTTTGTTTTCTTCAAAATAAGTCCCACCAGATGTAATGCACTTGTGGCAACGATTTTTCCAGTTCTCGAAACACTTTTCATATGCACTTTTTGGAATGACTTTCAGCTCCTTCACCGAATTTTGTTTTGTCTCCTCGATTGACTGAAAACGGGTTCCACGGAGCGTCAATTTCAGTTTGAGGAACAAGAAAAACTCACAAGAAGCCAAATTTGGATAATACGGTGTTTGACCGATGGTACTCCTTGTGTTTTTGGCTTTAAATTCGATCACAATCGTGGCTCTTTTTGAAAAAAAAAAATCCGCTTTATCGGGACGATTCGTGGAAGAACGCGTTTCATTCGCAAAATATCCACCAAAATCGTTCGGATGGACTCACTAATTTTTTTTTGTTATTTTCATCGGTTGAAGAGGTCGAGGTCGTCAAGAACGAGGATTGCCTTCAACGATCTCTCGCCGAATTGGTTAGAAATGAGGCATCAATTAATGGAATTGATGCAAAAATTGCAAGGATTGCACCTTATCTCGTATTCTCCTGCTCCTTTGGACAGAACTTTGAGGTGAATGCTCGCAGAAAAGAAAGACCGATTCTGAATCAAAAGACTAATCGTATTGCATAAATAGCGCAAAAAGATCCCTAAAGTTGAAGTATCGTTCTCGAAAGTCAAATTTTGCCAAAAAAAATCTCAAATGAGATACAAACAATTCAAATTGTATGTAACGGTTCGAAAATTTATTAATAAAAAAAAGTTTGTGGGTAAGAGTACTGGCTACCGAGATCGCTTGTGATTCATTTTAGCCGAGTTACGAACCCTACGTTTTCTACTCAGTCGTCATAAGCGATCTTTGAAGGCAATGCTATAAATATGCAATTTCTTTAATTAAGGATCTTAAAAAAGAAAATGAAAAAGTATGTGTGTTCGAGAACATTTATACATATATTTATTTATTCAATACACCAATAATATATGAAATACATATTTATAATACACAAATTTATTTCTTGTAACGTGCAATTATTATTTCCAAGATAAATACAATAAGGGCAATAAATTCACCGACGAAAAGTAAATAGAAAAGAATACCGAATTTTTCCAAGTCCAAACTTTTAGGTTTACCGTTGCGCTGTATTTTTAATGGTCCATTGGAATCCGTTAGAGCATTGCCATACCAACGCGAGATTAAGCCACTACTGCGTACCATCGCAATGACTTTGTTGAAAGGCTTTACGAGATACGAATGATGCTGAAAGTAGGCACAAATCTCTGGCAGTTGCACCGTTTCGGGTACCTGATCGAAAACGCCAGTTAACTGGCGCTTGCGTTCAAAGTAATGCATACGCGCAATAGTCGCCAGTGTTGCCACATTGCCAGTCGAGTTCAAAAGCTCCTCAAAGATCAAACTCACATCTGAAGAATTTAGCCATTTTATGCGGTTTTTGGGTATACGCATGTCAGGCAGCCAATATGTCAGATTCATTGTGTTGTGTACCAGAAATGTATAATTATTGCGCTGTAAATCGTTTATGGTGTGCGGCAAGCCTGGTGATGGGCGATTGTACGAAACGAACAATTTTGCTTGATATGCGCTGCTGATAAATACAAAACCGACGTACCAGAAAGTAATGCCGAAGCGTACCAAGTAATTTCTGGTTAAAACTACACGAGGTTCACCGAAAATGCTGCCAATGATATCCAACCAATTGCCATACTGATAACGCAAGTGTAAGGCACACAGAAATAAAATGACGGTGGCAATCATCAGCAGCAGTGCCAGCCAAGTATTGAACTGGAAGGGATCCAGCATCCACATGAAGTCGGGCGGCGGTGGATGTCGCTTAACAATAACAACCAAAGCGGTAGCGAAATATGATAGACCCTCCTCCAAGAAGTTAATGCGATGTGCAGCATAAAAGAAGTAACCCATAAGTACGTCAACCCGGTTTTGATCCAGTAGATAGTAGGGACCCGTCATTGTACCGTTGGGATAAACATCACCACAACCATGGGCAGGACTTATAATCGGTTCTATGCGAAAATTCAAATGCTCGGCAAGTGCGTTCAATAGTTTCGCCTCGACACCTTTCATTATTAGTGTACCGCTACGAGTATCATTATGGTATGTGAAAAATGGTGGCACATTACGCGATAAGACACGTAGACTGCAATTATGAAAGTTCGTCAATTTATTTGGAAAGAGTTCGGCGTTATTGAAACGTCCATTTATAAAACGATTTACAATTGTCGGCTTTACAACGCGGCAGTGCTCTTTACTGAACACTTCAAAAGAGTACACTGAGAAGCCTTTCGCTTCGGTGTTCGGCGTTATAATGATTACATCGATAATGTTGCGTGAGAACATTTTTTCTAGAATTTTCTTTATATGCCAGGCGGCATTCATTTCCTTGATTTGCTCTAAGATAATGGCATAGTAGCCTGCGTTGCTGCTGAAATGCTCCTTTTTGTACGGCAAAATGTTGCTGAACGAGAAGAGAAGGATATACGAGTGAAATAGGGCAATAATTAGAAAAATTTAAGGTGCACAAATTCTATTTTCTCACAAGTGATAACGTGGAATGGTTCAAATGTCATTCTTATATGACCTAGAACCTCTTATTGATCTAAAAACTTTCTTTATTTCAGAGTGGATTCCAAGGTTTAACTTGAGATCTATTCGTATTATGACAACCTTCTTTAGAAACAAAAAAATATCTTGTGATCTTTGGGAATCTAAGGGTTGCATCAAGTGAATATTTATACTTTTATTTCAAAAAGAAAACCTCATCCACTGCTAGTAAATACTTGGCCATCCCTGTTAATCGCTAGCGAGGCGTAAGCATACGTATGTTGTTCCACTGGCACAGAGAAAGTTCTGTGACCTACAAGTCGGCCTAGAGACATGCTGTCAGTCCCAATGCCGAGATCGGTTGCGATAGAAATCATTGACGAACTTTGCAATGAAAACACGGATAAGATTTGGAAACTACAACATTGTGACCTTGCAGGGTTAACAGAAAGAAATATAAGGTAGTCGAAAGAGACTTTTCGTATTTCTAATCAAGCCTCAACTTTTTTTTATTTATAATGAACTTTACTAAACCAGATATTTTGATCGACCACTTTTTGCTGCTTTTCCGCTAGAGACATTGTTCCATCAGTGTAAAACTTTTCTAGTTTCTGGGCGAAAAACAGCGACAAGTAATTTTCACAGGCTTTTCTTGAAGCCAACTTTACTCCATTAAGGGAGTTCTGCATTGACCGAAACAAATGGTAGTCCGATGGCGCAAGGACTATATGGTGGATGCATCAAAATTTCCCAGCCAAGCTCTCCCAGTTTTTGCGTAGTCATCAGAGTTGTATGTGGTCTAACGTTCTCCTGGCGGAAGACGAAGCTCTTTCTGTTGATCAGTTCTGGTCGTTTGTTTTTCTGATTGCTTGCGTCAATCTCATCAGTTGTTGTCAGTAAAATGCAGAATCAATCGTTCGAACAGGCTGGAGAATTTCATAGTGGATGATTCCTTTCCAATCCCACCAAACACTCAACATAACCATTCGAGGCGTCAATCCTGGCTTTGCGACCATTTGTTGACCTTTCGTATTTGATCTAATTTTCGTCTCCTGTTACCGTTCGCTTCAGAAATGGTTTGATTTCATATTATTTCAGCAAAGCATCGCAGCTGCTAATTTGGTCCATTAAATTTCTCTCTTACAATTCATGTGATCTCAAACATGGAGCTTCTTTTTGTAGCCAGCCTTTATGGTTTAAAACCGTTTGATGATGAATGTTAAGTTTCTTAGCAATGCCACGGCTATTTATGGGACGGAACTAGTCAATTTTTTTCATAATTTCATCGACTTTTTCCCCTGTAGATCGACAAGGGCGAGGTGCATCTTTCACATCGAGATTACCAGAACAGAAGCTAGCGAACTATTGTTGCGCTACACGAACTGATACAGCTTCGTCTTCGTAAATTTAAAAAATTTCATTGGTTTGCGTGGCACTCTTCCCTTTTTTATATAATACAAAATTTCAAAATATAGCGAATTTTTTCATTACTTTCACTCATTTTTGAACAGATCTTCGAGTAACTTTACTCAATTTCTCTCTCTCTCTCTCTCTCTCTCTCTCTCTCTCTCTTATAATCCATTTTTTCGTTCTCTATTTGTTAGGCGAATACCAGATCTTAGGGTATGAAATCAATTAACGGTGAAGTCGACCTTTATTAGCTTTATTAAAGATTCGTGTGGTTTGCCAAAAGATGGTGTAACTTGATTATTATTGCATTGTTCAAATATTCCGAACATGTCACTCATTTGAAGCTTAAGCAATACAATAATTTTTTCATTTCGACCAAATATGTTATGTCGAACTTTGTTCTAGAAAATGTATTTTTTCTCTGGGAGTTCTTCTGCATTACATAAATTTCAGCCAAAAATAATCGTATTGTGGTGGAAGTTTATGATGAACAGACTTTAGGTGATTTTGGTTTGGCAGTCGAAAAACGTCCAGAGCTCGCAGAGTTCAGAGCTCGCCGAGTCTTTGCTGGAAGTCATTTCAAACGGTTTAAAAACAGCCGGACACATTCCAAAGCAACTAAATTTGGTGACTTATGAATTGAAGCTCATGTCTCTTGGCGATTTTCCATGCCAGAAATGTTCTTAAACGCTAGAAAAAGAAGTTGGTATCCAAGACGCTATGGTAATGTATTTTTTGGCATGAGAGGGGGTACTAAGAACTTCTGAAACCGTGTGAAACTATTAAGGGAGAGCGCTGCATAAAACACATTCATCAAATTGAAGCAACAGATTCCCGAAAAATTTCCTGAATTTGCGACTAGACATGAGGCAATAATGTTACAAGTTTGGTTAAAACTATTTGAAAAAGAACGGTTTACTTAATCCGCAATATAACTCCGCCTTTTCTATCATAATTAGCATTTGTTCAGTTCGATGAAAAACGCCCTTGCTGGAATACGGTTACATGGCTGCCAAGCCGGATTAGTTCTTTGAGGTAATTCAAATATTTCTAAAAATTGGGAAAATGTTTTAGCTTCAGACAAATCTTTGCATAATATTATTATACATATTTTTCTTAAACCATCGTTTATATTTTGAAAAAGAACTGCATGAATATAATATAGACTCTTAGTTGCAGGGTCCTCTGCCAAGATTAAATCAGTATTTTTTGTTTCTATTTTGATTAATGATCGGAAAGCCAACCGAATATGTGACCTTGCAATCAATTAACATGTAGTCGACAGTTATCAGGAAGGGTTTGCCTTCTAGAAACTTTCTATTATTAGGAATTTATCCACTCAGACTATAGGACTAGAACTAGAATACTCTTCATATGAGTGATTTAGCTAGAAATCGGAATAAAAATCCTGAGTTGAAGACCAAAAACATCTTGATCTACACATGCATTGTTTATTGAACACTCGGACTTGAATAATTTTTATAAATAAAGACAAATCTCATTAGCCTCTCCTGATTGATTGATGTGTTCATAAGTGCATTATTTTCTAAAAATGTGTCAACTTACTCCAATGCCTCAAACGAGTCCACATACCACAAATTATGCAGAAAATCTTTATTATTGCGTAGATACTTATCGCCAATAGTTATACGAAAGGTTAATTTAGTCGAATTTCGTAGCGCATCTGTTAGATGATGTAGAATAACATACTTTCAAAGTATGGCTTTTTTCAAATGAACTCGCACATGTAATACATTTGTTTTCTCTTCGAAGTATTGTTTGAGGGCTTCTTCGAGTGTCCGACCATGATGATGTGGACTAAGATGCCATTGTGGTGCTAAAGTAGAGGGTTTTGTTGCCCCTTGCAAGACAAACACGGCTATGGTCGCAAGAATTGAATATTTCACGATTAACATACTGGCTGGACTTTGAAAGTAAAACTGAAAGAATTTCAACTCTTTTCGCAGAAATACCATGAAAAATGTGTAATTGTAAAATGTAAAATGCAAATCACGGCAACTGATTGGACATACGATGGTGTGAAATATTTATAAGAAGAATTTTGATTTTTATTATTGGCTCGATGCGATGGTGCATTATCATCTCTTCTAAAAAATTATATTTCTTTATGATAAGCAAAAAGATTATTAACGATATTTGCACTTCACATACTGTAAAATTCCACGCCGTTACCTTTACCACAACAAGTTCCTAAGACTCGTTGAGTTTAACAAACAAAAAAATCATATTCAACTTTTGCTTCTCCATTCATTACAGGTACTTGGCTTGCACTTAACATTGATCTAGATTTCATTGTGGATTTGACATTGAACTGTATCACAATGGTGCACATTATCGAGCATGACACTTCAGCCGTCACGTCAATTTTCTGCGGTCTTGTGTCATAAGCAAATACAAATCAAGTACTTATAATAAGTGGACAATATTTTAATTGACGAAATAACAACAAAAACCATATTTACATTTAACTATAACGGTAGCTAAAAGACGAAACAAGTTAACAAACGAATGCAATTAGTCAAAAGAGGCAAATAGCAGTAAAAAGAGAGCAAATATTATTTTAACTTCAGCTTTAGGCGTCTTGCCTGTGGTTATAAGCCAATAAAGCAACGAAGTCTTTCGCCTACAATGGTCAAAATAACTGGGCGCTAAAGCTCTTTGACGTGACGACTTAAGTGTGCCTTCGGTCGTTGATTGTTAGCGTCGTGCTGCCTTTGAGCATCGCTCTTAGTTTAACGAGTGTAATTACAGTTGACCATCGTATAACTTGAAAGTGTAGACTTTCTTTCTTTAATTTGAAAAATATTGGCTTCTTTTCAATATTTTGTCAAATTGGTTTCCATTCTATAAAAACCGCAACAAAAATCTCACTTATGTATATATCGATCTTAAAGACTTTTTGCCAAAATTCATAAATCTTTCTTTCTTCGAAATATGTTAAATATGCTGTGGTTATTTAGACGATTTAGTTAACCTTCTTCTAAAATATATAAATTTTTTTTGGTTATGGATTTTTGTAGAATTTCAAGAAACATATGTGGAAAAATTTACTGTTTTTGTAGTAGAGACACTAACCAGCTTGGTTTAAGTATCAGCTAAAATCCTGAAAATTATTGAAATGAGTTACTATATAAATATATTCAAGCAAACTTGACAAGAACGGGCTTCTTCTGTAATAATACATATTGCAATGGTAGCCTTAAACTGAATGACAACAATTAAGTATTTCAGACCGAAATTATTGGCATAACAGAAGTCTTTAAGGGGTTAGGGGTAGTTAAAATTTTCAAAAAATTATAATTTTTTTTTTTGCATTTTCGTTAGGTGTAATATCTAAAAAAATATTCCCTGAAAATTTCACTTTGATCCGATAATTAGTTTTTGAGTTATTCGACAAATAACAAAGAGAGCTCGAGCACTTCAAAGCGCTAGTGTGAAACTTTAAACGCGTTTTTCTCAAAACTATGTTCTTTGAATCGGTGACAACTGTAACTCGAAAACCGTTTTAATGAAATTTATACAGCTTTTAGAATCCATAATAAACTCGGGCCTGATCGAAGAATTTTTATTTTTTTGAAATTTTCGATTTTTTAAGACCAATTAACTGTTGATTTTTTTGCAAAAATTTAGAAAAAAAATTCCTGAGGCCGCCATTTTGTTAATTTTGAAAACAAAATAAAATCTTTCGATCAGGCCCGGGATTATCTATATATAAAACTAATTTTTTTTGTCCGATCTTTTTTATATGAATCTCCAAGGACTTACGCTTGTAACCGCAAGTACTTTTTTTGGAACAGGGTCAACACAAACAACTTTGGAAATTAATTTTTTTTTTTTTTTTTTTTTTTTTTTTTTTTTTTTTTTTTTAATTTTAATTTTCATGACTTCAAGTCAACACATCCTATAATAATGCGATTTTACTACTTTTGTAAAATAACATGATTTAGTAGCAAAAAAAAAAAAATACTGAAAACTCTCATTTTTTCGTGCCTCTGACTACCCTAACCCCTTAAGTGAGCTTCTGCTCTAGCCAGCAAGTCCATTATCTTTCTAGTGGATATCCAACGGCAATTAAAGCTATTCGTAATGCCTATAGTACAAGAAGGCAACAACTAGATTCGCAAAAAATCTTCTGAGTACCCAGTCGTTCAGGAATAGCAATGAACTCTATAGGAACCTCTGACGTTTTGGAAAATTAGCAACACGAGGTTGATGATGGACAGCTTCTAGTTTTAGACAAGAGGGATCTTAGTAACTTTGTAGGGTTCATTATTGAACACCTAGCCCTAAAAAGAATGTACTTTATTATGTTGGTAGAACTGTCCTTAATTACTAATTCGAAATCACTGATATCGAATCATTGTAAGATATAGCTGCCATGCAAACTGATCGATCAAAATTATGTCCTTGTATAAAAAACATTTTTATTTGACGAGATATCTTCACAAAATTTAGGATGAATAATTTTCCAAGAAAACGCTAAGTTGTCTGAATATTGCCATCAGATCGAATTGTTATAGCATATAGCTGCCATACAATTAAACTATTATATTAATTATATTAGATACGAAAAATTCAAGTTTATATGAAGCGATGAAGACGTTAACATTTTTAGATAATTAAACAAATTTAAATATTTTTTTAATATTTTATTGATATGTATAATTTAGATATCATATGTAAACATATACATATACATATGTAAATCTATACATTGATTTATGCATAGATAAATACATATTTTCCATCTTCAAAACAGTTAGTTGCAAATAACATTGCTCTCGCACACCAATACACTTGCAGTATAAACAATAAAAATATGCAGCATTCGCAAAATTCGCGCAAAACGCCCCGAGCCATTTATTTCTGTCGGCAAACAAAAGACTTAAGCGACAAACTGCAATGACGTTCACTTTCAGCAGACCTGCGCAAGTACAGAATGAATACCACAGTTGTTGTGTGTTAGTATGTGTGTATGCAATCCGTTTGAATGGCGCGGCATTAAAATCTCGTGACCAAGTTTCAAGTACAGTAAGCGTGGCAAGCAAAGCAGAGCGCTTGAAATCGATCTCCGACTCTACAAATCCGTATGTATGTACATATCTACCGCTATAAATGTCTGCATTTATTTATGTTTATATATACATAAATATATATACTTGTGGCTACAACTAAATAAAGTGTTTCGCCTCATCCGCTTAACCCATTGCGGTTGGCGGCAAACATCAACACAAAGATGCGATCACGCGGCGTTTGCTGGCGGTGTCCGCCACCGCAGCAGTCAAAAATGCTGCCGCTGATTACACAACTCGCCAATGCAAATAACAAGATTAATTATTATAATTTGACTGAAAGACTTGAGCTTGCGCCACCAAAATAGCTGCAAGTGCTGTGTTGAGGTGTTCATTATGTTGTTGTTGTTGTGATTTTTGTTGAAAGCAAACATCGATCCATCGAATTCGATTGATAAACCACCGCTGGCGTGCTGCTGTGTTCTTTTTCGAACTTCATTGTCTAGGTTCGTGTTTGATCTGCTGTGGCAGCAGCGGCAGCCGCGTCGGTGGCACGTTCACTCGCTCAATGCAGAGGCGACGTTTTGCATAGCTGTGATATTAATTAGGTTTTCGAGGAAACATTTGCACCATTCACCATTGAAGCGTTGCTACAATTTGCCAACTATCGCTTGATCGGCTGGTCGTTCATCCGTAGTTTTCGCGCAGCATCGCCTTTTGCTCTAAAAACAATGGAAATAAAAAATAGAAGAAGGCAATCCCTTTCGAATTTCAGCGGCTACTACCGGTAGCCAAGTGCATATGCGTGCCCTGTAGGGAAAATTTTTATTGAAAATTTCATTTTAGATATGAGAAGGATTCGTTTCTTTTGGCACTACAACGGTGGGTGTCTCTGGCACGAAAATACAAAGCTTCGCCAGTTACGTCTATCCATGTGAAATAACGCCAGTTGTACATTTTAAGTGCAGACAGCTCCTTATGACTTTTGACTTCGCCTTTCTATCAGATGCATAAGAGCGCTTGCATCCCTTGTCCACCCTTGGGTCTAGAATCGAATGAGCCTATCACTGGGGCATCGTCCTTCTTGCTTACAACATGGCCTTGACAGCACATTCGTTGCATTTTTATGCGTTTAATTATATCCATGTCGTCGTAGAGCTCATACAATTCGTGGTTCCATTTTCTTCGGTACTCATTGCTCCGACTTTAAGAACCTTGCGAGGAACAGTTTTTTTCGAATGTTCCAAGTTTCTTATCTCGCCTCGTTGTCGTCCATATTTTTGCGCCGTTTAAATGGACTGATAAAACCGTTCCGTCGGGTCTACGTAACCGGAATGGACCCGGATTTTTATCCGGCGAAGAACCGTCAACTCGGCACTGATAAGAGATTTATAGCGCGTAATTATTGTGCATGGAGAGAGGGATATTCACAATAGTTCACCGATCCCAAAGTCGCACCTGACGAATTTTTCTGCGCTTGATCGCCAGGCTTCGGTTGTACTTGGTATTTATACTGGTTCCGAGATAAACAAAGTTCTTCACTTTTTCAAATTTATAGCTGTCAACAGTGTCGTAGTACTCAAGGCGCGACGAACAACTATTTGGTGCGGCCTCCAGATGGAAAAAGAATCGGTCCGGTTTCGATATTAGTCGATGTGATGATTCCTGGATGGCAATAGTAAAGTGGGAAAAGGAGTTCACAATCTTTCCTTTTTAATCTCAATTCCACCACAATACCAATTTCAATGAACGCCAATGCCAAGCCAATCTCTGAACGAATTTCATTGATGAAAAGCGAAGCAACCTATAAAGCATAGGCAGTTGCTGGCTATGGGCTCATCATACTTAAGTGGTGGCATGATGGAACTACCAGTCCAGAGTTCAGTCTAGACCGCGAAAGCGACAAGTCTTTTAGCACACTCAATATGCACTAACTTGAAGGCGACCTGCTTTACAGCCTAAGTTGGGACACATTGGATAATTTCCGAGAAAGTTTGTTTTTTTTTTTTGCATTCACTTTCCAAACCAAACCGCTGGTTTTTCCATTCTTTGAGCACTGGTTCTCTTTAAGCCATATTTGTCACGTTAAGAAATCTAGAAAACCTTGGAAATTTGTCTTTGATTGTTAACTACCACAGTTTTGATAATATTCTCGGATTCTAAAATTTGTCAGAAGGATTTAGCTCAGTATTACCTAGCCCTGTGCGGTGGTTAGATCCTTTTGGCCTAGAGTAGCAGGCAGGAAATCTGCTAATCGTAGGAGTTCTAACTGGACACTGTCCAATATCTAAGCAGTTTCTCCTCCATTGTCCAGCCAATGCACGACTGAGGCTGAAGCATCTCGGTAATCTCACCTTCGGCAAACTAGAAGACATAGTCGAAACTGACATTAGCCGAGTCAACAAAGTTGTGGGATGCTCAAAGCGCCTCGTCGAGTTGTAGTGGTCTTATAATTGTAATTAAAATCGCCGGGTAAATGATATTGCAACGACGGTCGAGATGTCGTTGAAGGCATGCCTCGTTCTGGACGAACTTTGACCTCTTCAACTGATGAAAATTTAAAAAAAGTGAAGTATATGATGCTTGAAAATCGTCAGGCAAATGTTAGAAAGATGATGTCAACATCTCTCGCGAGTCCGTTCGAATGATTTTGGTGGATATTGCGGGTATAGAAAGCGTTCTCGCTCGACTCGTCCCGACAAAACTGAAAGTTTTTCAAAAAGACTCATGATGCTCATTTTTTTCGATATTCGTGGTTTGGTGCCTCATGAATTTGTTCCGGAGAAACAGATGGTCATTGAAGAATAATTTTTTAGGTGCCAAAATCGATCGGGTTTCTTTGTGGGGTGATATCCCTGTTAGGATCGATCTCTCAACCTAACCTAACCTACCCTGTCGGTCAGTAGTAGCAGAGCAGTGGTGCAGGGCTAGATCTCTAGACCACTAAACTATATCATTAAAGATCAATACCTTTTAAAATAGATATAATTTCTTAAGGAGCTTCCAATTGGCAATAATTTAAAGCCAATTTAGGCAATATTATAAAAATCAGATCAAAAATCCGTTTAGTTGACGAAAACATGTTTTTCTTGTGTCAAGTATTTTCAGTTTCAATAACACTTCTAGTTGGAATAATTCATAGTCTTATCTATTTATATTTGTAATTTCCTCCCTAGGGGGCACACAAGTTCACCTAGTCAACTGGTTAACCAGCTCACGCAGCGACTAACTTGTAAAGCCCTCCCCGACTGCAGCAATTTGATGTCAGCTGACTTGCAACGACAACAACAACAACACACCGATACTTCAGTACTGTTAAGTATTGCAATTGTTGTTACATATACATAATGACTGTGACTGCAGATGAACACTTTGCACGTCTTCGCTGTTGAGTTGAGCAAATTGTTGGATGTTATTCTCCAAATGTTTTATTTCGTTGGTTTACGTCGTCGCGAGCACATCATTTTTAACCGTTAAACTTCGCGTATATTTTTTTGGAGATATTAACGTGATTTCTTTTTTATAAATTTTAAGAATTTCTTAAAGAAAATAATAATTTTGAGATTTTTGAAAAAAAAAAAAATTATTTCAATTTTTTGATGCCACAAAGCAACGCTAAAAATCTGTGGCTGCCTGCTAACTAAGCCATCATCGTCTATATAAACAATCCACTCATCTTAGCTATTATATGCAAATAAGTCTGATGGGAAGCGCCCGAGTGCATTAGTGTGTGTAAAAAAATAAAATCAAGATTGGTTGCAGCTGCAAGAATCGATTGCAAGAATTAATGGTTTTTCAAATTCATTTGCACGCCAACAATTGAAGCAATAAAACCGCTGCTAACTAAAGCTTGTTGCTAAATGTAATTGTTATTTGGCAATGATTGAGGAATTCTAGTGATTACTAAAGGGTCAAGTTCTATACCTACAGTTGAAAAAAAAAATAACATTGAAGTGTGAAACTGTTTATAAGAATTGAAATTTTTAAAAGTAATTATTTAAAAAAATATTTTAAAAAATATTTTAAAAAATATTAAAAAAAATTAAAGTGCAAAAAATCTACAAAACATGTGTCTCAGACAAAAGTGTTGCTTCGCATTATTACTTACTGTAGTTTTAACAGTTACAGCCGCTGTGGACCGGAATCCAAAAGTAAGTGGAATTCGATTTTAGAAAATAATTTTGATCGTTTTACATTAAGTAAAGCAAAAAATTTGCGAAGTGTGATAAATTTTCCTAATTGAGTATTTTAGATATATTGGAACTATGTAGAGCATGTAAAAAGGAAATTCTATAAATATTTTATTATCGAAGAGTTTTTCCGTGAATTTTTCGGGTACGAGAAATCTGTATTACAGTTATTAAAGAATTACTTCTAAGTTTGACTTTGGTTAAAAAATATCATATAGTTTATAACTTTAACGAATTTTGACTTAATATCGATTCTGAAATATTGCTGCTGTTATTAGTCGTTGTTATGAACGGATTTTTAAAAGACTGGACAGTAGTTTCGTTATATTTGGATGTTTCTGGATTATATCATTATTTATTCTGACGTATTTTCAAATAAATTTGGAAAATTTTAAAAATTTTAATTTCAATTTTAAATTTAAAATTTTGAAAAATTTAAAAAATCTAAAATTTACTTTTTAATCCAAAATTTGAAATTAAAAAAAATTTAAAAATTCAATTTTTAATTCAATTTTTGTTTGCTGTCTTTTTTAATTTTTAATCCAAAATAATCAAAAAATAAATTTTGAAAAATGTAAAAAAAATTAAAGTTAATTTTGAAAAATTTCAAATTTTGGATACAAAATTCTTTTAAAAATTAAATTTTCAAAACGAAAATATACAAATTTTGGATTAAAAATTAAAAATTTCAAACTTTTGTGGCAGCATTATAAATATGTAAATTATATATTGTGGTAACATCATAAATCTGTAAATTATGTATCTTATTATAAATAAAGGAGTGTGGCAGCACGATCTGCGGCCATGTTGAAGATAAAATAGAACGAGTGCAGATCATTTAAAAAGAGCGTCCAACATAATAAAAAATTGCTTAAAATATCAGAAGTGGTTGTATTGCGCCCAAAATGTCATCAAACGAGGATTCGCTTAGTTTATACACAGTTGAACAATTAAAATCATGGTTGCGTTCGCTCAAACATAAAACAACAGGTAGTAAAGCCGAACTAATTGTTCGCCTACAAAAAATTCCTGAGGAGCTTCGTGGAAATTTTCGAAACTCCATGGTTGACGTTGACGCTGACGTTGACTGTACGCAAGCCATCATTGCGGAAAAAGAACAAGCTGATGAAATCAACGAAGGAGCGAGCAGTATAAACATCACCGAGGAGTGTGGTGAATTTAGCAATGGGATTGTACCACAATATGACGCAAGTAATCGAACGAGTGTTGAAAAGAAACAAAAAGAGTGTGATGCAAACGAGTGGCGACTTTTAAAAATCGAATTAGAATTGTTGAAGCGTGAGTGTGAACTAAAGAAGATGGAAAATGAACTTCTAATGAGAGAAAAAGAACAGTTGAGAAATAGTGATAATCAAACAAAAAACATTTCCAATAAGCAAAAGTTCGCAGATGTTAAAGAACTTATATCTGAATTTTCTGGTAGTGGTGAATGTCTTAAGCTATGGCAAGCACAACTAAAAAATATCCAGAGTGTTTACCAACTTGATGATAACAACCTAAGAGCATTAATTGCAAATAAATTAAAAGGCAATGCGCTAAAGTGGTTACATTCTCGAGATGACTTGATTTTAATGCCAATCGACAAGTTCTTAAAGGAAATGAGCTCGCTGTTTGAAGAAAAAACAAGCAATTTGATGCTAAAAAAAAAGTTTGAAATCAGGCAGTGGTTGACTACCGAATCGTTTCGAGAATATTTCCAAGAAAAACTAATTCTGGCAAATAGAATTCTAATTGGTGAAGATGAACTTGTAGAATATCTAATTGATGGTATTCCGGATAATACTTTACGTTCGCAAGCTAAAATGCAACGATTTCATGACAAATATGAATTGTTAGAAGCGTTTAGAAATATTCAATTGCCACGATATATATCAAAGAAAATGACAGCAGACAATCAACATGAGCAGTCGAATAATGGACAACAAACAACAAGAGTCGTGAGATGCTACAATTGCAACTCCGTTGGCCATTTAGCAAGTGTATGCCGAAAACCCAAACGAGAGCTTGGTGCTTGTCATGTATGCGCTGAAGTTGGCCATTTAGCAGCAAATTGTCCACAAAGGAAGAGCCGCCCTGTACAACATGTCACAGAATTGATGGAAGGCGATGAATATGTAAGGTTTTTAAATTATGTATTTATTAATTCTAAATTTACTTATAAAACTTTATTAGGATCATTAATTGATACGGGAAGCCCCATTAGCTTTGTTCGCCAACAGTTCGTACCAGATGTAGTAATAAACAGAAAGAACAATGTATTTTTAAAATATAGTGGTATAAACAAAAGTCCATTATCTATTGTCGGAAATGTAAACAGTTTTATTTTTTTCAAAAATAAAAGAATTGAATTAACGATGTTAGTCGTAACAAATGAAACAATGACTCATCCAATTATTTTAGGAAGAGACTTTTTAAGTAAATCTAATTTAAAATTAGAATGTAAAGAAATAGATTCGAATTTCAAAGTCGAAAATAACACATATGATGAAGAGTGTCAAAGATTAATGAAAATTGAATTTGATAACACTAAATTTTCTGTGAATTACAATGAAGTATTGAAAACTGAAGCAAAAACTCCTAATGTTTATATAAAAAATGATAATGTAAGTGTCTATGCAAAACAAAAATTTCTGCAAATATTTCAAGATTATTATATGTGCTGTAAGCGCCCCGATACGCCAAAAATTAGATGTGAGATGAAACTGTTGTTGAGTACAGAAAAACCTTTTAATTGTCCTCCAAGAAGACTGTCATACAGTGAAAAACAACAAGTTAGGGTTGTTTTAGATGACTTAATGCAAACCAAGATAATTAGGCCGAGTAAGTCAGAATATTCTTCCCCCATTGTTTTAGTAAGGAAAAAAACAGGTGATATAAGGTTATGTGTGGATTTTCGTAGTTTGAATAAGATAACATTGAAAGATAACTATCCCTTGCCTCTTATTGATGATCTGTTAGATAGACTAGCAAATAAATGCATTTTTTCGTTATTGGATTTAAAGAGTGCGTTCTATCACGTAGATATGGTTGAAGATTCGATTAAATACACTTCTTTTGTAACACCGATGGGGCAGTACGAGTTTTTGAAAATGCCTTTCGGTCTGAAAAATGCACCTTCAACATTCCAGCGGTTTGTTAGCCATGTTTTCGATGATCTGATTCGAGCAGAGAAAATTGCTATTTATTTAGACGATATCATGATAGCTACAAGTAATGAAGAAGAACATTTAGACATTTTGCAGGAAGTTTTTAATAAGTTAGTACAAAACAAATTGGAATTGAGGTTAGATAAATGCCGATTTATGGAGTCAGAAATACGCTATTTAGGATATAACATTTCGAGTAAAGGTATTCTACCGGATGAAAAGAATGTAGAAGCTATACTGAATTTTCCTATACCCAGTAACACAAAAGCTGTACACAGTTTTTTGGGCTTATGCTCATACTTTAGAAGATTCGTTAAAGATTTTTCGCGAGAAGCTCAGCCTCTGTACAAACTAATAAAAAAGAATGTTAAATTTACATTTGGGGAAGACGAGTTACAGTGTTTTGAGAAACTTAAAAATAAATTAATTGGGTCTCCTATCTTAGCGATTTACGACCCAAGAGATGATACAGAGCTGCATTGCGATGCCAGCTCTCGGGGATTTGGTGCAATATTATTACAAAAAAAGAGTGACGACAAATTTCACCCAGTCTTTTATTTTTCGAAACGTACCAGCGAGCCCGAATCTAAATACCACAGCTTTGAGCTGGAAACACTTGCAATTATTTATGCACTTCGGAGATTTCGGGTATATCTTCAAGGATTGAAATTTAAGATAGTCACTGATTGCAATTCACTCATGCTAACTTTAAATAAGAAGGAAGTAAATCCAAGAATAGCCAGGTGGGCACTCGAATTGCAAAATTTTCAATATGTTCTCGAACACCGTAATGGAAATAGAATGCTCCATGTGGACGCACTTAGTCGCACTTCAAATATCTTAGTTCTTGAAGAAAATACGTTTGAGCAAAATCTGTCAATTTGCCAAAATCGAGATAGGAAAATTATTGAAATCCGGGGGGAATTGGAAAACAAGGAAAATGGTGTTTTTGAAATGCGGAATGGCTTAGTTTATAGAAAAAACGGACAAAATATACTATTTTATATACCAAATGAGATGGAAGAACATTTATTGAGAAAGTATCACGATGAAATGGGTCATATGGGAAGTGATAAAGTTTTCAGTGCTATAATAAAGTCATATTGGTTTCCCAAAATGAAGGAGAAAATTAAACAATATATCTCAAATTGCCTAAAGTGTATTGCCTTTTCCTCGAAGAGTGGGAAACATGAGGGCCTCTTACATAATATACCCAAAGGAAACGTACCTTTCGAAACTGTTCATGTGGATCACTTCGGTCCAGTGTCATTTAAACATTCTAAGAAAAAATATGTATTTTTGGTAATAGATGGGTTCACTAAATTTGTTAAGTTATATGCGGTGTGTTCAGCAGGCACCAGGGAGGTCATGAGCTGTTTAAAATTGTATTTTAGTAGTTACAGTCGTCCAAAGGTATTGATATCTGATCGAGGCAGTGCGTTTACATCAAAAGATTTTGAAAATTTTTTGAAAACAAATAACGTAAAACATGTAAAAATTGCGACAGGATCGCCACAAGCCAATGGACAGGTGGAGCGCGTTAATCGTAGTCTTGCTCCAATGATAGCAAAATTAACCAGCGGTGGCTTTAATTTCAGCTTAGACAAAACTTTACCGGACATAGAGTATGCTTTAAACAATACGATGCATCGAAGTATAGGCACAACTCCAAGCGAACTACTTTTTGGAGTTTCACAAAGGGGAACTGTCGTTGACTTTCTCAGAGAAAGACTAGAAGAAAATGATTTGAATAATAATGAACGTAACTTAGCAGATATTAGGGATAAGGCAGCAGAAAATATTTCAAAGTCTCAAAATTATAATAAATTGCTGAAAGATAAACATCGGACACAAAGAAAGTATATGGAAGGAGATTATGTTATGGTAAAGAATTATATAAGTAATCCAGGTGCATGTAAAAAGATTGCCCCCAAGTTTAAAGGTCCTTATAGAGTTTGCAAAATACTTCCTAATGACAGGTATATACTTAGAGATGTCGAGGGATTTCAACTTAGCCAAATTCCATATGAAGGAATATGGGAAGTAGCAAACATGAAGCCTTGGTTAAACCATGGTCTCCCTAATGAAAGCGTAATCGGGACGATTACATGTCAGGATGGTCGAACTGTGGCAGCATTATAAATATGTAAATTATATATTGTGGTAACATCATAAATCTGTAAATTATGTATCTTATTATAAATAAAGGAGTGTGGCAGCACGATCTGCGGCCATGTTGAAGATAAAATAGAACGAGTGCAGATCATTTAAAAAGAGCGTCCAACATAATAAAAAATTGCTTAAACTTTCAAAGAATTTTTTAAAATTAAATTATGAAATAAAAAAAAAACTAATATAAACAAATTTTGGATTAAAAATTAAAGTTTCAAACTTTCAAAGAATTTTTTAAAATTAAATTATGAAAAAAAAAAACTAATATAAACAAATTTTGGATTAAAAAATTAATTTTGGATTAAAAATTAAATTTTCAAACTTTCAAATAATTTTCAAAATTTAATTTTTAAAAATTAAATTATGAAATAAAAAAAAACTAATATAAACAAATTTTGGATTAAAAATTAAATTTTCAAATTTTTTTTTTAAATTTCAAAATCAAAGTAATAAATCCAAAATTTGTTAATTTGCGAAATTAAAAATTGGAAATTTATTTTGTAAGCTTTACAACGATAACTAAAAACGAAATAATTCTAAACTCAAAAACACTTTTTTAATTTTTTGCGATAAACCTTTTTTAAATTTGAAACCGGTATTTAGTATTGAAACTTTCATTTTTATTATAAAATAATCAAATAACGGGTGATGCAAGTGGAGGTACGCTTTTCAATAATCTCTTTTTGACAGATCACAAGTGAGTAGTGACAAACTGTTATGTTATTTTTGTTCAGCATTTTTTGGTATTTAATCATGGAAAGACTTACACCTGAACATCGTTCACAAATCGTTCAACTTTGTTACTTAAGTTCATGTTCTGTCAAGAATGTGTGTCTAGCGCTTCACTCAATTTATGGTCAACATAATTGGCTTACTGAGCGTGCTATTCGCAACACCATCACCCATATTGAAACCCAGCATTCATTGTTGAATAATATTTGACCGAATAGACCACGTCCAGCACGCAGTGAAGAAAATATAGCAGACGTAGTTGAGAGTGTATATGAAGACATCGGAGAGTTGATTCAGCAATTAAGCACATTTATGGCACAATGGGTATGTAAACAAGCAGAATTATCGCATTTGGTACGAAGAGCAACGGAAGAGATTCAAGAGGTACCATTTCATTCAGAAAATACAACGGTTTGTTGTGGTTTGTGGGCTGGTGGAATCATCGGTCCATATTTCTTCAGAGAACGTAAGCGTCAATGGCGACCGCTATCGCGCCTGGATAACCGACTATTTAATGCCTGAAATTGAAGCTTGTGATCTTGGCGACATTAGAATTCACCAAGACGGTGCCACTTTCCGCACATTGCATCAATCTAAGAATTTATTGAGAGAACATTTCGGTGAGCAGATAATTTCATGTTTTAGGCCGGTCGATTGACCCCAAGATCATCTGATATCACACCATTAGACTTTTTCCTGTGGGGATATGTAAAGCCTAAAGTTTATGCGGTCAATCCCGCATTGATTCAGGCAATGGAGCAAAACATTACGCGTGTCATTCGATAGTTACTAATCGAAATGTTCGAATAAGTCTTCAAAAACTGCATTCAACGCATGGACCATCTGGGACGTAGCCGCGGACAACATTTGAAAGACATAATCTTCAACATGCCCCATTAAATTTGAAGTTTCTGCAATTTTTCCTTTAAATAGTAGGGAACCTCGAAATGGATCACCCTTTCAATACCTCATACATGCATATTTAGTCACTTTTTGCCAAAACTAATTGTCTATAAAGAAGCTTTTATATGAACCAGTTTCCACATAAATTATGCAATGTTGCACTAATCCAACATTTAATGGAAGTTTCAAATTAATTTAACATGCAAACAGCGATGATGTCATTACAAAGTCATCAGAAAAAAAATTTTAAAACGTTTTAGCAACTGACAGCGAAAAACTATAACTGACGCTTCCATTAGAAGTGACAAAATACATTAAAATTTAATAAAAACTGCCATGCCAAAATTATTACATGGCGTCATTTAAAGCTGAGCAGAGCTTTCGGCCGCTAATAAAATTTTAAGTTTATTATGACATTGCCATAAAATATGATTCTAAATTTACCAATAAATATTAGCAATATGATTTTATGTCTTGCTATAAAATATTTTATAAATTTTTAATTCAATTTTTTTACACCAAATATGTTTGAAAACTATTATGTATATAATGGTAAAAGAAATATATAATATATATACAATACAAAATATGTTATATACATATGATAATAATTTTTATTTTATATATTTTTCTTTTTTCAGAAGCGTCAAATATATCGTGAACAAGTCTTACCGCATGCGGGTGGCAAAATTCCCGACACAGCTTTCGAAACCGATCGGCTCTTTTTGAATCGACTGCAATCTAACGGTATCTCTGTACCAGATGGAGTAGTGACTGAACAGCGAAATCCGCAAGTAAGTGTACAGAATAACAAACTTCAAACTGGCAATTAAATGTCAAGCTTTACATGAATAATGCTTAGGAAAATGTTATCAACTGCAAACTGCTGATGGAGAAATTATGAGTATAAAGTGCAATCCATTTCGAAGTTTGCTACTTTTTTAAAGAAAAAGCACAGAAACCTAAAATATAATGAGGAAAGTTTTATTCTCATTCGAAAGAACATCCTTTAGTATTTTTTTTATAACTGGCGAATGACACGCGTAGGCTTTATGCTTTACATATCCCGACAGGAAAAAGTCTAGTGGTGTGATGTCGCACGATCTTGACCAATCGGTTATCTGCTAACCAAAGTGTTCTTTCAATAAATCCATTGATGCCATGCGTGTGAAGTAGCCGTCTTGTTGAAACCAAATGTCGCTGAGTTCACGAGCTTCAATTTCAGGCATAAAATTTTCGGTTATCATGGCGCGATAACGGTGGCCATTCACGGTTAGCTTCTCACCGGAATTATTTTTGAAGAAAGCTTACAAACCGAAATGTTGTTTTTTCTGTGGCAGCTCTTGAATCTCTTTAGGTTGCTCTTATTTACATTCCCATTAAGCCAGAAATTGGGCTCATCGCTGAATAAAATGTGGCTCAAGAACATCGGTTCTTCTTGGAACATTTAGGGTTCTTGAAAGAGCGAAGTGATGTTCTTTGGGAGGTCGAGCGGTTTCAGTTTTTGCACAAACTGTATTTTGTACGTTTTCAATTTAAGTTCTCGATGTCGTCCAATACGTCAGTTCGATTTGCTGCGAACGGCGCCGAATATACTCTCCAGCGTCTATGGCTGCTATATTTTCTTCACTGCGTGCTGGCCGTGGTCTGTTCGGTCGAATATTATCCAATAATTAATGCTGAATCTCAATATGGGTAATGGGGTTGCGGATAGTACACTCAGTAGGCCAATTATGTTGACCATAAACTGCGCGAAGCGCGCGAAACACATTCTTTATAGAAAGCGAATTTTCGTAATGAATTTGAATGATTTGTAAACGTTGTTCAGGTGTCCTTGATAAAATTTCAAACAATACTGAACAAAAATAACATGAGAGGCTATTGAAAAAAGTAAGAAGGAAGGAAGTGCACATTTTTTCGAGTTTTAGGAAAAAAGTTATATTTATGCTGTCAAAATACATCTTAATAAATGATAATGAACCTAAGGCACTATCAGTTTACTGGTCGTAGAAAAAAATCCATTCCATTGGGTGACCTCCTTAAAGTATTGACCATAGAACTGCGGTTGTCAAATCCCATGAGCTGACAGAATTAAAAAATAAAGGTCAAATGATAGTTTTTACTTCTCTGACCGAAATTAGTATAAAAGTACTACTCACCCTTCAGTAACGGAATTATAAGTCTTATGTCGCAATAACTGGAATTTTAACTTGAAACATAGTGTTTTCACTATAGTTTATATTTTAATAACCTAAGAATCTCTAAAGTCTTTAGGAATAGATATAGGCTGACAACAAGTTCTAAATGTCCACATAAGTGAAAATTTTGAAAATTTATCTAAACTATCTAATTTATTAAAATCTCATTTACTCTAGGTCTATCAATACCACGACAAAAGTCCCAGAGTGCTCTTTCAAATAGCGCTCAGCTCGGATGGTCGTTACACGCCCGTCGAAGGCAAATACCATCACCAGAATGCACCGTCGATTGAGACCACCTACCTCTATCCACAAATACACGGACACTTAACCGATGCGACCCCCGCGAAGAGCGCCTATCCGACATACCGACAACTGCAGTTACACAATTCACAACTCAATCAAGTGAAGCTGCAGCCAAAGAAGAAGAGTACATTTTTATTTCTTCATACATTCATTCATAAATACTTTATTACTGACACTAAAATTTTCCAGCACAATATCTCGATATAACACCGAGTCTGCACAAAGGCCATGGCAATGCATATCGGACCCAAACATACCAGAATTTCAACATTATCAACGCGCCAATAGTGCCCGCAAGCGGAGCAGCCGCAACGGCGACGGTGTCGTCAGGGAGCGCCAACAAATTTGACTACTTAGTACCGAATGTGGATAGCTCGGCGCATGTGAGTTATTATCGCTGTAGGCTCATTAACGTTGGATGTGTGTAATTGAAAGTGTTTATTTTTTCGCTTTTATTTCAGCTATTCAACGATTTTGATGAGCTCTTTAACCACTTCAATTTGCACGAGGATAGTGCGGCCGTTTACAGCGGAGGTGCGAGCTTCGGTTTGAAACATAAAATTTAAGATATTTCACAAAACATCAACATTAATCATAAATATGTATGTATATGTATATGTGTTAGGGTGGTCCTTAAATATTTGTGGAAATTATTTGTATACTGAGTTGATGAAATTATATACAGTCGAAAAAATTATATAAAAAATTAGAAAGGATCGGGTTAAGGGCCTGACGTTTAAAAAAGTTAAACATAATTTTTTCTTCTCGGAACATTTCATTTTGAAAATATATATTTTTTCTTAAAATGATACCTAAAACGATCCATTCATCTTCAGTCAAAGATCACTTGCTTAGAATTTGGTCCAAATTGAGGATGGAAGTAATCTGAAGGGAGTTGTGCAGCCAAATAATAGTTTCTATCTTGCGCCGTGGAGATTTTAAGTATTATTTTCTCACAAAAAAAATTTTTTTAATATTTCAGTATCAATGAAAATTTTTATCTCTCGCTCCAAATGGTTTTTTCTATCATCAAATATATTTATGAAACTCTGATCATAATGCCACTTTCATAGTATTTGAGTTTCGTGACACCTGTAATATAATATTTTCCATGATTTTTTTAAGATCACCCTAATACATATCTATATACCATACCATATAATATGTACATATGCCTGTAAAATATGCCACTGCAGTTTGTATACATTGCAACTGATGCCCAACTAACAGTCCCATAAATATAAGTGAAAACATTTATCACACTCGAATATTGTAATTAAAATTCCATTTGTAATTTTATGTTTCCAGTTAAATTTAATAAATTAATTATTGAGTAAAATTTGCAATGTCTGGTTATAAACAAAAGCAATTTTTCATAAAAGACGAGCACACGAAAATATGAAAAGATTTATTACTTTAACTGACACTAGTGACTGTAAATAGCCTACGAGTGTGTCTTGATAAGTAAATAACTTTTTCAATCTTTATAGCAAAAACTCAAGAATAGTCGAGAATTTTCGAAGAAAGTAAGGTACCATAAGGTTTTTAAGGCACTTTGACAATATGTTCTGGCAGTAATGAAAAAGGGAATCGAATTCTCCGCACTTTCGGGTTTTAAAATCTTGCTTTATTAAAAATTTGATACAAAAAACCAACTATTGAGTCAATCTTCGAAATCACATTTTCTTAAGTTGGGACTCGACGATCGACAGTAATTCTAGCAAATTCGAGCTATCAAAAACGATATGGAATATAGTTTTAATCTGTATGAGACTGGCTTCACTTCACTGCATACTATTTATTTTAGCTTTACATATATTTATTACAAAATAGGGGACTTGTAAAACAATCACTTTTCATAACAAAAATGATCATAAATAATAATAAAAAAAGGTAAATAATTTGCCAGATAATGTATAATCTGCAGTAAAAATTTCACTGGATATGTGTGATAAGTAGGTTGCCTTTTATATTTTGGGATTAGAAATCAAAAACAAATTTTAGTCATCTAAATCGCTTAATTGTTTTTTAAAATATTCTCAACTAAGATCTAAACACTCCGTTTGAATCCGTTTGAACTAAAGCGTCGAAGCGCTTTTGCCACACAGGTTGAGGTATCATCAAAATCGCATCAAACGTCTTGCGTTATTTTTTTAAGAATGGAATTAAAAAGAAGTTATTTCAGGAATTTACGGTGCTTTACTCAGAAAATCGATGGTTTACTATACATTGTGACAAAAAAGTACCCGGAAATGGTAATTAAATTCCTCGGGTAAATGAAATTTGAAAAGAATGTAAGTATTTTGCTGAGTTGGTAAGACTGTCCTTAATTAACATGCCAAATATGAGCGCGATCTGTCAGCTAGCGTTTTTACAACAGCTGTTTAAGTCGGTAGAACAAACGGATGATTTAAAGTCCTGATATTAGTTATTTGTTGGTTATGGCAAGTTTTCACTGTATTTCATCCATTTTATGCAGAAAGATACCCTGTTATTATAAAATCTCTTTCAATTTATTAATGATAGCTCACATATTAGCTGATATTGGCGGTATAAAGTCAACCGGTAGTTCGAAAATCTTTCTGTAAGGTATATTGGGAGAATAAGCGAATTGTCAATCCAATTCAACTATTTTGGGAGACGAGCACTTTATTGACAGAAAAAAAATTTCTCTGAGTTTCTATAATATATCTCACAGATTGACTTACATATATTTTCGACAACAAGTTCGCGATGGGAATTAAGGTAAACATATACTCGGTAACTGAGGGCTTTTTGGTCATAAGCTGTCATAATTTAAGACAGTATTTGTGCAAAGTTGTAACCCGATACATCATTGTTACTTGATGTGTATACTTATACAAATATCAGAAGTTATATGAGAAATAGGTGTGGGACTTGACAGTAATCGAAAACTTATTTACTGCGGTGGAGAGGTTGCAAGACTTCAGGTGCTCTATCCATTTTATCCGCTTTGAGATCCCATATTCGGGGATCAAAGTTGCCTTTATCAAAATTTATAGAAGTACGGTTATCCACAAAAATAAAGTCGGGATCGAAATAATTATGGACAGTTGGTCTGATGCGTGAGTTAGCATAAATCGCCAGGTTACACTATTTATCAGACCAGAGTACTAGAGATGGCAATATCGGGCGAGCTATTACAGGTGCTCATAATTCTGGTGGGGCTTCGTAATTCATTGTGCAGAATATCGAATCATCTATTCCACCAGCCCCATCCTTCTACGATCATTTGTCATCGAAGTAGCGCATCTATGTTAGGATGTTATGCTATAGGACAACATGTAACTGTAGGGATGTACTTATATATTAAATATGTTGAGCTCACCTGACCGGATAGCTACACCCTGACAGATCAGAATGGGAGTCATGCTGCCTGTTTGTGTTTCTACGGAGCGTAGCGGTTCTTTGTTGGCAACTTGGGTGCAGTAGCGGCACAGTGCGCGAATTACGCAGCCGTATAAGCTATGGTCGCAGAAGCGCGTGCCTAAGCAGATCTTAAGATGGCTCCATCCATCACATGTATTAAACTGAACTGAGGTGGAGTTTGGATGAAACCTTTTGTCGCAGAGGCAACAGAAAAATTTCCTAGGGCCCAAGTTGGACTTGATGCACGAGTCAGGAGGATACGGAGCAACCCTGCTGCAAGACGTTGCTTCAGTGATAACAAACCAAATATAAAGCTTTCCGATCCGAGGTTAGATCTCCGAAAAATACAGCCTTTGAGCGGATAAAAAAAGGGTAAATTTTGGTAACACATAACATATGCTTAAAAGCTACATATTTGGAAAACAGCGCTTTGAAGTTTTGCGCTCACTGGAATACGGTTTACATCAGAAAAGTGGATCAAAAAATGGATTTGTTCATTCTTGGCCGCCAAAGACGATGCAGTTCTTTTGGTATGCAACCTAAAAATCGCTAAAAAGGTGCGATGATTTTCATCTTTCTCATGTCATCATCTTTGAATAATAGTGTTCTACGTGTTAAATTTTCGAAAAAATATAATAATCAATTTCGAAACGCGCAGCTTTTAAAAATAAATTTAAACGTATACTGCATACTTGTAGGCGCACAATCAAGCAATTATTTGCGCTGCGAAATTTTACGTATTTAGGCTTACAGAGGGGAAAACAGTTAAGCATGGATACATACATATATGGAATATACATAGTTATGTGTGTATTTGCATTTATGAAATTTATATTTGAAAACTTTAAAAATAAGTTTGCAGCAACAAATGAAGCTTTTGAGCCACACATACACACATTCAAATACTTTACTGCATATCTAACGGATTTGCAATAAAGAAAAGACTACAAATCTTTAAACTTTAAACTTTATTTGGTAAGTTCAGCTCCAGTTGGTGGCACAACTGTTGGAGTTTAGAGGATCGGCAATCAGTTTCAGTTTTAAGCTGCGCGAAGACGGTGTGAAATTCAAAACTCGGTTCATTCAGCAATAAATACGAACTAATATTGGTTGCTTTACCAAGTTATTGAAAAACAGAGTTGTAATTAAAAAATGAATGGGCAACGTGTGACATTGTGCTGTAGCTTATTGCTTGCATGCGCTTACCTTGCGGCATCAATAGCGGTGGAAGTGCAGGTGAGTGATATAAAAACCTCTGAAAAATAAAAATAAAAAAACAGCATCTTCGAGTTTTTAACTACCGTTATTTAATTTTAACCAGTTTACACTTTGCCTTTGCGGTTAATCAAACCAACAATAGCTCACAACTGAAGGCATAGTTGTTACTAATAAAGCACATATTCGCCAGTTTACAGCCAAATAGATTTACTGCAATTGTAACAGCAAGTCTGATGCCCAGCAAGTAAAAAAGGCATTCACTTTTGACCCAAAAGCAAATTAAACGTCTATTAAAACAACCGACCAAGTCAAAGTGGAGCAATGCATATCGCAAAAACACGAACTTTTTTGAATACTTCATTGATATGTGCCTAATAGTTGCAATGATTTGTAAATTATGTGTCGAAAAAAATGATATTTTGTGCAGTGCCGCGGAACCGGTCTGCATATTCAATCGCGCATGCCTGGCCAAGTGACCACCAAACGGTGAATGGAGCAGTTGAATGCTCCACATATCGATTTACTAATGTCGGTGGGGCCGCACTTTTGAGCTCTTTCTTTTGCAAAACGCTTATGCAACCACTATGAGAATATGGTATGTGAATTTCTCTGCGCCAAGCGTTAGTTGAAAGCGAAAGTGCAGCATTAAGAGTGATTGTATGGTAATTGGAATAATCGGAAAAACAGTTTGCGCAAAAGAATCGCGATCGAATGGGAAAATAAGCAATTAGTGGTAAATGAGCCGTTTTTTTACATTTTTTCTAAGCTTCCGAACTACTTTTGTTTAGCTGATGATATTTCTTTTTGTAGTTGAATATAATTTTAGAGCTTTATAGATTACCGAAAGCAGCTTGCTTCTAATGAAAAGCTTATTTCCGTCAGTAATATTTTAAAATTCGATTATAGTGATCTTCTAACCACACCATATTTTTATATATTCTTCTAAGCACACCATAACTTTAAATAAATTTGGCTTTAAAAAGTTGTATTTAAACTTTTTGAAAAAAGAAAGTTATTATTTCACACAAAAACGAAATAAAAATAAGGAAAAGCGTAACGTTAACAGCACTGAGATTATAATACACTTCACAGGTGTATTTTTTATAGCATCAAAGAGTATAGAAAGATTTTGATCTATCCGTTTGAATGACAGCTATATCCTATTGTGGTCCGATTTAAAAAATTCGGGGATTGATCGGTATCCTTATATATGTATGCTATAGTGATTCGATTTGAGCAATTTATACGGAGATTGTAGTAATGTCTTGATAAATAATCCGTACCGAATTTAGTGAAGTTATAATATTGGGTGATCTTTTCGTATTTGTCAATAGATGTCGTTACTACCAGTCACATAGTGTCATACCATATAGTGTTGGAGATTTTGAGCTTCACTTAACCAAACAACAATTAAATTCGGGAAAGTTGAAAAAAAGTTACAGCTATTTTAAAATGAGTGAAAATAATGAAGAAATTCGTTATATTTTGAAATTTTTGTATAAAAATCGACCTACCATTGAAAAAGTCGATGAAATTATGGAAAATATTAACTAGGTTAGGTTAATCTGGTAGGCCAATAATCCACGCATAGACCAGTTTTAGTCTTTTACCAGATGGAGTTCTGTTGCTAAGTCCATGAGGAGTAGTCATCCTTTAGGATGCTTGCGCTTGAGGCGAATTTTAACAGATTCTGCGGCCTTACTATCGACACCTCCTCATGTGTATCATGCCGTGAAGACCTCAGATACTTACAGCGTACTGAGATGCTCCATTGTTACCTTGGTGCTCTGCTCTAGACATTTCCTGAAGTCTTCTCAATGTGTCAGCCCCATTCTGCGGGCGTGTGTCGCCACTAGACAGATATAGTATAAGCTTGTTATAGATTCTATTCTAAAGTTTACAATCCATAAATTCGTAGAAAAAGTGCTATTACATAGGTTGCCTTTCATATTTCGGGACTTGAAGTCTCACAACTATTTCGTAAAGTTTGACATTTTGGTTATTATACATTCTCAGAACATTTTGACATACTACTGTGATCAAGTTGAAAGGTGAATTTTGTCCATTTCATCTCCTTCAAAGTAATTTCCTCCCGCTGCAATACAGTTATGCCAACGAATGGCAAAATCTTCCGCCGTGATGGGAATCACACCTTTTTCGATTCAGCTTTTATGTCCTCAATTGAATCAAAACCGTGTCCTCAAAGTGGTCATGTGAATTTGCTGAAAAGCTAGAAATTACACGATATTAGTTGAAAATCTTGCGAAATAATCACGAATAAACAATGCACTTATTTCTTCAATAAATTCAGACATACTTAAAATCGAAGAATTCACTTTTAAAGCCTAACAAAACGACTCGTATCTCAAATACTAATGAATATTTTGACGCGAAATTTAGCACAGATTGTTAGTGACATCTGTACTACAAAAAAAAAAAAAAATTACAGAAACCAAATTTACCGATTCGAAATACACGCGAAGTATATCTTTCACCTTTCAATTTGATCACAGTAGTACGAGCGCTCTTTGTGTGGTTCATAGTAACTTAAAATCAATAATCTCGGTGAAAATATGGAATTAAATCGCGAACATTTTCATTCAATTATTTTTTGCAACTTTCGACTAATCTCGTGGATTTGCGCGTATGAGCCCGAAAGTAAATCAGTCGATTCTAAGAGTATTTCCAGATGAGACGAATTCAACAAAAGTTGTTCGCACTTCCAAGCAAATGGTTGTTTTTTTCTTTTTGGAAAGACTGGACATGTCATAACAAAATCAGAAAAGGCAACCTTCGAAAACAGATCAGTGCTCACCATGACAGAGCGAATTCTCACACTTCGAAGATACTGTATTTTTGAGCACTCAAGACAACGTTTTTTTGATTAATCCACCATATAGTCCTGACTTGGCACTGAATGACTTCTTTTTATTCCCGGACGTAAAAATAAACTAAGAGGTCAACGTTTTTTCGACATCTGGAGCAGCCTTTAACGCGTTCAGAAATTTGTAAAATTGTAGAAAAGTTCTATAGTTTTGTATTGGTTTTAAACAATTTATAATGTTATTTCTCATATTTCTGCTCGAAAATGCCCAAAATAAATACTACAAAAAGTAATTGTTAGATTTGTAATTAGTTGCTTAAATATTTTTTACAATTACAACAAAATAAAAAATTAATTATATTTAAAATATTTGTAGACCTATGGTCACCTCTACCATCCACCAACCGAAGAGCGTCGTCGTGAAGAAAAACAAGATCTCTCAAAAATACCCGGTGTACCGGGTGTTGATTATCCGATTTATCACAAAGTGCCGCCAACGAATTTCCATTGTGCCAATGTGCCAGCTGTGCCGGGAATGTATGCAAATGTTGAGACCGGCTGTCAGGCCTATCATGTTTGTCACGACGGACGCGAGGGCCATCAAGGCGCAGAATTTCTCTGCACTAACGGTACCATTTTCAATCAAAAGGAATTCGCTTGCGATTGGTGGTACAATGTTAAATGCGAAGAGGCGGTCAATTACTATCAGTAAGTATTTTCTTAATGATTTTATATTTATTACGTATAAATTCCATGGTTGTTATATTTCTTTAACCTATTTTTTAATTCAATTAATTCAATTTCAGCTTGAATTCGGACCCCGAACACAATCCTTACTTCCAAAAGAAAAAGGAACCGGAAGTGGAACAAAATGAACACGAGGGCTTCTATATTCACGCATAATTTTTACAAAAAACACTTCATCTCATCAAACTTCATAAAATTATTATACTTAGTTACTTTGATTTCCATGCTGTCAACTATTTTCATTAAAAATTACTGTTTATTGGACAAATGATTTTGTGTTTTTAATTATTTAGTAGCTACATATATGCGAACTATGAGCTATGTTTCCGATTGGGTCAGCCCTCCGATTTCCTTCAAAATGTATACAGAAGTTTGTCAGATGATAAAACACGAATCTCAAATGTATGTGTCTCCTTTTGCGGGGTTTTTATTAAAAAAAAAGTTAAAATTTGATAAATATATAAATAAGCAAAATAAATACATGAAGAAATTTAGAATTTAAAAAAATGCATCCTTTTCTGATAAAGTTTTTTTTAAAGACAATTTTTTGAATAATTTAAAAATAAATAATTTTTTTCAAACAAAAAACCAGGGCTATCCAGCACTTGTATCCCCTTACTTCTTTCTGCATTAGCCTTCAGCAGCGCTTCAAAAGAATAACTCTGACCGATCCAACATCGTCATATACTTTTTTTTGTTTAATTTGAGCCACAATAATCTTCTTTTTAACTGTTTAAAGAACCTTTGTGTCAATTTTTTACTTCTTCTTTTTTTTTTTTGAACGGCGGAAAGAACCTCTGTGGCTAGCCTAATCGGAAGTATAGCCGTATAATGTTATTTTAAAAGGATTTATTGCGAATTAAAAGCATATAGTTTTGAATATATACCTATTTGCTCACAAATTTAGATATATAAAATGGATCACATGTCAGAATAAATAAAAATAGTTTTAAGATTATCATTAAAGCACTGTCTGCAATTATTCTTCTAAATCCAATTAAAGCAAAAATGCAAAAAAGTATTAATTCTCACTATATCTACTGTGCTCTAAATATTTTTCTTAAAAAAAATGTCACAATTTCTGCTTGGAAGCCACCTGCATTTAATTTCAGCCTACTTCGTAAAGTTTTCGGCACATTTGGCTGCCATTTGCATATGCGCATATAAACATACACATACATACATACATACACACACTTTTGCAGCAAAACGAGCAGCTCTCGCAGGCGATGTGCACTTGCAAATTCTAATTGGATATTTTTTTATTTACTTAGGAAGCACTCACCTGAAATTATGCAAAATTTGTTGTTCACATCCCACTTGCATATACAACACTTTACTAAAAACTATTTACGGCTGGGATTTAGAATATTCTAAATTTTAACCCTATTTACTATATTTTTTTACCAAAACACACTTTCTTTTACAACGCACACAACACTTTTGCGGACGAACTGCCCAGCAATATTGCTAAGCCTTTTACACACATACATATATTAACGCCCGCACACATTTTCGATTTATTTTTAATAGAATTTTCTCCCGACTATCGAAATATTTGAAAGAATACCGCACTAATAAACACTTTTAAAAGAAATTAACAATTTTAACAAACTACTGCTTGAAGTTCTTCACACGCGCCAACGGAAACTGACAGTCGCAATTGGACGCCAACTGAAGTGAGTTACGAACAGGGCTGCATTCGCTTTGAAAAATTTTAAGAAAAAAGTTTAATATTTTTTTCCAATCAAAATGAAAATTTCAGTAATCCACATAGATTTTATTATAAAATATTATTTTTGGTAATAATATTATCGAAAAATTTGGAATTTTCGTTAAGTCATACACTATTAATACATTTGAAAGTCAATCAATCAACTGAACAAATAAATTACGAGAGTACGACTCTGCTATTTCACTATAATCCGCTTTTCACGATGTGGCAACACCTTGTTCTGTCAAACTTCCGCCGCCATTTGAACAGATCAGATAATTCAGCCGGGTCGCGAGTGCAAAGTTTAGTGCAAAAGTGATTTTATTAAAAAATATGTGGAATAAATAACCAATTGCAATGGTTTTCAATTTATTACATAAATGAAATATTAAAGCTAATTTGAAATTTGTGGAATAAATGTAAAATTTCAATGATTTTGAAATCATTAAATAAGTAAAAGCAATAGTATCATAATCAGTAAAGCTTATGTTTCTACTGTTAACAAAGTGTTCCCATCGTCTTATAACAAATTAAGAAATTGATATATTTAACCAACAAATATACATGAAGAACCGTGTATCCTATACAGGAAGAGTTTGATGTATTTAAACAGTAATTTCTGTAAAATATGTATAATCAAATTTTGATTTTGAAAAACCAACGCTTCAACTGCGACATCTGTCAGCTGGTAATAAAGATTCAGATTTCCGCAACATCCACTTCTAACCTGTGCACAGTTTTGAAGGCAATGTATGCAATACAAAAAATAATGCAAATTAATGTGGCAATATTTCGCATACACAGCTGTTTAAAAATTGTAAATAAAGTGCAGTTATCACCTAACAAATTATTTCAATATTTTACACGTAGCGCTACTTGAAAATGGATTTAAAAACAATCGCAAAGAGTTATCTTTATGAATTAAAAAAGATTTGGTTAAGTCTGCATAACATCGACAATGTATTTGCATACAACTTAAATGTGACAAAAACTAAATATCTGCAGGGGAATGAGATAATATATATAGAGGTATGCCTCAATTAAGTATTCGCTATTCAAATAGTAACTTGCGTTTTCAGTATAATCCACAGCGTACACGTTTACGACGTTTACCGCAGACTATAAACAGTTTGAAACCAGCATTTGATGAAAAGGCGTTCAATTTCAAAAAGATTAAATCGTTGGAGTTGTTAATGAACATACCATACGAAGGCGCAGCTATTTCAATGATAATCAATAAGAGTCCGCTAACACGGTATCATACATTAATATGTCCAGATGTGGCAGCAGAACAACCACAACGTTTGACACTTCCAGCTTTGAGATTTTGCATTACATTCTTACTAAACATTAGGGATGAAGAAAAGGCATTTCGTATTGGTTACAATAGTCCCGGTGCCTTGGCATCGGTGAATCACTTGCATTTACATCTACTCTATGTTACGACAGATTTATATAGTGATAAAGCGGTAAGAACTTATTTTCAAATTTAACAGTTAAAAAAATTTTAAAAAAAAAAAAAATATTGTTACAGGAATTAGAATTGTTGGAAAGACCAAATATTTATCGTTTGAGTGATAAAATGCCAACAGAGGCGATATGCTTTTTATTTAACAAAACTGCTGACGAAGAGGCTTTAAATGCACAAATACAGAAACTATTTAACTTCATTATTTGGTTGTGTGAACACGACATTCCGCACAACTTGTTTTTAACTCCCAATCGAAGTGAAAATTTTGGAAATGTGTTGAAAGTATTTGTGTTTTGTCGAAAATCATTTTGTTACGTTAAGAACTTAAATACCTATAATATTGGATTTTGTGAACTTGCTGGTTATGTGACAGTCGGAGGTATGAGTTGAAAGCCTTATGTTTTAAAATAATAAAAATTGTGTTTTTGTAGATGAAAAGCTGTACGAAAGACTTACAGAACAAGAAGTGCTAGCTAAAATACAGAATGAAACTGGCGATGTGTTTAAAGAAGTTTACGATTATTTCAAAGCGTAGAAAATGAGAACAATAAATTGTGTTTGGTAAGTAAATAAGAATGTGTAAAGTATATTTTTTTCATTTACATACATCTATATAAAAATGTTTACCTACCCAGGACAACATTAAGTACACTAAAAAGGATACTACTGCTTATCGGCGCTACATTTAAAGTATTGAAAACTTTCATTTGTGATAAAAATTAAAATATAACTGGAATTAATATTAAATAAATTTACGAAATTTAATTTATTGATCATCTTTAGCTACTGTAAAACTTTTGCTCTGGTCATTTCGACTAATTGCTTTAGTATTGAGCTTAATACTGTAATCGAGTGCCGCATCGTGTCCTTGATATTTAACTAATTTAACCAAATCAGGTAGTTTATCGTCAGCTATACAATTACAAATTGTATTGAAAAATTTCATCATGTGGTGCAAGTTATGTCTAAAAATAAATTAAAAACATTTGTTTATTTACAAAAAAACAGTAATATATTCAAATCCTACATCATAATCAGAATAGGTCCAGCCATTTCTTTCGTGTTATAAAGATGATATAAGTAAGCGCGCGTATGTTTCTTGCATGCTAGGCAATCGCAATCTGCCAGCAGAGGTGTAAAGTCCTCCTTCAAACTGTAATATTAAAAATAGTAATAATCAAGTTCCAAATTTAAAACGCACAACTACATACCTATCAGCAGTTATGTCCAAAAATGGCGAAGAGTTTCCACTTTCAGTTTTTGTTAAATCAAAATTGAACGTTAGCGCTTTGAAATTGGTGGCAGCACAGTATGCATATGATGTGTCGAATATATCCACACCTAAAGAAATTAATTCCAACATTGCGGGTGGTGTATACGCGCCCGGCATCATTTTTGGTTTCTCAACGTTTAGTTCACTCAAACTATGAGTCATCACTTTCACGAGCTGCTCAACATCCACTTCTGTGGCACTGAGTCCATTGTTGTGAAATCCCTCAAATATATAACCACTCGTAATACTTTCACCTTTCGCCTTCGCATGTTTGATAGAATCGGAACGCGCAAATGTGCTGTAGCCTCCAACGATGGGCACTGAAATTTAAACAGAAACTTAGTTAACTAATTGACATTAACTGTAGTGTCTTATTTACCAAATAAAGCGCTTTTATTTAATACTGTAGAGTTTTGATGTCGCTCATAACAAAGATCCATAAATTGTGCTGTTCGATCCACAGACTTTGTTATGCGCTTTTTGGAGCTATCTAAATTGGTATCAGCATCACAAAGTCCTTGATATATATCTGGTTTAAGTACTTCTACTGCATCCATATAACTATAAAAGAAATTTATGATACCAGTAAAAAATGATGTCAGTTTATTTAGTCACCTTGTCGCTGTCAGCATTTCCTTTCCCCTTCTCGTGAAAAGTGGCATTATATCTTTGTCATTATGTCCGCTCGGTGTTGTCGTACAAGTGTCCCTTACCAACAATAATGACAAACATTCTGGATAGCCTACATATGCGCCAAGTGTGCCATTAAACAGTTTAAGTGATTCCGTCATATGATTGATGGTAGATAATGAAAACTGTAAAGCTGGCGTCTCTTTGGTAATATAATCAAATACCTCACGACTGAGATATGGAATGCTTCCCGCCTACATTACAATAGTGCATATTTTAAGTCACATCAAAACAGTGTACGAGTAAATCTTCTCTAAGCACTCACTTTAGTTGTTTGTACCAGCAATGGTGTGCGAAAACGCTTGCCCGTTTCCGCTTGTACTAGATGGCCCCGGCGTCCTGAAGACTTGCTTATATTTTCTACAACAAATTTCATTTTGAAAAGAGAAATATTTGCTAATTATTTAAAAATATTATAATGAAATGTTTGGTTTGGCCGGACACGCTGTTTTCTGACATTTCGTTTTTGTGCTCGTTTTTTAATGTATCAGCTGTTCGTAATGATGCCAGATGCAGAGGTAAAAGTTATATTCATTTCGCAATTCGGTTTAAAATATATGAATTAGGGATTCTACTTTATTTATTTATTATTTGGTATAAAATGAACGATTCAAAAATATATATACAAACCGATCTGTTTTGTTGTTGGACACGCTAAAAGATTTTGTTTTGTGAACCCACAGGCCAATGGGCTTAAATACAACTCGTGTTCTTTAAAGATTTAACCAGGACTATCAACTCTGTTAGTACAACAAATAAGAGGGATCGGAAACGAACCCTGTTTGAATCTGCATTTTTCACTTTCCGTTTTATAATTTGTAAGCATCCGTATTCGAACCTAAGGTGTGGTTTTAAGATTTTTGGTTTGTGAAACGGCTGTTTTGGACCGATCGGCTTGAAATTTTCACACGACCTTCTTAGATACATGTATGTATGTACATATTTATGTATATGTATTTGTCAGGTAATAATCCAGGGATTAAGATTTGTGAAAATAATTTCAAGTCACCCTGAAGTGTAACCAAAAAAACACTTTTTTTTTGACAAGCCGCCACAAACAATTCTCTAAAACAATTCTCTTTACAATCCTCTCATATCAAATACAAAGCAGGCAAAAAGCTCAAAAGTCAATAAATTGACATTTGTAATATTTCCTCCCAAAACTGTAAAATACAAAATATAGGAGTATTTGCCTATACATATCACTCACTCACATACAATTTACTATGATTTCTGCCACAGAGTGGGTGATAATGACAATACCTGACTCGACCCACCTCACTAACGCAAAGCTTACTCTTGTGGCGAATAATAGCCAAGAGACCCACACCGCATAAACAAATTATCGGAGAGCTGCAAATGCAAACATACATACATATGTACATACTAAACTTTACACTGTCATTCGTTGCTGCGCCGCCGGCGCCGGCTTCTCCGCTGCTTCGGCACTCATTTTGCTCATGCATTGGATTGACTTTTGGATGAATCCGTTTCAGTTGCGGTAGGAGCTCTGCGCTAGCGATTTGTCGATGACGGTGGACGACAGCAGCAGCAAAACGGCAATAGCGTGTGTGAATTAATTTTGATTTTAAACAAAGTGTCTTTATTTTTATTCGTTGTGCTATTATCTGCCATCACTTTCGCTCATGTGACGGTCCATATGCGAGCGCGTGCGATAGTGAGAGCTTTTCCCCAATTGTGTACAATTTTCAAATATTTCCTAATTAAGTTTATAATTAAAATTAATTGAAAAATTACATATGCTTAAATGCTTTTCTAAGTGAAGAATAAATACGAATGAATGAGTGCTTTAGTGGCCACAGTGTGCGGACAGTGAATATCTGTACGAGTATGTGAATTTGATTCGTATGTGTATACCTGGTGTTTGAATAACGAATAAACATAATTGAGCAGTTCAAAATACAAATGAAAAAAATCCAAACGCAGCGGAAAAGGTAAAGTTTGAATGTGTTAAAACCGCAATTTGCAGCTCAATATGGCAAGGGTTGACGGTAAATATTTGATTGGGCGTTGTGTGGAAAGTGCGGTGGAACTATTTACTTTCTGCTATTATCGTACATACAGACGTACAATGTGTGTGTATGTATGCAAATAAATAGAAATCTGCTAATACATGTTTCGATGGTATATTAGATATTAGGGCGTTTTATAGAAAATTCGGGAAACCATAGAAGTTTGATTTAAAATTTGAAGGAAATTTTTTAGGTTACATTTTTTTCGACAGCAGTGAAGTGGTTAATTTATGTATGTGTGTTTAGTGTAATACTCGCATCAAAAAAATATCAATCACCTTTTGTTAAAATTCACTGAAATGACAATTCTTTTCCATGCTTCTAAGTTCCAAGCGAAAAAAATATTCCTATTTTTGAACCTCTGTGAGCTATGAGCTATAGCTTCCCGCTATTGACAGTTCCGATAAAAATTCAGCTTTGTTTAAAAAAAAATTCAGATCGATGCCTCAGAAACTGTGGGATACATACGCAGGAACGATACTGAAAGATTGGATTGATAATTACTGAAAACAAGGCATCCATTGCAGGCTCGAAAAATTGTTTAATAATGTCAATATATCCAGAAGCATTTAAGAAACCATTTATAAATACCAATTCATTGCGACCATAGTAAAATATAGTAATTCGTGTTTGGTTATCACTGTTCTTTTTTACAATTCTTCTTGTGGTCTCCTCCGGAGGTACAGAATTCCATCGGACTGGTTCAAACTTATTTCTTATCTTCTAGAGTCCAATATCGATGTTCTCGCGCAAAAATCAGCCGTGCCGTGCACATTTTTGCATTTAGAGAAGGTTTTTTTTCTTGGGCTTCAGCTTTGAGCTTAGCTCCATTGAAGTTCAAAGTCGGTTCCGCATGCTTAGGTTTCGGTCCATCCTAATTGATGCTCTTTTCATTGTGAATTCACTTCAAGAACCTCTGTCCAAAGATCTAGATGCGTCACATAATTAGAATTATAACTAATAGATCTTTAGAATGCACACGTATGTAATTCCTTTGCAATTTTTTCTTTTAAGTAATAATCACACTTTTTTGAGCACT
This sequence comes from Bactrocera correcta, assembly GCA_027475135.1. NCBI lineage: Eukaryota > Metazoa > Arthropoda > Insecta > Diptera > Tephritidae > Bactrocera > Bactrocera correcta. The sequence continues at coordinate 45,616,153 of CM050325.1, forward strand.
TTCATTCACGATACCTTATTCATATTGTACAACAATCTGCTGAAGAAGGCTTAAGGCCCTGGGCTCCATATACATACATTAGCAGGGATCACATCACCTCAGTAGCGCCCGGCAAACTCCTGGAACTATTCAGGCTGCTGGAACTTTGGGAAGACATGTGATATAGGAGGGGGCACAATAGATCCTAGGTCGCTCATTAATAATCTAACTATCTATCTATATTCACCATAATTCAAATTAAAGGAAAAATTGAAAGCAATAGTAATTAACGCAATCGTCAATAGTTACTCAGACGAATTCCACATAAGTCCTTAACGCAAGCAACTTAAGTTACTCGGAATACAGCAATATAAAATTACATTTTAAAATTATTATATAAAATTACGTTTAACATTTTATTGGCCTTTAGTGTATATATAGACAGACTCACTGATATGGCTGAATCAACTCATGACAAACTTAACATACATATATAATGATAATTTTCCATTCTACAAGTTATACATCCTTTCTTCGAATACTTCATATATTATGATATTTAAAAAGTTAACCCACTTTTCTGTAATATCCTGGACGGACAAATGTATGCAATGGCCAGCTTAACCTTCATATGAATCAGATTCTTATCACAGATTTAAAATATTAAAGGAGTTCTATATCCCAGGAAGATTTAGAAATATTCCTCAAGGTCAAGGTGAAGTTTGGCACTGTTGCTTCAGTAAAAATTTTATACAGTACAAAATCGAGTTCATTTCGAAACCATTCAAAGTAAGTGTACAATGTTTATACCGATTCTTGGTGAAATTTAGATGATGTGATTTTAGATTATTCTTATTGTTTAGGAGTAGTATAGACCCGTAAAGAAATTGGTATAAAATTAAAAAAAAAGTTTTGAAAATAGCAGTAAATAAAGTTGCTTGAGCATCGACGATTAACAGTCAGAGATCTTTGTGGCATCGATGGAATATCGGAAGGATCAATGAAAACCATTTTGAAAGGTCATTTGGGCCTAAAGAAAATGAGAGCACGATTTTTCGAAAAACAGCGACGCGTTAACGTCTGTGAAACAATGTTTTCCGACTACCATAATGTCATGAACCGTATTATTACTAGCCGATGAGTCTTGGACATACATATGCTTACGACCCGAAACAGACTATCAATCGAGCCGAAAACCCCGTCAAAGCAGCTCAAAAATCATGTTGTAATGTTGTCAGTTTTCTTAAATTATCGAAGAATAGTGCACTCTGAACTCCTTCCGACCGGCCAAACTGGCAACAAGGAAAACTATTTGATCGTTATGCGTTTCGGGGATTTGAAAAAACGTTGGTACTAGTGTATTGGGGCCAAAGGAGATTACTTTGAGGGAGATGACGTAGATTTTAAAGAATAAATTAAAAAATTTAAAATTATGAACAAAGTCTTTCTATTTTTTGCTCAAATAGTAGTATACATTGCATTTTCCTTCTCAAAGGATACAATTTTTCGAACTACAACTCTCAACTAATTGCCATTAAAGAGTCATTGAAAAATCCAGAATGCTCAAATAAATATTCTGTAAAAAAACGCTGAAGAGACCTCTTATTATACTTATGTAGTCTTATATACATAGAAAATATGAGTTAGTTTAAAAAAATCTTGTTCTAATTTAGCAGGAATTAACAAAATATACAAAGTTTCGAACCCATACACCTGCATACATATGTATGTTTGTAGAAATATCTAGCGTTGATAAGACTTTAAGTCAGCCTACTCTGTTGCTATCATTATACAGCATATAATACCTTAAAATACATTTCTAACTGATAAATGTGCTTAAGTTTGGAATACTGTTAATCCGTCTGGTGTTAAAAATAAAAACTGAAATAAACGAACGCGACACGTAAAGTACATTGCCCACCATAGAAAAAAGGAAAATTTCAAAAATATGTATTTGTTTCTCCTAGTTCTCTTTTATTCAGCGAATCTTCAACTTGTTTAACCAATTTAAAATCCCCTCCCGAAACTCTTCTCCAAGTATAGATCACTGCATTTGAATCACAGAAAGGTGTGGCCGATAGGACAGTCTTAGCCTTCTTCGGAACAGGTGCACTGGCGGCAGTCCACTGTTCCAACTGCTCTTTGGTCTCTTATGTCTCGAAATGTCGCGAAATCGCATAGAAATGCATTAAAAATGCTTCTTTCAAATCATATTATGACAGATGAAGCTGAACTGAATGGTGCTCGGAACTATTTCATACCTATAGCTTGCAGAATCCAAGACATCCCAAAAGATTCATTTACAATATAAAAAAACTCTTTGGATCCTAAAATTGCCGAGATAGAAAGGGCTGATATCTTTAAAATGGAGAATGCGATCAGTTAGACTTCCATTCAGTTTCGAATGGCTTCACCGCACCAATAAGTTATAAATCTCCATGGCTTATAACACGTAAATTATCCAAATTGTTGGAACCTTGTATACCTTCGCCCAGGCTACAATATTCTCAAGAACACTATATTTACCGCTGAGAGCTTAGCAGTCTGTCCTCACTAGAAATAACATCAAGCCACTTGCTCGTTTGGGCGCCTGGTCACTGCGGAATCGCTGGAAATTGAAAAGCTGATGAGCTAGACAGAGGGGCACCCCTGCTCACGTCCGAATGGGACCGGTCTGGATCTCCATCATGCGTTCTACCATTGGACCAATGTACCTCGCGTGCACTTAGCAGGCGCTGGTCGACGACCAGTTCCTGTGCGACTGTGGAGTCCTTATGGCCTGCAATAGAACATACGAGATCTACTGAACTACTTGCTTAGAGCAAAGTTTATCATGCCACAATTGTAGGAGTTCTTACTGGACACTGTCATCAATACGATAAGGCTTAAAGGCCTGTTGGAACTTATTTGTGAAAGTTGTATGGAGGGGGATGAGGCGCTTTCTCCGCCATTGTCCATGTCCAGCCTTTGCAAGACTGAGACTGAAACATCTCGGTAATCTTACCGCCGGCGTACATACCCAAAACTGAAATTAGCCGTCTCAACAAATTTGTGACAAGCTCAAGCACTTTGTCGATCTTTAAGTGTTGTATGATCCAGTTTTTAGGAGTTTATAGGTACCCTAACGAACCGGCGTTCTAAGTTATCCAAGTGGAATACTTCATGGATCGACCTTTTAACCTAACCTAACCTACAGAGTACTTAGGTCCAATATCGTTCAACTCTCTCACCGACTTCATATAGTGCATGCTTAGTGCAACCATGTGAAGCCATAAATGGGAACCGAAAAGAGGATTTCACATAGTGACTATCGGATGACTGAGAATCTTTCGGATAAATTCTTATGATAGAAGCTTTGCTTTTATATTTGTATTAACTGTTGGGAGAAAATTTGGACAACAAAGAAGACTCTTTCCATAATTTATTTTATTTTTTTATATGTTGGAATTCTTCACCAATTGAATGAGAAACAAGAACTTTTGCACTTACGCCCATAATGACTTCGTTACCAACATCATCTCGACCCGCCCTATCTTAAAAGCTCGGTATTTTAGCAATATTTATGTGAAAACTAAATTCCTTCCTTCATCTCTCATTTCAGCACTTGACCACCAAAAGGTGCAAATGGCAACTCACGTCCTCCTGTTATCTGCTTAGACCAGACAAATCATTCTGCGTTACCGCCTCGGAATTTCATATTTGAAATATTTAAACTACACAACCAACATAACTGCATATACAATAGGGTACATGGCGAGATATACCTTACGAACGACGTAGCAAAACAGTGAATGAGTGCGAACGCCAAAGGAGGGCAGCAGCTACACTTTTTTATTTAATAATATTGACAGAGAGCGCTCTCGCCATAAGAGAGCAGCCGTCAGAGCCGCAGCGCTTGTATACGCTTGCAGAGCAGCCCAAAAAGGCAAAAGCCGAACGAGTCAAAACAAAGTGTCTACGAAGAGACAGCAAAAGCAGAGCGCCAAATAGCCTGGCAAGGCAACACACACCAAAAACACTAAAAAGACCCCCACAAATCCACAAGCTAACACACATACATGCCGCCACACACATACCCCCCAGCGAACAACAACAACAGCGAGAGCAATAAAAACGCATCGAGCACTACTAACTAGCAAAGGCAAAAACTACAGCGCTGTGAGCGTTTCTAAGCTGTGTGCGAGCAAGTTGAGTGGCCAGGTTTGCTGGGCCACAGAGCTCAGTTGACTGCAAAGCGTTTGAAATTTTTAAGTTTGCGAAACTCACTCAGTCACTCAGTCAGTCAGTAGTCAGTATTTATTTGCTCAGCCGAGTGACGGCCGCTTGGAGACGGTACGCGCGGCATTTAAGGGTTAAACACAAAAATTGTTTAAAATAAATTACTATTTGAGCAACACCCCTTTGCGGCCGGCGAGATCCGCGAGCGAGCGTACCACGAGCGTTGGTCTGGCATAGCGACGGCGTCGTCGTCGTCGTCATAATCAAAGCACGTTTTTCCTTAGCTGGCTGCGGCACACATACTACCACATAGAGACTCTAAAATATATGGTTATGTAGCGTTAGCTATGTTTGGCCAGTGAAATAGACAGACGATACGGCACGCTGCCGTAAAGCGACAACAAAACATCGTGTAAAATCAACGAATTTGACTGCCTCTACGATTTGGCGTCGATTGTGACGACGCTTACCTACCCAAATATCCAAAAAAAAAAAAATCTTTAAGCAACGATAGACGCACAGGAGAATGGCTGAACAGTTGGCCGGTCGGAACGTCTTGCTTCGTTAAGCTAGTGCCTGTTGTTTCCCTGACTGCGTGCGCTTGTCTGCTTGCCTGACTGCCTGCCTTACGCGTAATCACACTACGAAGGAAGTGGAAGCCGACGGTGGAAAAAGAGAAGCAGAGCCGGAGGCAGAAGAAAACTCGTCGTCATCGGCGTACTCATCGCCTCGTCGTCATCGTCATCGTCGTCGTTGCCGTTGTTATCGTCGGCTGTGTGCGCGCAGCGCGCGTGAGTGTGTGAAATCAAAATCCTCAAAATTGTCGCTGCCTGCCTACGGTTAACTACTTCCTTCAGCATATCCAGACAGATTCACATTTAGTACGAGATCTGTGCGGTACGGTGCGTGACGGCAATATTTTCGGTTTAAGCGGCAAACACAATACGATTTTATTTCGTTACGAAGTCGACTGAGCTCGATTGAAATCGTTCGTCTCGTTTCGTTACGATTTAGGCTGCTGCTGCTGCTGTTGATTCAGTGCGCTGCTGCGGTCAGCAAGAACACATAAATCCAAAAAAAAAAACAAAAATCAGAAAATAAAATTGTCTATAAAAAGTGCAAAATTATTGGAGAAACTTGTGGCCATACTAGTTGTGCGGTATCGCAGGTCATCACTACTACCACACACAGGTACAAACGGATATGGGTATGAAAAATGCAAAACAACAACAACAAGACACAACTAATGACGCAGAAAAGTAGTTGTGGAAGGTAAGCAGCGCATAGAAAGTTGCAACATTGAGCATTGTGAACATGCGACACGGCGCTAAGCAGCAGCATATACTATATACCGTCGTAGAAGACGCAGCTGAGGTAGCAGGACTTAAATATAGCGGCAGCTAAACGCTTGACGGCAGCGTTACGGACACAAAATACCAGCATTGTATACACGCAACAAGCATTTGAAGAACGTTGAACGCTCGAGTGTGGCATAAAGAAATTCGTCTAACGCGCAGACTAGACACAGCTAATAGCTAAAATAGAAAGACTAGCCGAAAACTAAGTAGGCTGCTAACCGTAACGAGTTTATAAAAATTAAAATACACACATAACGGCATAGAACGAATGTAATAAAATACGACTGTGGCGCAGAAATGTGGCAAAAGCAATAAAAATGATAGAAAATAATAAAAAAAAATAAGCGAAAAGTAAAGGAAACCTCACAGCTAGAAGGCCAGAAACCAGTAAAACGCCAAGCAAACGGAAAGAAAACTAAGAAAATTAAAGTGAAAATCCAACTGAAACACGCTGCGCTGCGGCTTTACTGCCTTTCTGACTGACTGACTGCCTGCCTGCCTGCCTGCCTGCTGCCTGCTTGACGCTCGCACACGCCTGGGCCGGCCGGACCAAAAGCAACAACAACAGTAACAACACAGTCTAGTAGTAGTGGGGAAATAGCGATAGCAAACAGCTAGAGGCACACTTTCAACAATTGCGCGACAAGCCAGCTAGTCATTCAGCCAGCCAACAAGCAAGCGAGCGACGCGTCGGCATGCGACGAGACGAAGCCGTTTTCGTAAAACGTAAAGAAAAGTGGCGAAAGAAAATTCATAATTTTTAATATTTAAAATTAAAGTGGAAGCAAACACACACAAACATACGCACGCACACGAATACGGGCACACAGCGCAAAGCGATGAAAATTGAGCGAAAATAGATAGCGGCAGTTGTAGTTGTTGTACGTATGTATCCATATATGTATGTACATACTTGTAGTGGTGTTAGTGAATAGAAAATATCTGCACAAGAAAGTGCAATTGAATATTGAATAGGCACAGGCACTGCCAAAGCAAAGCAAAGCGTGTGTATGCTCTCAAACCAAACCAAACCAAAACGTCAACGCCAACGTCAAGGCGGGGCAAAGGAAGCGCACGCTTACAACCACAACAACAACAATAACAAAAAACTACAATAAAATCACTCAAGCAATTGTTCAAATGTGTGCGCATGTGTGTGGTTAATTCAAAAGTAAAATCGAATTAAAGCGACGTATGGGGTATAAGCGCTGCAATAGTGTTAGTGTATAGGCATATACGCGCGTGTGTGTGTATGCGTATATAGTATATGTATTGTGTTGTCGGGCATGTGCTGAGTATATGCACTTGTGCTTTCTTTACAATTTTAATTTTAAGCAATTGTGAAGTGCTGTTGTTACAATATTAGTTAAGAAAAAATATAAACGAAAGAAATAATAAAAATTTAAATTAAAAAAATAAAAATTAAAAAAATTCAAATTAAAATTAAAAAAAATCAAATTAAAAGTTAAAACTGAAAAAAAATATATGTAGCTTAAGTTGAAACATTGCTGAAAATTACAGCAATAAAAACAACAAACAAAACTGGTCTACGCGCTTTCCATTAAACGGGAAGACCAACAAATTATGTGCCATTTTCTAAACTAATTAGTACAGTCGAACCGAGACTAAAGCATAAAATACAAAATAAACCACAAGTAATCAAATTAAATTGTTTAAAAATATGTATATAATAATTCATAAGTAATGAGTAATAACAAAAACAACAAATTTACATGCTAAGCTTAGTGTATTATGTGCTAATTACAACAAAAATGAAGTAATAGTAAATAAAATAGTGAAACACCGATATTTCCTATAATGCAAAGAAGCTTTAAAAATGCAACAATAACAAAAAAATAAAAATTGAAAAAAGAAAACAAGTGGAAATTAACAAGGTCGTAGGTATTCTTAACAGTATTATTAACACGTTAACACACAAACTTCCACCTACCAAACCAAAACAACACGCGTGACCCCCACAACGTGAAAATAAAGGGAAAATACAAAAAAAAAAAAAACAACAGCAAAAAAAATCCAATACAAAACAATCATAATAAAGCAACAGTGCACTGGCAGCACAACACGGTGCCACACAGCGCGCAAACACGACGCGACAAACCCACACAACAACAAAAAATAAACAACAACAACAAACACAAGCGAAAGGCGCAGAAAACACAGGCTGGAGCAAACCCGTGTGGAGTCGACGCAGACATACAAAAAGCGTGTGCCTGAATTAGAAAAATAACAAAAAACGACACAAACACACACATACCACAACAAGCTGAAAAAAGAAAAACGAAAATGTCCTGCATATCCAGCAATTTCAGCTCGTTCTTCCTCAATTCCCTCAACGATTCGTCAGAATTCGCCAAGTATTTGAGCAATGGCGAGTTAAAGTTTTCGTCCTTCGAGGATTTTCAAGTGTTCGGCTCGGGTGCGGGCGCTGGCACGTCACCAGCGCCGCCATCGCCAGCAGCTGCTGCCGCAGCCTCATCATCATCATTAACAGCGCAGCAGGCAGCATCGCAGCAACAGCAACAACAACAGTATTACAATGGTGGTGTTGGTAATAGTGGCAACCACAACAACAATGCCAATTTAAGCGCTGGCGCCAACACGACGGGGTTACCAAGCGGCATTGAACAGCCATATAATAATGGTGTGGCCGCAATGAATTCCATTGGTAATTGTGGCGGCACGGAAACGGCCAACACTTCCGCATTAACGCCCGCCAACGCCTCCAATACGGCACCGACCGGCGTGCAACAGCTGCAACATGGCGCACATTTGCATGCCGCACATCATACAACCCAACATCCCAACACTCATCTGTCACACCACCCGCACCAACATCCACATGCGCAACATCCTTACGCCGGTCATGCACCGCACACACCTGGCAGTCTAGCCGCTCCCAGCAATGCCTTTCATTCACACAATCACCTCGCTTCACCGCACCTGACAACAGCTGCGACGACGCCAAATTATCCGACAACGCCACAGCGTTGGACTACAGCTGCCGGTGCGAGTCCAATGGTCAGCGCCGCGTCCGGCACACCACATCCTATAACACAATTGCAGAATAGCAATCAATCGGGCACGCCTATTGCTGCCAATCCGAGTGGTGCACAGCATTTTGATGGTTCCTTTGAATTCCTAAAATACCTGCGTCACTCGAACGATTACAATAACAGCGAACCGCAAGGTGATGCTGCCGCCGGCAGCGCCTCAGCTGGTCAAGCGCAAGCTTCATCATCATCGTCGTCTAGCTTGATCGATTTGGATAGTAGCACGTCGCATAAATCACGTTCGTCACGCAAAGCCGCCGCTCTATTGTCTTCCGTATCGCGCACCTCGAATAGCCTTGATGCCAATGCGCTGGACGTCTTCGATCATGATTCCAAACACACCATTTTCGATATGCATCACATGACGGCTACAAATAGTTCCAACTCGAATGAATCCTCCATGGAGGTATCCAATTTGGCCTTTCCCAGCTCACACCTCAACGCTTCCAACTCGAATACTTCTTCCGAGGGCGCCGCCACTGGCAGTTCGGATTTCGCTATGCTACACTCGAGTTCGACGGCTAGCGCGCCCAAGCCATTGGCTACCTTCACCATCAAAGACAATTTTGATGTACATCCATCGCACAAGGTGGAGGAGGGCATATTCCAGCATATGAATAAGTTGCCGGCGAAGAAGAAGGAAAATTTGAAACAATTAGGTGTGCGTTTCACCGGTCAAATGACGCTCTCGGATAAATCGATAGTTGTCGAAAACTTCATCAAGTTCTGTCAGGTGAGTGTTTTACTTGAAAATCCATCACGCTTTAAGTTTGGCAGTCTCTTTTCGAAACATCGTTTCCTCAAAAACTATGTAAAATCTTAAATTTTCGTTTTTTTAGAATTCTTCTAAGAGTACACAATAGGTTTTTCGTCATTGTTTTGTTCGAAAAATTTACGTCAAATATCCAAGCAATTGGCATATAGCAGTCTTATACATGGCTGGTACGTGCATTATAAAGAAGATTCCTAGCTACAAGGACTTTCAGATATCCTCCGTAATATCGATTGCATCCTTGATAGCCTGGATCACTTCGTCATGAAGCCAAGTCCTTGTAGTTTCTTCTCTGCTTATTGTACTTACCTATAAATGGCGTACCTGGATAAATCTAAGCTGATCATTAATGAGGGGCAGACTTCTATCGCTAGATCCCTACACTCTAGCTTCAGACAACCAGATCAAGGAAGCAGTGGATGTTCAGCTCAGAAGCCCAGTTTATCTAAGCGACAATATCTAGATCTAGAGCTTGCTGACAGTGCGCTCAAAGGCAAGAATTCTCTGATCTCAATATCAATAGTCAAGCTACCTCGTTGTAACACTTGGTTGGATGTCTGGTTATAGCGGATTCGTTGAAATTCAGTATGCTTGCTTGAAGGCCAGCATGTTTAATTTTATAAATCTGGCAACGTGTCGGTACTTCGCTGCGATCTTGCGTTCTGGGCTGGTTAATAGCAAGCAAAAGGCGGCACACTTGCCCTTTACATTGCAGTAGAAACGAGCTGAGTCCAGGTTGTCCTATCAGGTTGAATCATCTCGGTAGTCAAACTTTTAGCGAACCTGCCTGAGATAGGCGAAACTGATATAAGCCGTCTCAACATATTTGTGTTGGACTAAAAGCGATTTGGCGAAGTAAGAGAGTAATTTTTATGTATCACAGCGCAACGAGGGTTTAAGCTGTCCAATCGCACTTTTTAACCAGACCTGACCTAAACTAAGACGGTATCTTTGGAACAACGGTTAGTGAATTCAGCTTCCATGGTGGAACTTTCCCAAATGGATTGAGGCTAATCGAATTCGCCATGACCCGAAATATGTTGTACTGGATTCCAGCATAGAAAAATTCATAAGCTACCGTGCTGTCTCCGGATCGAAAAGCCACCAATCATATCGATCATGTTGTGATATCGTCTCCAGTGTTTTAACATTCGTACGCTCCGAGGTCCTATTATTGACTCGGACCACTCTCTTGTCGCAGCCAAAATACGCACCCGCCTCTGTGCAGCAAAAAACGCACGTCAACAAATACAAGGAATGTTCGACGTCGAAAAGCTGCAATCACAACAGACATACGAACATCTTTATTGGCGTAGACACCGCTTTCACGGTTATAGCCGAGTTTACTACAGCATGTCAGTCGCTCTTTCTTTTCGCTGTCTGACGCCAATTGGAGATTTCAAGTGTAGCGAGGTCCTTCCCTACCTAGTCTTTCCAATGGATTGGAGGCCTTTCTCTTCCTTTTTATTCCTTCCTCTTCCTTCCTCTGCTCCCACCGATGAGAACTGAATCGAAAACCTTTAAAGCTGGAGTGTTTCCTTCCATCCGGACAACGTGACCTAGCCGGCGCAGCTGCTGTCTCTTGATTCGCTGAACTGTGTCAATGTCGTCGTTCCCCTCATACAGCACATCGTTCCATCGACAGCGGTATTCGCCATTGCCAATGCGCAAAGGATCATAAATATTCCGAGGAACCTTTCTCTCGAAATTCACTGACTTACTGTTAACGATCATTATTAGTTCTTTTAGAGAAATATTTCTATTTTCGCAGGACTAGACCTTCAGTCCAGCATGTATCCATACTTTGAGCATTATAAGTGAATTTAGCGAAACTATTAATGCTCAATCGATAGTCTGCAACAGTGTTATATAATATACATGCATATGTGAGTGGCTATGTGATTTTAATATTATAAGGATTCCCCTCTATTATTGATGGTGTGGAATAAGAAGGTTCGCTAGTTCGCTTTGCCGAACGGGTGACGGCACCACCCTGTGGTTATACTCAATTTTTCAATCACAATATTCACCTGTATTTATCGTGGTTACTGTACCTGCGACCAGATGAGAGCATGTGAATTGCATACCGTTATAATATATAATTTGCAGGTATATAGTGGTCTTATGTGCATATGTGTATATGCATTTATAAATAAACTAAATAGTTACATATATACATCTCAATAGTGTCATGTAATCGAGCAGTTATGTACTTTTATGTGTGATTGTGTGTGTGTTTGCAAGTGTATGTAGTAGTTTTCACAATTTCCATTTTAAAATATTTATTATATATTCACCATATATGTAATTTTTTGTATCATACATATGTGGAATAGTATGGCTTTCATGTGAATATGATGGGTAGCCGCCCGGCTTAAGTGTATGAAATTTGCATGCAAGTGTGTATATAACGGGTTACATATGCTAGTTATGTGGTAAATATGTACTATATTACTATTTATATATAATATATATATATAGTTGTGTTAATAGTTAATGTGCGCTTGTAAACTCTATGTTTGTAGTTCCTGTGTAGACACCTGCCAAAATTTACAATAGTCTGTATGTATTGAAATATGAATTTTTGGTTATTACATATGCATTTACAAACAGACTAATATGCATATTCGATATACACAGCCTTACAACAATTTACAACGACGACCAGCAACCTTCTACCTAACCTCACTGCTATAATAGCAGTCATAATATCGACAGTAACAAATATAAAATATATATGTATGTGTAAGCGCATGTAAAATAATTGTATGCCACATATGGATACATACATACATATTTCTACACTTGCACATTTATATGTGTAAGTATGTATGTGTGTTTATTGGTACTCATGTCTATGGCTTTTAAAGCTCGACAAATTGTGGGGTAGAGCAGTGTTAAAATAATTTATGTATATATAGATATATTTGTACACACATTTATATGTATTTATTTATGTATACACACACCTCTACATATGTAATAAACTTATTTGTAAAAGTTTTGTGGCTGAAATGAGCGAAATCGTTACAAAATTTTAGTCCCCAGGCAATGTGCATGTTCATATAGACTACAGACATACATGTAAATATACATACATACATATACACACATACAAAACATATCTAAGTACATACACCCTTTCCGCATACCAATGCGCTTCCCAGCGTCCACCCATCAACACCCATAGATTATCAGCATAGCACATTCCTTTGACTACCCGGTGACCATAGCACACACACACACATATGTATATATATGTATATATACATATATAAATGCAAACCAACAAACATACATACAAGTCCCACTTACACAAATATTAACTAGCTGGTGTGTGTGTGTCTGTGCTGTGTTCGAAAGCTTCCGAAAACCGAGTGACTAGCAGTGTGCAGCGTGTGGAGTGCAAAAAGTCATTTGGCCTCATTGTGCACATGAGTGCCACCCTCAAAATTAAACTAAATATTCATGCGACAGACGAAAGGACGAACAGCACTGCTACAATAATAGCACACACACACAACAGATATTTCTAATGTGTAATTCGGCCAGACCATCAGCCACCCACTTACACACCTAAGTCGATGTACAATTTTTAGTGCTTCTCGTACATCCTTCGTGTCTAATTTTTGAACTATGTCCGCAAACACACACAGTTTACATGTATGTATGTAGTTGTGAGCTACACAATTTGCACATACATATTTATAATAATTTTAAAATTGCGTACAATCTATATAAATTCATGCATACATACATACATACTTACAGAGTTGTTTTTATTGTTATTTGTACTCAGTTGCCTGTTATTTGCAGTTTCGAAAGTTAGTGCTCGTATACCTACAACAAACATCATTATAACTATGTATTTTCCTTTGTATATTTATAGTTTCATATACTTTATAGCATATGTATCATCAGCTGCCCATACGCGGAAAGTAGCAGCAAGTTCTGCTATTAGAATTAGGGAATTAGAAGGATAAAGCCGGAAAGAGTACGGACGTAGCGAGGAGGTATATTAGGTATCCTTCCTCTCTATTATCCTTCCTCTCTAGTTCCCTACTATACTTTGTGTAGTATCCTATATCACCAAGATCCTCCCTAGGATCCTCCCTCTCTAGGATCCCTACTATACCTCTTCTCCATTCACGTCTAGAGAGAATCTACTATCTCTACCTATACCGACAAGTCCAAAATGGACTACGAATTAGGTTCGGGTGTATACTCCAATGATAACAATGATCCACCTCTATTTCTATCTGCTAACCAAACGGTATTCGGAATAGAGAAGGCCTATGAAGTTCTATTGAATAACTACTGGAGGCACAGCCTGCCTTGTCGACTTCACAGATTAATTTCAACATAGTCAACAGCTGCAAGAGGGCTTTAAGCTCAATGACAGGTCGAGTTCACTTGTCCTTAATTTGGCTTTCCGGTTACAGGAACATTTTCGGCAACGTAAAGACAGACGAGTTAGCTCGGAGCTAGAGGCCTCTTTAGATGAATCCCGGACTGAGCTAATACTGTGCCCGCTAGGAACGATCATTTTGTACAAATCGCACATAGTACAAGAACAATACGCCAAACAGACTTCATACGCAACAAACCTCAGATATGCACTGACCGCCATTCACAGTAGAGTCATTAAAACCTTCACCGACGCCCTCTCAGTCAATGGCGTTCTTGGGTCAAACCACCACCCATTGCAGAAGAAGAGTTTGAGTTGCCGCGATAATCGAGAGTGGCTCTTGCGCAGCTTTGACCTGCATACTGTAGTCGGTTAAACTCCTACTTATCCAGAATAGACCCAAGATATGTCTAACATCTGACATAACCCTCTCATTGCGTGCCTAGCTTACCCCACACATCTGACACCACTCTCTCTATAGTCTAACCCCCGTCGAACCAACACGTTTGCTGCGCTTACCTTTAAATGACCTCGATGACAATTTATCTAATCCTTACCATACCGTTACAACAACAAGCTACAACCGATATATGACAGGAGAAGAACAAGCTGCCTACCATCTAGCTCCAGTAATAGCATACAGAGTTTGTCCGAAAAATAATAGGACTGAGTCGATTTAAAAAAAAGTTTATTGAACCAATCGTTACAATTCTTTAAAAACTTGTAAAGTAGATTGAAGGCATCACGGAAGGCATTCTCCAGAATAGGCTTGAGAGCCGAGGTGCCTGCTTCTTGGATCCCCATTCATCGGCCTAGGGCGGCTGCGGATGCGTTGGGATGCCGGCCTCGGTTAAGTAGCTGTACACAAGAAAGGCTGTTGTCGTGATGCAACTTCCAATCGGCTGCGATGTCTTGTCGGGCCCGATTGACCCTTCGTTTGAGTCTCTTGAGGATTTCCACGTTAAACTCGGCGTCGACGCTTTGTCCAGGTGGAACAATTCATAGTGGACGGTTCCACTGATAACCAAAAAGACAAACATTGTTTTCACTTTGGATTTGCTCATTCATCAGCGACCTCTTCTCGGTCCTTTAAAAGGCCTGGTGCTGACGTCTCTGTACCGAGTTTCGCACAGAATTTTAAATCGCGTACCTCTGCTGTAACGAACGCTGCATTTTCGGCTTGCACCACTCACAAAAACATGTCGCGCGGAAATGTTTGTCCTGACTCTCCAGATGCTCGGAAGCAACTGACCATTCGCTCGTTCGTTAGACAGGAACGCCAGTCGGTGCGCGCACGCTCCGAAGTACAGTGACGGCGGAAGAAAATCAGTCCTATTACTTTTCACACAAACCCTGTAGATAGATTTGATCAGTTTCAGGTGGTCTTGCGGTACTAAATGAGAGCCACATTTTGAATTGAAATCAGAAAAAGAAGAAGAAAATAGAGATACTCGTATTTAGGCTCTACAATAGATACAGATTCAGTAAAGCTCATTGTCCGGTGTTTTGACAACACTTTGACTGTTCTATGAAATATGGCTTTCCTCTATTTTCAACATCAAGAGTTTGTAGACCATAAGTCGCAAAGCATACCTCAACTCTCACTCTATCCATCTAGGCTGCGGCATCGGTTGAATAACGTTGACCTTTACTAACTTTTTGAGTTTGTACTGAACTCAGTTTTACGCGGGAGTCACTTCCCCTCTAAATGACCCGACGATATAACGATGTTTTACACTGAAAATAATCGTTCAGTTGTGTTGTGGTTATATTTTGTGTAATACGAATTATTTCGAAAACTTCGACACTTCAGAAATTCTGGTATAGAATTATTTCAATATAGATGAAATTATATAAAACATAGAAACATGTGGTATAGAAAAAATTTTCACCATGAACCAGCCAAAAATACGATAAACTATGTATGGACGTGGTACAACCTCAGCACAATTAGTATTTCACATTTACAAGCCCTTTGGGGCGCATTAAATTTTAAAATGGCAGTTTGCACCAAAGAAGCATGATTTGCGTAATTTTAGAAATTTGAATAATAAAATTGTTTCTATTCATACATGAGTGTACATACACACATATGTTATACGTGGATGCAAATTTGCATATAAGATAGCCATAATTAAATAGTACAGGGTGACACATAAATCTATCAACTTGCAAATGTTAGCTACCATCTATACGCTTTTTCTTTGCTCGCAGCACTTTTTTTTGCTCAACAAAAGACTGCAAGTAAATGCAACAAAAACGTTAACGAGTTGAAATCAGTACAAAAGAGTACGCGAATACCTCATCAGAGTGGTCCCAGGAGCAAGTCATGACTACCGCAACCCAAATAGTTATATGTATTGTAAGAATTACCGTTGAAATTCACACATTGTACAACTTCTAAGCCCAGAATGCTTAAGAAGAACGATATCTTGTATACAAGAGTTTCAGTTATAACTGACGGTTCGGCCTTAAGAAACACATAGAAACTTTAACAGATATATCAGTTAGCGCTAGTGTTGTCAACTAGTTAGTTAACTAGGAGTATAACTGATATCTTCAGTGCTACCAAACTTTTTTTTTAGTTATTTTAGGCCAGTGTTACCTTCGTGTTGGCAAAAAATTTAAGACTTATATGTTTTTGTTGAAAACGTAGGGTTCGACACAGAGAAGAAGAAGAATGTCCTCAAAATAAAGAAACGAAACACAATAGCACTACCTCAGCGGCCATATTGCAACGTAACTGATATATAGAGGGTTTCAATAAGAGCGCTACAAAAGAAACAAAAACAGTTTGTGATATCATTGAAATTTTTTACTTCTCAATCTCTTTTGCATGGCCACCACGGGCACGTTTGCAGAAGTCCAGATGCTGAATCCAATTTTTTACGGATTTCAAGCATAAATCGGCCGATACTGTGGCAATTTTACTTTCGATTTTGTACGAAGTTCGCTAGCTTGTTTGCATTTATCATAGGCTTGACGTAGCCTCACAGAAAATAGTCTAAAGGCATCAAATCGCACGACCGAGGCGGCCAATTGACTGGGCAAAACGCGATCACCAAACTTAGTTTTCAATAAATCGATTGTGACA
This sequence comes from Bactrocera correcta, assembly GCA_027475135.1. NCBI lineage: Eukaryota > Metazoa > Arthropoda > Insecta > Diptera > Tephritidae > Bactrocera > Bactrocera correcta. Next base: position 45,633,053 of record CM050325.1, read on the forward strand.
CTCGCTGTGTGGTTTGCGGCGCCGTCCTGTTAGAACCACGCATTGTCTAAGTCCATATCATCCAATTCGGGCCAAAAATATTCGGTTATCATTGAGCAGTAGCGATTCTTCAACACTTAAGAACGACGTGTGAGAGACTGCCTTGAGTCTTCCTCAATTGTTGCGCTTGCGGCAGCACTATTTTCGGCACTACGGGCACTTCTTTTCATTAGACGCTGAATTGTTGATCTGAGAGGACGATTATGACGACCATAAATTGGATGTAGCGCTCTTAAAGTTGAGGCAGCTGACTTCGAAATTCGGTAGTAAATTTTAATAATTTCGACTCGGTGTTGGATCGTATATCTTTCCATAATGAAATGGCAAACCGTACTGGAGGAAAATGACAAAAGAGCGGAAAAAAATATGGCGTTTGCTGTCCCTATTGGTCTACTTTTGTAGTGCCTTATTGAAAAACCCAAAGCCCAAAAGGCTTGGCTAACTTGACTTTATATAGACTCAGACGTTTTACGCGTATTTTGGATGTTACAACCTTCATGGCAAACTGAACATACCCTGCTCATGGTCTAAAAATACCTTTGCTCCACCCTGTACCTTTATAAATATTACTGAACTGCATACACTTGCACACATTTCCATAAATTTTATCATTTAAGCCACTGTACGAAAATATTACTCTATCACAATCGCGCCATTACAGCGTTATTTAAATATTCAAAGGGTTTAAATTACCAAAATACCGCACGCGCAAGTGCCACTCGCTGATAGCGCCCACCAAAGCGCTCATCCAACAGCACACACGCACCCAGCAGCGCCTCGACTCTTCGCCGCCAACAATCATATCACTGTGTACACACAACGACACATCGCAATGTACATATGTATGTGGATAAGCTGCATATTTATGCACGCTTGCGTGTGTAAGCGCTATCAGCACTCACACATACATACATACATTGCGCTCGACATCATTATCAACACCCGAAATTGTTGTGTGTGGCGATTGCGAACTGTGGCATCAACACTTGACGGCGCGCGTCCGTTCACACGTCCAACGCATCATCGGCATCATCATCGTCTCCGCCATTGCCATCTTCATACAAAAACAAACACTCGGTGCTGGGCGTTCATGCTCAGATGCAAGGTGTTGGGGCACGGCATGGCAAAGGCAGTCGTGACCAAAGTCGAAGTCAGAGTTTCGACTTCGGTGTGGAATTGAAAATCGCTTTGTGTGTGATAGCGTGTAAAGACTCGGGCGCTTGTACGTGGGTGTGTGTGCTTATGTTGGGAAGTGAAGCTGTTAGCCGCGCCACCACGCATGTCTTTAACTTCCGCCCGCCACGTAGATATGTATATCAAATTAAAGGTGGTTGTTTGGTTAGTTAGTTTTTGCGTTAAGAAATTCTAAACTCCAGAACTACACGGAGACATAACGGGTGTTTTTTTAGATGGATGGTTTTACTTTTTTCGGAGTTGGTTTTAACGACTGCTTTTCGAATGTCTTCTCGACAGCTGTTACTTGATTTGTACTCAGTTGGGTTCGCCATTTCATAATGAGCAGACTTACTATGAAGCAATGCTTGCGAATCGTGCAAAATTGTTACCAAATTCGGCTCGTGTGAGTCGTGAACCATGACAATATCTGATGAGTTGACTTTACGAGTTTTCGAGGTAAACGTTCTGCGGAAGATTTATGGTGCTTTGCGCATTGGCAACGGCGAATATCGCATTCGATAGAACGTTGAGCTGTATGAAGACATTGACATAGTTCGGCGAATAAAAAGACAGCGGCTAAGGTAGCTAGTTCGATTGGACGAAAACACTCCAGCTCTGAAAGCATTCGACGAAGAAGACCTCCACTCCGTTGGAAAGACCAGGTAGAAAAGGAACTGACTTCACTTGGAGTCTCCAATTGGCGCCAAAAAAACGAAAAAGGGAAAATCGGCTATAACAATATATCACGCGCTTCGTTCAACACTCAATCGACAAAATCGCCCAACAGAATCAGTAATTCGAGCAAGTGCTTTAGTGGATAAAGCACATATGCCGTCTCTGATCGTACAGGTCGTAGCCTTATTGCTGCTGTGAAGTAGAGTATCGAAAAGGACCCGAATGAGTCCTTCAACTCGAGCAAACACTGAAGCCGAACGATCATCAAGCGTGTCGCACGATCGGTTAATGACCCAAAAACGTGCTGGCTACTGATCAGAAGTTAATTTTGTTCATCGCTTAACTCGCACTTTTGGTTGAATGAGTATATAATAAGCGAAATTGTCACATTTGGAGTGATTCTAATCCCCAAACCATTGTTGAGACGGCGTTAGATGCTTGAAAAGTCAATGTTTGTTGTGTTCTATTGGCAAAGCGAACTATATTTCTTCAAAAATGAAGAGGTTGATAATGTTACAGTCAATGAGGAACGCTATAGAGACATAATTATTGACATTTTCATGGCCGAATTGGAAAATGTTCCAACCAAGACGATGTACCTGCCATATAACCAACGATACAATCAATTTATTGATGTAAAGTTTTGGTGTTGCGCATTATTTCGCGTTGTGGGTTTGTGATGCGGTTTTCAAGTTCGTGCGATTTAACAAGGCTGTACTATTTCTTTGTGGGGTTATGTGAAGTCGACTGTCTACACTGAGAGCCACAAGACAATTGACGTCTTGAAGAGATTATTCGGCGCTTTATTGCTGACATTCGGCCCAATTGCTGGGAAAAGTGTTCGAAAGTTGGACCTCTCGACTGGAATTTATTCCAACCATTCGCAGCAATCACTTGCCTGGAACCGTTTTTAAAACATAAAGGCAAAAGCCTTATCATTATAACAAAGCTAATTTCTTGGCCATAACATTAGGTTAGGTTAAACTGGTAGGCCAATTAGCCACGCGCAAAACAGTTTTGGTGTTTTGCGATACCAGATAGAGTTCAAGTACTAGGCCCATGAAGAGTAGTCATCCTTTAGAATGCATGCGCTTGACGCGAATTTCAACAGACTCTGTGGCCTCACTATCGATACCTCCTCCAGTGTAACATACTGTGGGAACCCCAGATGCTTACAGCGTAGTCTTGGCACCAGACAGTGATCAGTTAGTATTCCGATTATTTACCTACAGTCTCTGCTATCGAGTACCAATAGGAATTTTGTTTACTTTCGATCTACTGTTTTGATTTTCTTTACCATGTTTCTGTCGAGATCTTTGTATAGACAATGCATGGGTATGCCAATGTTTATCGCGTCTTCAGATATTAGCTGCACACAATTCTTGGCAATCTCGTCCACCATTTGCCCATGATGCCTTTGTGGTTCGGCACCCAGTAGAAGTGAAGTTGCTTACTTCTGGCAACACTTTCCATTGCTGCCCTGCTCCCCAAGAGATTTCGGGCCGATATGTGGTACGAGGTTACTGCCTTGATTGCTACTTGGCTGTCTACTAGATGTTGACTCTGGAATTGCTTGCAGGTGCATTAGAGGTCAGCTCCGCTGCTTTCGCAATAGCATAGATCTCAGCTTAAAATATCCTGGAGTGGTCCGGCAACTTAAAAGGTTGCCTTATGCCTAACTCTGGAGTGTTGGCCATAACCTTAAATGTTATGCGTTTTATTTCTTCTTAAAAACCAAATATTAAAAACACACCCTTTAATTACATATACATATGTACATGCATACATACACACGAATCTAAAAAGTTTTTCAGGCACTTGCCTAAGTTATCAAACTTCTGGTAATCATATGCACATAACTATGAGAATGTATGTATGTATGTTTGTAAAAATATATTTCTGCTTCTCATGCATTATCCTAGTTACATGTTCTCATCTTACTATCTACACTACCCCATAGAAGTACATGTTAAACGCACATACACGTACATACATATGTACATATATGTATATACGACTGTATGTGTGCGCATGGATTTCTACTTCAACCCATACACTCAACGTCACCTTCTAATGCATTTTATCTAAAACCCGATCTCCACACACTCATCACAGACAGCAAGAGCACCACCCCAGAAACCCTAACCTCACTCTACGCTATTGATTTTTAACATAATCAAAACCCAAAATACACACATATCCTTTATGGACACACACACTGTCGTACATATGTAAATAAGTTTTCACAATCATAAGTAGTACGTATGTCTGTACGTAGATATGTATACAAGTATGTGTGGCTTCATGTGTCTTCATATGTGTTTCCATTTTCATGCTTGTAATGATAAGTTTACAGCTCAGTTTTCGGCGCACTCACTCACACACACATAAGCGCTGTGGGTGTTTGCTGGGTGTGCATCGGGCCTACCATAATCGCAGCACACACTCACACTCACACACACATCGAACTAAACTTTAAGTTCAAATCAACTCATACGAATTTCTACTCATGCTTGAACGTGTGAAGATATGAATATGTACATATGTGTGCGTGTGCGTGTGTGTGATTAAGCGTGGTGGTAGCAACCCTTTGCTGCTGCTGGGCTCACTGTTATCGTCGCCGTTACGTTGCTTGCTGGCGTAATGGCTTCATTAAAAGTTTTCTGAAATACATATTTCGTATCTTTTTTCCACAATGCAGATGAAATATTAGGCACATTTAACTTTGCAACTTTTATACCCAGCACACATTGAGTAGGAATGTAGTTTGATAATCTTTTTTGTAGGAAAAGTTCATGCAATCTAAGCGGAATTTTTTTTTATTATCACTGTCTTTAAACCACAAAAAAAGTGCTTTTGAAGGGTACAAATTATTCAAAGAGGGTCGTGAACCTATTGACGACGAACACCGTCCAGGACGGCCATTAACATCTCGACGCACGATTAATAGTCAGAAATATCATTGGCATCGTTGGAATATCGGAAGGACCAGTGGAAACTATTTTGAAAGATCATTGGGCCTAAGAAAAGAGAAAGCATGATTGGCTCCAAAATCTCTAAATTTTTTCGAAAAACAACGTCGCGTTAATGTCTGTGAAACAATGCTTTTCGACTACCAGGATGTCATTAAACGTATTATTACAAGCGATGAGTCTTGGATCTATGCTTGTGACCCAGAAACAGACGGTTAATCGACCGAATATCATGGCAACGGTAGGCCGAAGAAAAAAACACATCAAAGCAGGTCAAAAATCAAGGTTATGTTGACAGTTTTCTTTGATTATCGAGCTGTGGTACACCCTAAATTCCTTCCGTGTTACGCGCCGTTTGCGCGAAGCTATTTGTAAAAAGTGGTCGGTAATGTGGCCCGAAAACTATTGGAATCAAGACTACAGAATCGCTTAAAATGTTTCAAAAGTGTTTTTGGCGAATCGTTTTTACGACAAACAGAGTATTTGAGTGGCAAACAGTATTTAGTGCAGGCCGTGAAGTCATCGAAAACTTGTCTCATGCGAGTCCATCCATCTCTATCAATGACGATAATATCGAAAAAGTTATGAAAAAGTGCTTGAAAATCATCATGTTGGCAACGAAGATAAAGAAGAGGCGCTCAACATCTCTTATGGATCGACTCTTGTTGAGTTTTGGTTAATAATAATAATAATTTGGGTATGAAGCGTGTTAATGCTAGACTCATACCAAAAGTCTTGAATATCGACGTCAAAGTAGTGGTTGCAAAAAGAGATGCTTGGAAAGGGTTAGGTGATCAAAAGGGCATTATTACTGTCATTTTATGATATGACGTCGAAACTATCCAACAATCTAGCCAACGGCGCTCCAAAAATGAGTCGAATCTCACAAAAACACGTCATAGTTGGTTAAAAATCTATGTTATTTCCGTTTTTTATAATAATTTGGTTTGGTTTACCGTGAATTCGTCTGTTCTACAAGATCAAATGGTAACTAAGGAATACTACTAACATTTTGAGGCGTACCATAAGTACCACATTCGTTGGCAACAACTGGATTTATGGCCAAAAATTTATGAATTTTTCACCACGATAACGCGCCGTCTTTGTGACTGACTTTTTGGCCAAATACGAATAGTGAACATTCGCTCAGCAAACGTATTCGGCAGATTTGGGTCCCTTTTTTTTGTCTGTTTTCGGAATTGAAAAATTCACATCAGCCATAAGTCCATTGAAGTCATTAAAAGTCTTTCGCTAAGGCAATGTAAACCACCGCAATCGAAACATATAACAAGTGTATGGGAAATTGGCAATCTTATATCCTCAGGAGCTATTTTTAAACTATTTTTTGTTAGTCCGGGTCAAATTTGATCAGATGTGTAGATGGTATCTAATCATTTAAGCTTTGGCAATCTTATATTTTAAAAGCGGGAACAAACACTGGTATTAAAATACATGAACAAGTTCTTTGTCGGTCCGGATCAATTGAAATGTAATCATTTAAACATTAGTAATCTTATATTGGCACAGGAGCCTATTTTAAAAGGGGAGAACAAACACTGGCATTAAAATATGTAAAACTTTTGCCAGTCCGGGTCAAATTTGATCATATGTGTAGATGAGATCTAATCATTTATGTACATAAATATACATTTTGTAGAGTCTCTTCTGTGTGATACTAACAAAATGGCTTTTGTTAGAAGAAAATAGTGCTAAAGTATTTTATCTACCGACGAAATTTCATAAAAAAAATTATTTCAAAAATTCAAGTTGCTTTCCAAAGTAAACAGGACTTAAAAAAACCGAACAAATGGCTTTTCGGCAAAATCAAATTATTTTATTCAAATTAGTCTCCTTTTCTTCAATACAGCTTTTTTCATGGTCCAAAAGCATGTCGAACGAGTGGTTTAGCTCGTTGGCCGGTATGGCCGCCAGTATGCCGGTGCAAGCTTTTTGAATGGCCTCTACGTCTGCATAACGCTTTCCTTTCATGGGTAAATGTATTTTTCCGAAAAGGAAGACGTCGCACGGTGCCATAGCAGGTGAATACGGGGAGTGGTTAATGTTTAAAATGTGATTTTTTGTCAAATAATCGGTTAATGATGTCTTTCGAATGTTGGATTCTGAACCATTTTTGGCCGTCAGCCAATTTGTGCGGAACAACCCGTGCACTCACCTGTCGTAAGCCCAAATGTTCGATCAAAATGCGATAAATCGATGTTTTGGAGATGTTCAATTCCATTTCCATGAATTTCAATAATGATTTTGGTTGATTTTTGATTAATTCACGCCCAGTTTCGATGGATTTACCGGTTATCACAGATTTTGATTGACCCATATGTTGATCGTCATGTATGTTCTCACGACCACTTTGAAAACGTTGAAACCACTCGTGCACTCTGCTACGGGATAGACAAGCTTGTTTCATCAATTGAAGCGTTTCGGTAAAAGTTTTACCAATTTTAAAACAAAATTTAATGTCGGCTCTTTGTTCAAAGTTCATTTTCGCACCGATAACGCAAACATATTAACACTTAAAACGCAATAACTTCACTTAGAATCAATGAAATGTCATGAAATTCTCACTGCACAATCGATAAAGATAGCAGATCTTAATGCACCAGTCGACATATAGATGGCGCTACCAGGGGGCGCTAGATTCAAAATGTCCTGTCTACTTTGGAACGGACCTTGCATAATGCGATTATACATTCGACAATTACTCTACATTTTAGATTCACGTCTCTATTAGATCGGAGAACTAAGCTATAGTGTTTTCATTTATTTAAAGCTGACGATAAATGGCACTGTGTAAACATATTTGAGTTTTTTTTTTTTGATAAGAAGGCAGAATTCTTCTTTTGAAATATATCATGAGAAAAATAGGGCTTTTTGGAGGACATTTCCTTCTCAACTGTGAATTAATATCACAAATTTCAAATGTATGTTACACAGGTTGGATGTAATTATAATTGTAGTCAGCAAGAAATTTAAGTTCTTGAAAAAAATAAGAAAACTGCAAGTAAAGAGTCTATAATTTCCAATATGTGTGTTGGGTATAATTTAGTCGTACATGCGGCCTTCCTTGAACTCAGTACTTTTACTCATTTAAATTTTATATCGTATGTATGTATGTATGATATGTAGATTTATGCAACTACACATATACACACATACATATATATACAGCGTACGTACCTGTTAAGGCTGCAACATTTGCATATACATACTTATCTACATTACATATATTCTGATTATAGTTATGCCTGTATGTGTATATAAATTTATAAGTGCTGCACTAATACTATACATATTATATGTATGTAATATGTACATATAAATTCTATGCATGTAGCAAAATGAAACTGGTATTATGAAGCACATAATTTCAAAGCAACTATTCCGTGCCTCATTTCAAATTGATAGAAAGCGACAGCAAAAATTAAAATCCATATCTTTGTATGTATGTATGTGTCTCAACTAACAAAAGCACAAAGTTTGTGGCACTCAGGAAATTACATACATACACACATACACGTACATTAATAGCACACCACTACAATTGGAATTGATTAGTTCTACTTGTGGCTCGAGCGCATCCATTTTACTGCTGGGTGTAGCTTCATACAAATATTATATTCATATGTTTAATAGCAGTGGAAGGGAGGTCCACTGAGTCTGCAGGCATAACTCAAATATAAAGTGGATTTTTTTTTAGAAAATTTTATGTTATAAACTATATTTGCTTTGAAATATTTGAGCAATAAATTTTATATGCACAATGGGGCTTGTTATCTGGCGCATGCAGAATCCAACTGTACTCACAAATGTCTGCTGTATATACATATAACTATATACATACATACATACTTATATCTATATTAATATGCATGCTATAACGGAAGTTTTCTATATCTACCGTCAAACTTTGTAGCACATTAAAGTTTTGCCACGAGCAAAATAATCGTAAAAAATTTGGAATATCAAAGTCTCCAATAGTCTAAACTTACTTAGTATATGTCTTCTAAATTCTTAAAATGACTTAAGTCCACTATAGTTCTTCTTCTTTACCGCTTACGAGTTTACAACAGCGCTCCAGTCGCTCTTCCTTTTCGCTGATTGGCGCCAATTGGAGATTCCAAGTGCAGCAAGGTCGATGTCATAGGCGTACGCCAGCACTTGTTCACTCTTGTAGAAGATTGTACTATTCAGATCTGCAGTTCGAATTATTTTCTCCAGTAGAACGGCGCGAAGAGGTCCTTCCCGATCCTGACGGAGCTTTTGGTATTGCTCAATGCCAGTTTATACACACATCCTTATTAGTTTTGTGGGCATACCAAATTCAGACATCGTGGCATAAAGGCAGCTGCTTTTCGTGCTGTCAAAAGCAGATTTGAAATCGACGAAGAATTGGTGCGTATCGATTCTCTTTCACAGGTCTTTTCTAAGATTAGGTGCATGGTGAATATTTGGGCGGTTGTTAATTTTCCAAGCCTAAGGCTACACCAATAAGGTCCAATCAATTTGTTGACGGTGTGTTTCAATCTTTCACACAATACGCTCGATAGAACCTTATATGCGATGTTGAAGAGATTTATTCCACGGTAGTTGGCGCAGATTGTGGGGTCTTCCTTTTTGTGAATTGGGCAGAGCACGCTTAGGTTCCAATCGTCGGGAATGCTTTCGTCCGACCATATTCTACAAAGAAGTTGACGCATACTCTTTATCAGTTCTTCGCCGCCGTGTTTGAATAGCTCGGCCGGCAATCCATCGTCTCCCGTCGCTTTGTTATTCCTCAGACGGGTAATTGCTATTCGAACTTCTTCGTGGTCCGTCATTTCTCTATCTCCAGGTGTTACGCTTTCACTGCCATTCAGCAGGCTGGAGACATGTTCTCTCCATATAGTTAATCATGAAAATTTTAAGTCTTTTAGACCAAATTCTGCGAGTTTCGATGATTATTTTAAATGTATCTGAGAACCGGAATCTTTAAAATATGATAAAATAATATAGACAAAATATTGGGTAGTCAAAAAAGTCTTTTCGGTGCTACAATCACATTGTGTCATACCATATTTACATTTTAAGCTTCATTTAGCCAAAAAAATAAATAAATTCGGGGAAGGTAAAAAAAGTTACGAAAAGACTTTTTCGACTACCCAATAATTACCGGCTAATAGGTTATAAATGAAGAAGAGCTACTTTAACTATTCTCTGAGAATATCTACATTCTAATTTATTTTATACAAATCATTATTATCGCCTAGAAAATAGCCTCCTGAGCCATGACAAGCATGCCAATGCTTAGTGAAATTTTCCATAAACTTGTTATCAGCGTCAGCTGGAAAGGTTTACAGTGCCTTCAGCGAATGATTTTTAATATGCTCATGGCGCGTTCCCCAAAGCAGACTTTTCAGTTTAAAAAAACAGGAAAAAGTCACAGAGAGCCAATTCTGGCGAATACGCTGACAAGACGATGACTCTCTTTTCAAGTGAAGCCAAGAAGTCAGTCCAAACATGATGGAATGTGATGCCACATTATCATGATGAAAATCAATAAATCCACCCACCAACCTTGTCGTTTACGGCGAATTACTTCACGTAGACGCCTCAAAAAGGCCACATTGACGGTTTAACACTGTGAAACGAATTGATGGGGAAGGATAAGCACTAACTTCATTTTTGTTCGAAATAGAAAGTAGAAGAGCCTAAAAAGTCAGTTCCTTGAATGAACTTCTCTCCTATAAATAATAGAATGTTTACTTCGTCATATGAGAAAATAAAATTCTTTTTACTATTGAAAATTTCGGTAAATGTTTACCGGGGCTACGTCTCAGATGGTCCATCCCTTTGAATCCAATTTTCGATGACTTGTTCGAGCAGTTTGACTGGTAACTGGCGAATGACAAGCGCGTTTTTTTTGCTCCCAGGCCTGTATCGAAGCGGAATTGTTCGCATAAGGTTTAGAATTTGCATATCCCCTCAAGAAAAGTCGTAACGGTGTGTTATCACACGATCTTGGTGGCCAATGGACCGGCCCAAAAAGTGAATTATGCTCTTCGTCTCAAATGCGGCTTATGCTATATTTTCTTTACTGCATGCTGGATCTGGTCTATTCACTTGAACGATTTGTAGACTTTGTTCAAGCATAAGTCTTTCCATGATGAATTAAAGTACCTCTACTTGGATAACCCGTTATTTTCGTATTAACACGCCCTAGTATTTTTACAATATTTTTGTATTTATAAAAATATAATATCAAATTAAATTTTCTTTTTATTTTTTCAAGGAATACGACGTACAGGATCATCGACCATTTCTCTCACTCAATCAAAGTGGCTTAAATAAGGCGGATCAAATAAAGTTTGCCCGTTATTTGGGGCAGGGACTACCCACATTTACGCTTTTCTGCATTTATAGTAATTTCAAAAATCTTTTCTGCACTAAACGAACAGAAATGTAAGTAAAACTTAGAAAAAAACGCATATTGAAATAAATTGTAAAGAAAAAATTAAAAAAAAAATTAAAAAAAAATTAAAAAAAAAAATTAAATTAAAAAAAAATAAATTTTAATTTTGATAACTAATTATCACTTTTAACTTTTCCACCATTCAGCTACACAAAAGATGGTTACAATTTGCCTTATATATTGGACAAAACGAAACGTTTTCTATCGAATACAACAGCAGGTTAGTTTCAGAAAATATTTTGAACAATTATTTTTACATAAATATGTATTAGGGTGGGGACCAAAAAATAATTTAAATTTTCTTACGTTATTTCTGGCGTTTTTTTACAGTACCTGTAGTAAAATAAAAAAAAAAATTTGGTCCACCCTAATATATGTTTTATATAACCTAAGGGTGATCCTTTACTTGAATATAAAACTAGTTAGATCTTAAGTTAATATTATAAAAATAAAGGTTTTTTTGGAAATAAAATGTTTTTTGCCCACCCTAATGTATATATAATGTAATGGTGATCGTTTTGCTTGAATATAAAATTAGTTAGATCTTAAGTTTTTACTATAAAAAATAAAGCCTGTTTTTGGAAAATGGTGTTTCTATCATTGTATCATTGCACTTCCGATATTTCAGCGGTTCCCAACTTTTTTTTTATTTTTCTTATTTCGATAATGAATTTCTGTGCCGTTGATATTGTGATTTAAATTTACACTTTTTAAACAAAAATAAATGTTTTATACTTTTTTAATTCTTAAAATATTACAACGATCCCATTAACCCTAAAAAAAAAATAAAAATTACTTTTTCTTTAAAATGTCATTAATTGTACTATATAAGCACTATACATAAACGTGCCCATACATATTTATTACATACATATATATGTTTTCTAAGTATTTAAAACAAATATTATTATTATTTTCTTAATTTTTTTTTTTAATTTTTTTAATTTTGGTTTTTAGGCAATACACCGAGTAAAGGCAACCCTAGCTCGACACATTCGCAAACACAGCCACAGTCACAGTCACTGCCACAGTCACAACCCCAATCACAACAACAACAACAGCAAGCACCATCACAATCACAACAACAATCAACACCACAAACTCAACAACAAACAGCACCAAAAACACAACAGCAACAACCGACTCCACAAACACAGCCACAGCAACATCCAACACAATTGCAACAACACAAATCCACAAATTCCACAAACACCACAACAGCAACCTGCACCCCAATTACAACAACAACAAATTCTACAAACACCACAATCACTACAACAGCAACCTCATCCACAATTAGCACAACAACCACCTCAATTCCAACAACAACCACCACAATCGCTACAATCACAGCCCATACAGCTGAAACCGCTACAAACACATCCAATGCAAGCATATCCTTTACAATCACTCGCCCTACAATCGCAACAGTTGCACCAACCACCACATCCGTTACAATCACAATCACCACAATTGCAATCGCTGGCAGCTGCACATCATCAGTTGCGTGCACAGTCACCGCACACACCACCAATGCAACCACTGCGTCCCATGCAAGCGCAACCGCTGCAAGCACATCCTTTACAACAACAACAACAACAGCAGCAACAACCATTACAACCTCATCCTTATCAATCACAACCGCTACAACCACAACCACCAAAACCACCACTACCAACACAAACACATGCACAGTTGTTGCACCAACAAACACCGTCATCACCACTACCACCTGGACACTTGCAACAGCTACAGCTGCAACAACAACAATCACCTTTACACATGCCGATGTCCATGTCAAGGGGTTTATCCAAATGATTTTGATGTGTACAATTAATTCCTAATTCCGAATAAGTTGATAAGTGCAGAGAATTAGTTAAATAACAAAAATAACAAAAACAACAGAATAAGGAATTTTATGTTAAAATTGTACTATATGCATTAGTTATTACATATACATATATGTATGTGTGTAATTTACAGTTTTTTTTTCTTACAACAATACTATCATATTTTGTTTCCATTGTATGTACATATGTATGTATGTGTGTGTATTCTGAAAATAAATAAATAAATAAATAAATAAAAAATAAATACTAGACTGCAACAAATGCTTTGTGCCACATTTTCAGCTATTACAAAAACAAAAAAAAAAAATATTATAATTTTATATATAAATAATTTGAGAAAATTGCAGTCTAGTATTTACAACTATATGCTCACAAATTTACATACATATATACACATACATATGCAATGTTATTCCTTTAAATGAGATTATTTAAATTTACTTAGTTATAAACATACACACACACATTCATCGCACTTTTGTTTCGTCATGTTTGACATAAATATATAATCTTCCATAATATATTTATTTACATGTAACTGTTCAAAGGCATGTACATACATATATACATATGTACATTTACAGAAAATAACTCTCCTAATTATTCTCGTTTTGTGTGTGTTTGTAATAATTTTTATTATTTTTTGTGTTGACTATATAGTTTATTAGCCAAGAGATTATCATGATTTGTATTAATTAAAAAATATTATTTGTCGGAAGTAACGGCAAAATCATGTACGTATTACAACGCAACGCCAACTAGTGCATACTGATGTGCAAAAAATAAAAACAATAAAGAATTAAAAATAAAATAAAAACTATATTATATGCAAAATTAAAATATTTTGTTTGTCTGTGCGTATTTTTCCGTATCTGCGCCACGCGCTTTATTTCTGTCACTCAAATCACTATTTTGTTTAATTTTAGTTTTATATATTTTATTTGCAATTTTTTTGTTTTATTTGCATTTTTTTTTTTAATTTTTTTGCATTTGTAGTCATAATTATTTGTTGCTTTTGTTTGTGCGGATTACTATGACGGATCGAGCCTGCTTGCAGCGGCTAAAAATAGTTGGCAGCATAGCGCTGAGCATGCTAAATGATCGCTAAATTCATTGGGATTGGCTAACCGGCGGGCGGTTTTAATTCACGCACACTCGTGCCAACTATGAAAATGAAAATGAATTGGTTTATCTCTGCCATAAATTATGAGAGCTTTATTTATGCAAATACATGTGTATTTACATACAAACTTGTACTGAAAAATCAGTGTATCTGTGTAAATACATTTTTATGTACCCACTATGTTGTGCATAGCGCGCCTTCTAGGTGACAGCACCCAGGCAACTTTTGATTTAGCGCTCAATTTGAGGTACATAAGCGCTATAAGAGGCAGTATAAGCTTTATTTAAAAAATTTAAATTATTTATATGTATATTAAAAATTTAATTTACATTAAAATTTAAAAAAAATAATTATTATTATTATTTAGAAGCAGAAGCAGGGTTACACATTTTATTAAGTAATTTTTAATGCAAATTTGATTTTCAAATTTTAATACAAATTTTGGGATTAAAAATTAAATTTCTAATTTTAAATTTCATTTCGTATGTTTGGGTTTAAAATTGGAAAATTTTACTTTTTAACTTAAAAAAAAAAAATATTATTTTTTTAATTTTAATTAAAATTGAAAACTCTACCTTTTAATTTAAAATAAAAATTTTAAATTTTCTTTTCTTATTTAAAATTAAAATTGAAAATTGAATTTGTTAACCTAAACATTTTGGATTTAAAATTGGAAAAAATATTTTTTAATATCAGAAATGCAGAAAACAAATTAAAAAAGTTATTTACCCAGTTTACATATTTCTAACTGAAGCACTAATGAAATATAAAAAAGAGCTAAACTATAGATATATATTATTATTATAAAGCTTTCCTTTTATAACCAAAATGATGGGATACAAATAGAAAACGAAGTACTCAAACCCGAAAAAAATTTAATTCAAAAAAATTTATTTTTTTGTTTATAAAATTTGTTGTATATTAATTTTATTTTTTTAATATAAATTTGTTTATTTAAATATTTTTATATAACTTTTTATATAAATCTTTAATTCGATTTTCGGTTTAGTCTTTTTTATATTCATTTTTTAATTAAAATTTCTTTTTAAGTAATATTTTGGAGACTGCAGAATAAAAAAAAATATTTAGATTTTAAGTAATTAAATATTTTTTAGAACTTTTAAATATAATATATGTAAATAAATTTCCTTATATACGTTTTTTATATACATTTTTTTTGTACAAATTTTTAATTCGATTTTTCGGATTAATATTTTATTTAATTCGAAATTTATTCTTAAATAAGATTTTCGGCACTGCAAAAAAAAAAATAAAATTTTAGATGTTGATTCAATATGTTTTAGATATTTTATTTGCAACCCTGTTTTAATATATTAAAAACTAACTTTTAATATTAATATTAATAAATTTTTATATATGTTTAATTTTTTATATAAATTTTTTTTTGTTAAAAATTATTTTTTTTTTTAATTTTATAGATATGCTTTTATTTATATAAATTTTTAATCGGATTAATATTTTTTTATTTTTCAATCCGGTATTTGAAATTTATTTTCATATAAGATTTTCGGTAATAATTTAGATATTATTTCAATTTTTTTTTTTTTTTTTTGGAATACACTAAATACTAACTTTTAATATTAATGTTATATTTGGAATTTTTAAATTAATTTGTGAGGTTTCTTTTAAAATAATTTCAAAATATAAGAACAAAAAACAATATATTATATATTTTTAGTTTCTTAAACAATTTGGTGATTAAAATTTATACTTTTTTTTGTATAAAATTTGATTGTCTTATTTTTTTAAAGAAATTGAAATACATAAATAAAATTATAAAAAAATTATTTACTTGCCATGCAGTCATAAAAGATTTAACAAAAAATGCCTTATTTTTCTATATTGATTTTAAAAAAAAAACTTTTTATTTCTTTAATTTTTATTTCATTTTATTTTATTTTATTGTTATTATTGTTTTTTTTTTTAATTAATAAATAATTTACAGTAAATTGTGAAAAACGCTTTATTTTTTTTAATATTTTATTAAAAATATTTATTTTTACTTATTTATTAATTTTTCTGTGAAATTATCTATCAATATATTAATATATTATTTTGCAGCTAATTTTTTAAGCAATAATAGGGTAGTTTCTCTTAAAGATTTGAAATATAACATTTTTATGTTAAAAATATTAGTTTTTTTTAATGTTTTAAATTAAATAGAAAAACAATTTTTATTTCATTTTTATCAAATACTTTTTTATTTTATTTTGCTTTTAATTAAAAAATGTTTATTTTAATTTTTTTATTTAAACTTTTAGTAAATATTATTTTTGGAAAAAAAAAACAAAAATTGTTTTACTTTAATTTTTAAAAATAAATTTATTCTTTATTACTTTATATTTTGTTTTAAATTTTTTTTTTGTTTTTGACTTCGTTTAAAATAACCAAAAATACAACCAACTCTAATAGAAATATAATTTTTTTATGTAAAAAATTTTTTTTAATTTTTAAAATTTAAAATTAGGAAAACAATTTTTATTTCATGTTTATCAAATATTATTTTATTTTATTTTTTTGTAATTAATTTTTTAGTAAATATTATTTTTGGGTAAAAAAACAAAAAAATATCTTACTTAATTTTTATAAATAAAAATTATTTTTTATTACTTTGTAGTTTGTTTTATATATTTTTTTGTTATTAAAATAATTTTAATAATTAAAAACAACCAACTCTAATATATAAGGTTTTTATTACATAAATTGGAATATATTTTTTTTAAAATTTAAATATTAAAAAATTATGAAATGTTTTATTTTATTTTTTATATAATAAATAAATTCATCTTTTACTCATTTATAAGTTTCACACATTTTTTTTACCAAAACTTATTTTTTTTACTGCACTAACCATAACCAAAAATACAACAAACTGAATATAATACACTTTTTATACAAAAAATCGAACCTAAATCTTTTTATAAAAAAAATTTAACCTAAACTTAAACTCCATATATTCGACAGATTTAAAAAACATGGTGCATCAGCAATCCAGTGATGGCATGGATTTCGGACCGAATGCTGGCGGTGGCTTGGATGGTGCCGGCGGCGGTGCGCGAGTCGGCAGCGGTTTTGATGCGTTACCAGCGCGTTGTATAATGCCGAAGGTTTTGGAAAATCTAATGATTTACGAAAATTTCGATGTACACGAAACACATCGTGTCGAGGATGGGGTCTGTACACATATAACACGTTTGCCGCCGAAAAAGCAGGAAATATTCAAACAGTTCGGTATTCAGAGTAATCAAACGGTAACCTTTTACGAAAAGTACATAATCGTCGAAAACTTCAGCAAATTTTGCAATGTGAGCAAACACAAAGGAAGCGTAAATTGCATACACTTATACATACATATACATATACGCATATGCCTTTATATGCATACACATAAACTAATATACATTTTTCTTTGGCCTATAAAAGATTGCTGCGTTTATATTTAGAGTTTTTATGGCGAAAGGAAGGCTGGTTTTAGTGCTTATGCATTTAGATTAATGTGATTTTTATTACATACATACATACATATATATTTATGTATGAACGTGAGGTACAGATATATGTACATACATTTTTTAATGTTTTTAAATACTGTCATAATCATTAGAATGTTGCAAAAAGCTCTCGACTTTGTTCAAGTAGTTTATATGGCAGCTATGTTTATGCTATAGTGCTGCGATCTGAACAATTCGTTCGGAGATCATAACGTTGCTTTGGAAAATAATCAGTGTCGAGTTTCGTGAAGATATCTCCTCAATTAAAAAAGTTTTCCATGCAAGGACTTAATTTTGATCGATTGGTTTGTATGGCAGCTATATGCTATAATGGTCCGATCTGAATAATTTTTTAGATAATAGTAGCCTTTTATTAGACAACAATACATGCCAAATTTCGTGAAGATATCTTCTCAATTAAAAAAGTTTTCCATGACAAGGACTTGATTTTGATCGTTTTATTTGTATGACAGCTATATGCTATAGTGGTGCGATATCGGCGGTTTTGACAAATGTGCAGTTTTTTGGTGAGCAAATGAGGTGTGCGAAATTTCAGGACGATATCTCAAAAACTAAGCGACTAGGTCGCGTATAGACAGATGGAATTGGCTAATTCGAGTCAACTCGTGGCGCTGATCTTTTATATACATACTATATATGCCTTTTAAGGTCTGCGACACTTTCTTCTGAGTGTTACGAACTTCTTGGCAATCTTAATATACCTTGTGTAGGGTATACGCATCACTTTTATACGTCCCTAATAATATCATGTCATTAACAACCGTTTAAGCGCTGTCAATGCCAATAAGAGCACAATAAAACCAATATTCTCTCGTTTTCTAAGCAAAAGTCAAAATTTTCACTTTAAATTTTTCTTGTTTACACCACTTTGCCGTTTGCAGGAATATAAGATTTCCGATCATAGACCCTTTTTGGACTTCCATGAGAGTGGCTTACCCAAATGTGAGCAGGTCAAATTTGTACGATATTTGGGGCAGGGACTACCAAATTTGACACTCAACAAGATATACTTATCCTTCAAGGATCTATTGGGAATGAATCGCATTGAGAAGTAAGCAATAATTAATAATTAAATAACTATTTGCAACCTAACCTAACCAAACTTAATTGAATAACTTACAGAACAACCGCCGATGGCTACAATTTGGATATGATTTTGAAGAAGAAGAAAAAGAATTTATACAATCGCATGCAGGCCGCAGGTATAACAACGCCAAATAATTGCTTTGCATCTTACAATCCGAACAACTATTCGATCAATTCGGCAAATCAATTCAATCAGACAAATCAATTTTTTCCAAATCTAACAATACCCATTTGATATGCTTCCAAAATGCAACAATAGCAACAACATTGTGCAAATTATTAAAATGTTAACACATACAAAAACAAAATAGCAACAACAACAAAAGCAAAACAAAAACAATCATTTATTCAATTACAGTTCATAGAGAGAGTAGTGAACCGGCGCCGCCAACTCAAGCCAACAACACCCAACCGACAACCGCACAACCGACGCATCTCGATGGCTTCAAGACCTAACAATAACCATTACAAGCGCACGAGTGCTATAGCGTGGAGTCGCGGCTGGGCGTGATGTGGCGGTGGAGTGCAAAGCAAATGAAAGCATTAAACTTGAAATTATACTTCCTGGAACTGGACCCGAAACTGTTGTGTCTTCAAAAATTCATGCAAAAAATTATGTTAATTAAAAATTAAATGAAAAACAAGCGAAAGTAGAAAAAAAAACATATTCATAAGTGCTAAATTTAGAGGTTATGGTTGTTAAGTTCAAATTTTGTTTTGATAAAAAATCAAAAAATTAAACAAAAATCAGTGCGAAATGACAAATTTCTTAAAAACTAAATATATGCAAATTAAAACAAGCACACGTTATAATATACTATATACAAACACAGCAAAGAAAAAAATCAAAAACAACAGTAAAAGCAATGTAGCGGAGTATGCTAAGTTATAGATAAATGAGGATACACATTAAAAAAAGTGTAATGAATGCAAAAATATTAAACAAATCAAAAGTTATGCAACACAAAGCTAGAAAAAGCAGAAAATTTTTTGAAGAAATATACAAACAGTAATTTAAAACATTAAAATTCGTTAATATTGAAAATAGTTTTTTTGAAAGTCACTATATAATTTTATGAAAAGCAAAAAACCTTAACTAAAATAGCCTAACAAATACAAAAGTTTCCCATACAAGAACTATATACTATTTTTGCCCGATCTAAACTATTTACTCGGGGATTGTACCTTTGTTTTGAATAACACCCCGTCAAATAAAAGTATTCGATACAAGCACTTGATTTCGATTGTTCAGTTTATGTTGTTATGTGGTCCGATATCGGTGGTTCCGAAATATGAGCAATTTCTTGGAGATAAAAAAGGGAAAAATAATACATTGATATCTCTAACCGAGGGTGCATACAGACAGACAGACGGGCCCACAACAATCGGGTCTACATAACCGGAACGGACCCTGATTTTTATCCGACCAAGGACTGTCAACTCGGCAGAATTCTGTCACTAAAAAAGCAACAACAGCCGGACTAGGCTAAATAGACTCCGCTTGGCATGCTGATCATTTATATAAATTTTTTATACGGTCACGGACGTTGCCTTTAATACACTGTTCGGATTATAAAAACTTAAACAATATTTTTTGTTCTTACATGCTGAATTAATTAAATATTTTGCTTTAGTAAAGCACTTTTACCTCACTTTTGAATTTCCTCAATATTTTCACATATTATATTCTATTTTTGCATTCGCTGTTTTTTTACCAATAAAATATTTAGCGCACTTTTTTTTATAAAAACGACCACATAAATCAAACATACTCGCACCCAAAAAGTAAAATATGCATATAACACCAAAATAAAAAAAAAAACTAGAATCAAAAACCCTTGAAAATCAATCCATGACACGTAAATGTGGATTTAACCTAGAAACCGACAAAATCACTGATTAACATAATATTCCTATATACAATACTTACATATTATATAAAAGTAAAAACGCAATGAAATCTGAATATAGTATACATATTGTAATAAAGATCAACTATATATACATTAAATTATATATTATATATATTAATGCTATTAATTGAAATATATTACAAGTAATAAATCAAAAATAAAACCTAAGACTTTCTATTACAAAAATATTAAATGAAACAATTACAGTTTGCTATAGCACGAGTTAATTTATTTTGCTATTTTCTCAAGTTTTCAAAAATTTAAACAATCTTTTTAGGGGAATTATACATATTCTCCTCGGCAGTCATTGCGTTAGCAATATATGTATGTATATATATAAACGATTGATTTGATTTTGTTAATTTTTTTCTTTTGTAATAAAAGCATTTACAAGTGTAAAGAAAAAATGCGTCAACGATGTTTAAGAATTTTGTATGTCGCACACAGTGGCAAAAGTTTTAAGATTTGCTTTTCGAAACGGCAGCCTCTCTTTCTGCAGCGCGCTGTTTAGCCTTTTCATAGATAGGCATTAATTGGCCTTGTTCGCCCAACATTTTTAGCAATTCTACTATAAATGGTAAATAGTTATGCTTGCGACGAATGTTTTCGATCTGTAAAGGAAAAACAAATATTTAAAAGAAAAAAAAAAAATACAAAATCTTTTAATTTTCTATGAACACACATTTAGAAGTACAATTATTTTAACACATACCGAAATAATAATTATTTCACTATTGTAATGCAAATATTTTTGTTAATAACCACATTTACTAAAAAGTTTTGTTGTTAGGTTTTGAACTACTAGTACTTTCACTTACTTTATATCGCTTCCGTTTCTCAACTTCGTACTCCATTTTCGAACGCAATTTTGCGATTTCAGTCTGTCTATCCTCGTCGGTGTCCATGGCGTCCTCGCTGGTGTTAATAAGATGATCAATTTTTTGCTGATATATTTTCAATCGATCCGATACAAGCGCCATAAGATTAAAGTGAATTTCGCCTTCGCTGTACTTTTGCATACGCTTTTCGATTATTGGGCGCACAACATCGATCCAATTTTGATCTGTGGCCACGGCGCCCAAATCGACTGGACCTTCTTTCAAGCCATCGAGTTCATACAAACGGCCATTGATCGGTATATAACCGATGAAATGGTATACATCATCATCTTTGTTTTGGTTTTTAGTGTCTAGCTCGTAGAGTGTTTGCCGCGCAAACGAATTATGCACAGAACGAATTTTAGGCGCATTGCTCAGTGTTAATCCTTTATTGAATGGGTCGAAAGACTGTGAAAATTCTTTGAATTCAGTAAGTGTCGGCCCTAAGTTAATATCTTGGTGATTGCAATTCAGCAGTATGCTGAGTATAGCTTGTGTAGCGCAAGCATTGTTTATAACTTGTTTCGCAAAGAATATATTATCTAAACGATCGTCCTTTACTACTGTGCCAACCGATTCTTCGTCCTGTACCCATTTAAATAGGAATATTAGTCCATGTATAGGTTCGAGTTCTTTGAACAGATCACGATCTAAACTCCATATTTCTTCTACCTGCACACCTTCGCAACCTAAAACGTTATAAGGAATAGGAATGGTTAGCAATACAGTTTGGAATCTCGCTGTAGTTCTGTGTCTACATTAAAAAATATACATAGACAATATTAAAATTATCAAATAATAAAAAATTCCGATGATATTGCAATTTTGCACAAAACTGTTTATCTTGTATACTTAACCCAAAGTGAAGAAAATTGAGTGAAACACCTTCATAGAAGCCGGTAAATAAAGACGCTAATAAAGTTACTTACCGAATTCACGAATAAGTTCCGTAAATACACCAGGATCACTCTCAATTAAACACCAACTTCCTGCACCGTCCGACATTTTATTTATTTGTTAAAATTGTATTAATTGTGGCGAACCAGAACTTGTACTATATAGGTCTATTGACAATTATTCTTTGACATAAATATATTTTTACCTGCCAAAATTATAAAAATGCAATTCACAACGTAGCTACAAACAGGGTTACCGACACTACCTAACAATAAACAGTGTTGACAAACATATAACTTTAAAAAGCATGTTCTGAAGAATTATGTTTAATATTATTGATACAGGAGATCCAAATTAACCATTAGAAATTTTGTTATAATTCATTGGGAATAAAGATTTTTTAATGTCTGCAACGAAATCCAACTGTTTTGTTTAAGTTCTGTATATGTGGATTACCTTACATGTCATAATTTTCAACTATGATTTCCATTTATTGCACTTTTAATGTACTTTTAATTGAGATGACGTTGTTGTTCAGCATATTTTGACCTATAATTCTTAATAACAATACTATATTTATTTTCATTGTGTTGGCAAAAAATGTGTTCTTTGTAGTCACTGACCCATAGTAAAAGTACATTGCTCTAAAAACTTTTCAAAATAAACGTAGTGCGATAGAATACACCTCTGCTATTTGTCCGCCATGACACAAAGCAATCAGTTTTGAAGTGACTGTGGTAAACGCAAAGCGATTGCAAATCGGAGAAGAAAATAAGAATTTTTCAAATATTATTTTCCCTCATAAAAATGTGTAAAAAAATTTGCTAACTATTGAAAATTGTTGAAGTGAACTTATTTGTAATGAATGTCAATATTTGTGAAGAATAAAATGCAGTGAAAGGTGTGAAAAAAATGGAGTTAAGTTTTCTAGTTACGACGTCGATGAAAATTTTGCAAATGAAAAAAATGGGTAGTTGCGGTGGCGGTGTGTGTAAATTGGAGTAATTTATGCGATTTGTACACATTTAATAAAAATTTACAAAAACTGATAAACCATTATATAAAGTTACTGCTTGTAAGTGGTCTATAGGTGTTGCGATTTTATAAATTTTTAACCGGCTGAGAAACGACGCACATATTTTCCAAGTGAAGTCAAGTGTGAATTGTGAAAAGTTAAGTAGGAGAAGTGGCCAAAGGGGTGGATGAAAGATGGTCGTATCCAAAGACTCTAAGCGGAAACGCAAAGAGTCACCGCCACCTCAACCGACGGCAGTGGAGTCGTCACCAGAAATGCCTAAACGGTACGTAATAAGTTTATTTGTAAGAAGCCCGGTTTATGTGATCAATATGGAATTTTTTTTTGCCATTCAGTAGTATTAAGAGGGCATATAGTAATTTTATATGTGGTGTATGGATAACTATTTCAAATATATTAGCAAAACAACGGACATTCATTTACCAGCGTATGTGTATGTATGTATGTACAACTATGTGTGTATGTACCTGTTCACGGAATAATTTATATATGCATGCAATTATATATGATAGACAAGTGCATAAGTCATTTATTGTATATTAAAGCAGTAATAACAAAAGGAAGTATTTTGAAAGTATACGAATAAAATATGTACATATGTAAATAATAATAAATTCGAATTTGTATCGTAAGAAGAAAATTTATTTTGCAAAACTTCTTTGTTATTCAAATATATTTATATTTCTTCTTAGGAAGAATTTTGTAAAATTCTTTAAGAGAAAGTAGGGTTGATTCGAGGCCAGGTTTTATGTTTTTCCTATAAAGATGTTTTATATTTTTAAAAACCAATGGTAAAAATAAATAATTGAAAATGGGAGCAATTAGTCTTAATGGTTTCTGATAAAACGATCGGTGCAATAGTTTAAAGTTATAGATATGAGTGGCACCGATTTTGAACACGTGAGTTTTGGAAAAAACGCTTTAAAGTTTGGAAATTTTATTTTTCGATTTTGTTAGAAATACTCTTGCGAAAGTAAATTATAGACCGACCCGATTAAAAATATACAAAATAAAAAATTAAAAATATATTCATAATTCGGAATATTTTATTCAATGTCGTTTCACTTTTTGACAATTGTTATATAAAATTTATGATAGAGATGTGAAAAAATATAGCATTGTGCTTGTTACGTTCTTATTACATAAATTTCTATGACTTAATTAGCATAACATTTAAATAAACTTTAATTGTCAAACTGACCCTGTAATCTTATGTTTGTATCTTTCACGTGTAGAACCAAAGTTCAAGCCCAACGGAAATTTGCACAAGGTCAAAATGCTCCCACGTCATCATACAGTTCAGTGATTGCAGCTTCGTCTTCGTCAAATACTGGTCCAAGCACATCGTCAGAAAGCCGTGAGCCACCAACAGAAATTTTACCAAACAAGCGTCCGAAGACTGAAGATTTTTTGACGTTCTTGTGTTTTCGTGGAACGCCTGCATTACCAGCGCATTTAGACTTCTTAAATCAAGGCAAGACGAAAGAACCGGAGCGTCCTGTAAAGATAACACCTGTCAAACAGACCAAAGGTGGTAAAAAAGGCAAGAAAGGTCGACCCAAAGGTAGCACAACGAAGAAAGAAGAACCCAAAGCGTCAACATCCAAAAATGCCGCAACCACTGTTGCAGAGGCGCCCGAAAACAGTGACTCCAAGGCAGATGCACCTTCCACAGATGCTGCTACGAAACCAGAAGACAATATTGGGTCCGCTGAAAATAATATTATACCATTTGCGGTGCGGAAGCGTGCAGAAGTAGTTCCTGTTGGTAATCGACGAAGTCGTCCACCGGGCGATCAACAGTCCAACAACAACTCCGAAACTGATAAGTGCAATAATACACCGGATACAAAAAGACGTTCAAATCGGGGTGGTGCAAAAGATACACAAGCAAACAACAGAGCATGACAGTGAAGAAGATGATGAATTCTATTCTGCAAAAGATGAAGCTACGAAAATTGAAGATTCCGAAAAAGAATCGTATGCAGTGCGAAGAAGCGATGCGAAGAAATCAAAAACACCCACAATACAGGAGCGTAAATCAGAAACGCCTTCGAAGGAGAGTGAAACGGGACGTTCACGCAAGGGTAGACCTCCATCAACAGCGAAAAAAGGTAAAGACGTTGCACTAGATGATTTACAGTTGGAATCGAATTCCAAAGAAATTACAAAAATAACACAAACAAAAGATGAGAAGCCAAAAGCTAAAGATAAAGTTCCAGTAAAACGGCCTAGACAGAAAGAATCGCCAATATTTATACCATCGCCTGAGCCCTCAGGACGTATGACAAGGCAACGAGCCTTTTTTGAACCAGTGAAAGTGATACATACCGAAGAAGCGGATGACGAACATGTTGTTGAGAATAATGTGAAATTAGAAAATATTGATAGCAAGCCAGTTAAAGATTCAGTCGATATTCCACAACGCTCAACAGCGAACAAAAATTCTAAGAAGTCTATAAAAAACGCAGATGAAGATGTGAATACCGAAAATAAAGATAAAATGAATGTTTTTGACTTTTCGTCCGATGACGAGCAACCCTTGGCAAAATCTATAAAACTCAAGAAGGGACCGAAGGTTTCACCAAAGAAAGCCGGAGGTCGTGCTGGAAAGCTTGCTAAGAAAGTTACACCAAAAAAGGCAAACTCAGTACAAAATCAAGAAACGTTAGTAGCTGAAGCTGTAGAAACAAACGAAGAAATCGAAGCAAGTCCTATCGCCAATGGCAATGAAAAGGTAGCCGTGGAAGAAAAACCACAAGCGCCTCTAAAAGCTAAAGGTAGAGGCCGAGGGAGAATAGCAAAAAAGAAAATAGAAGATGAGGTTGAAATAGAGAAAGAAACAGCACCACAATCTCCGAAGAAGCAATCGCCGGTGCGTCAAATAACAAACAAGAAATCAAAGTCAGAGATCTCGGCACTAAATGGGGAAGACGAAAAGGAGGCCGGTGGAAATGCAAGATTTTCACGACCGTCACGAAAAACAAAAGAGGCAGCTGCAATTTATATGGGCATCATAGGGCATAAACTACAATTAGCCGAAGATGAAGATGACGACTTATCATTGAACAGTTTTCCAGATCGGCCCAATGTAAAAGAGATGGAAAAAATGGAGAATGAGTTAAAAAAGAATGCCGCTACCGGCGCCAATACTAATGCAACCCTCAGTGCGGCGCCCCTTCCACCAAAAGAGACGCCAAAGTCCACCGTAGTGGAACCAGTAGTTCCTGTGGAGAAACCAACGACCGGCAGACGCGGCCGTCCACCCAAACAACCTAAACAAGCGCCAGTTAAACGCGAAATCGAAGGCATGCTAGTTAAGAAAGGGGCCATCACGAAAATACCCACAACAGTAGAGAGCACCACAAGTAGTAAACAAAAATCGGACATCAGTAAAGCAGATACCGATGATGAAGATTTTTTATTGAATAAAGAACTAAACGAAACCAAGCGCAAACTAGAGAAAAGTTTCAGTGATTCTGATGACGAGCCGCTGGCGATAAAAGCAAATATCAAATCAAATGATAAAGATTCCGAACATTCGGATTCGAGAAAATGTGACAGTACAACACAAAACTTCGTGCCACCGAATCAATTAATGATGTTACCAATTACCACGAAACCAGTATCAACACCACCACTCAATACCGCCACACCAGTGACGAGCGCTTCCCCGGTAACGGCAGCAGTAGCACAATCTACGATACCACAAGTACCAAGTCCATTTAAGACAATTGAAAAAAAATCACCCATACCAACATCTAAAATATTAAATGTGCCAGCGACTTATGCAATACCTTCGGTAACACCGCCAGCCGCAAATGTGAATATCGCCCTAAATGCCGGCTTCAATAAAACACCGACTTATTTGCCACCAGCTTCACCACACTATCACACGCAACATGTACGCCCAGCGGCACATCCATTTCCCAATGCTAAGTCGCCCACAGCACCACCAACACCCACCAGCAATGCCGCATTGCCACCACATCTGCAGGCACCGTTGCCGCCACAGTCACCGTTGAAGTACCCAGCCGCACCAACAACCTATCCACCACCCATCGAAGCATATCCCTCACCGAAAATAAATCCGAATTTTCTAACACCGAAATTCGACCGCACCACTTTACCACGCACCAATAATTTCCCATCACCATCTCCAGTGAAATTTGAACTGTCATCCGTTACTAAAGGCGGACTTGGCAATTCCTCTTTGGCAACGAAAATGAACATGCCCGGCGCCGGCACCTCCGTTGCTATAACAGCAAGCACCAGCGTAACTACCTCGGCTATAGCCGGTGCGGCAGCTGCATCCGCCGATCCCTTAAAAGATGAAATCGGCAGCATACTCACAGCCAGTCTCATGCCAAGCAAGGAGGAGTCTGGTAAAGTATTTGGTATAGCTAGCGTCAGTTTGGCGCAAAGCTCGGGGCCGGACAACACCAAATGCACGCTGGGTAAGTGCGGTTCTATACACAAACCAGTATTGGGTCCCGTAGTGCCTACCGAAGGCTACATCGGCGATCAACTATCGAGCAAGGAGCGCCGCAAAGCAAAAGTCAATATGACGCACGAGCAAATACAAAAGTGGTTAATTGAATGTTCGTCGAACCCCGATGAGATACAAGATGACTTGGACGATGATTTCGATGATAATCTGCGGCCGAATCTGTATGCCACCACGCCACCACCAACACGCGATGACAAGGAGAGTACATCGTTCAGTTCGTCATCGAAGGCCACACGCGATCTGGGCAAAAGTGAAAGTGCCTGGTCGGCGAAGGGACCATCTCTAAAGGCAACACCCGTTATTGCAACGAGTAGCCGCAAAGACGATGGCAAAATGCTGGACACCGTTAGTCCAATGGACGTTGTCACCGAAAATGAGCGTACAAGTGGCCAAGCAATAAATCTCACGCAAAAGGCTAGTGCCAAAACAAGCAGCAACGCGCACGCCAGAAGCGAGACACCAACGCCAGTCAAAACAACACGCGCCGAGAAGGCCGAAAAGAAAACGGCAGCAGTTAAGAAACTCAAAGAAGAAAAGGCTACAAACGAAACGGCCAGCAAGGATAATAAGCAGGGTAAACACGAAAAAGAAAAAGATACGCCAACAAGCTCCAGCGCGAACTCCAAGACAACCGCTGCTGGCAAGCAGGCGCAAGCGCAAACGCCTACGAGTATTCAAGCAGCCGCGTTGGATACTACGCCGACGTCGAAGCAAAGTCGTAAGAAGAACACCACCACCAACGCAATGGTGCCACCGACAGCGACAGACGAGAAGAACACGACGCCAGTTAAGCCTGTGCTAAATACGCCGACGCTCAGCGCTTCCACCGCAGCAAAAACACCGAAACGAACGCCTGTCTACAATCAGAAGAATCAGCAAAAACAAATTGAACTCAAAGAAAGCACAACAACAAGTCACAAGAAGTCTGCGCCATTTTCTTACGGCGCATTTTCGGCGGATAACGAGAAGTCCATATATTCCTTCGATAAGGACGACGATGAAGTCGAGGGCAACAAGCTGCCACAAACCACGCCAGCATTTAGACGACAGAGCGGACGCGACTCGCAAAATGAGGAGTCCACACCAAATACACCGACAACAACAAGCAAAGCTTCGCCGGGCAAGAAACGCACGTCGACGGGTGCTGCTGTCGCAACACCAACAGCCTCCAGCGACAAGCCTAACAAGGACGTCGCTGGGAAGACGCAAAATAGTTCCGTTTCCTTGACATTAAGTCCGTCGGAGAATTGTAAGCTCGTGAAAGTGAGTTTAGATTCCGAAAAGCCTGGTGTTAGCAATAAAGCTAACGCTGCGAAATCTGCGAAAACCGGCAAAAAGCAGGAGACCGCAAATAATGATGCCGATTCCGACGAGGAGGGCCACACATTTTACATACCACTCCAAGGTATTGGCGCCGGCGGTGATGGCGAAGGTGGCATACAAGGTGTTGCAGTGAAATTGGGGCGTGAGGGACCCGATGGGCCGAACCAAAAGGTTATAATGCATGCCACTTTGGTGACAAAAGCGCAAATGGGCTCCAATTCTAAACCGCTGCCGGAGTCCATGAACGTGGCGGATATTGTAAAAACTTTGATACCAAGTACACAAACAATATCGTCGGCTTTGGCGACAGCTGCAAAGAACACCGCCGAAGGTGACGCAAAAAAGGCCGAGAAGGCAAACACTACACAACCAAACAGCTCCGAGGTGTCCACAACAAACGCCGATAAATCGTCTTCGAATAGTTTGAAAAATGTACCAATTGGCACCGTGCAGCCCAGATTCAAAGCTGGCGCAGATGCTAGCAACCAACCATCCACATCGGCAGCTGCGGCTAATGCTGCAAATACGGCAGTCGGCGGTCCGTTAGTGCGTGTCAACTCAAACTCTTCGCTTTTCTCAGGTTCGGCTAAGTCACGTATGGGCGGGGCTGGTCCCGGTCCAAGCGGACATGGCGCGAATAAGAAATTCAAAGATGACACACCTATTAAAATGTCCAACAATACTGCATTTCCGCGTCACGATGATCCAACGCAAATGGTGGAGGCACCGATCTTTCGACCAACGGAAAAAGAGTTTGCCGATCCCATTGATTTCATTGAACGCATCACACCAATTGCTGCGCGTTTCGGTATTTGTAAAATAATACCACCGGCCACGTTCAAGCCTGAGTGTCGCATATCGGACGAGATGCGTTTCACAGCATACAATCAATACGTACATAAGATGCTTCACCGCTGGGGACCCAGCGCCAAGGAGCTAAGTGCAATTAAAAAATATCTCGCCACACAGAGCATCGTTATGAATCATCCACCATGGATTGGCGGCATGGAAGTCGATCTGCCGCGTCTCTATCACACCGTCCAAGAGCTGGGCGGTTTGAAGGAGGTGATTGAGAAGAAGAAATGGGCGCGTGTAGCCGAAGAGATGTGCATTCCGAAGTTGGCACAAGATCGTGTAACGAAACTTGATGATATATACTGCAAGTATTTGCTACCTTACGATACCTTATCGCCAGCCGAACGCCAAAAGCTATTCGACGAAGTCGAAGCGGATTGGGCGAAACGTGAGGCGCGTGCACGACGTAATGCCGATCGTTTTGTGAATACGGAGAGTGTGTCGAATGAAGAAGACGATGTTTCCTCGGAGGACGATGAAGAATCAGAAGAGGAAGTGGACGGTGTTTCGATGGAGTGCATTGTGAAAGGGCGCAGCATGCCGCTTAGTCAATTTTATCGCATTGCACGCAATACAATGGCGCTGTGGTTCAAGAATACCGAACCGATTGTCAATGAGGTTGAGGCTGAGTTTTGGCGTCATGTAGCCGTGCGTGACAGTCATGTTTGTGTGCATTCTGGTTCTATAGATTCCTCCGGTTGGGGTTATGGTTTCCCCAGTCCGGGACCAAAAAGTAAAGGTTCAAATTATGCGCGCCACCCGTGGAATCTTAAAGTGCTAACGAATAATCCCGGATCGGTATTGCGCTCGCTTGGTCCTGTAATGGGCGTAACAGTACCGACTCTGCATGTAGGCATGTTGTTCTCTGCGTGCTGCTGGTACCGCGATCCACATGGGCTCTCCTGGATTGAATACTTACATACAGGCGCCTCAAAACTGTGGTACGGCATTCCAGATGACCAGAGCGCCAATTTCCGATCAGCACTTACTTCGCTCATTCCCACACACTGTCAGAATAAGACTATTTGGCTGCCTTGTGACACGGTTATGGTTCCACCGCACATGCTCACCGATCGCGGCGTGTCGCTATGTCGCATCGAACAGAAACCGGGCGAGTTTATTGTTGTATTTCCACGTGCCTACACCTCGAGCTTGGCCACGGGCTATGTGGTGTCCGAGAGTGTTTACTTCGCCACGACGTCTTGGCTGGATTTGGCTAAAGATGATTTTAGAGTAAGTAACCCATAAAATTTTAATTTTTTTTATATTTATGGCCACAACAGGGTATATTAAGTTTCCCATGAAGTTTGTAACAGACATTTCGTCTGTCTATCGATCCGTTTTTTCGTCTGTCTGATTTTTGTATATACCCGAAATAGTCCCTCGGTTTTTGAGATATTGATCTGAAATTTTGAACATGTCTTTTCTTTCTATGTAGCTGTCCGCCGCTAAAATTATTTCTTGTTTTACAGAAAATAATAATTATTAAAATTTTTATTTCTTAAAGGACATTCATGATAGCTGCGAACCGGCTATGTTTTCCTTGGAGCAACTACTTTTCGCCTTGGGTTATGATCAGCGTGTGACCTCCGACACCCTCCAACAAATGCTGCCCATGCTGCAGGAAGTATACGAAAAGGAGTTGGCCGCGCGGGAACAGCTCAAGGTATAACCAATATTTGCTTTCTTTAAAAAGAAAATAATGAAACACGCTTTATTATTATTATTTTCAGGCTGCTGGCGTTACGTCCACGGAGAAGGTGGGCAACGAGAAAGGTTCCAAGGCTAAAAAGCAGCAACCACCACACAAATCCATTGAAAGTGAATGCGACTTGTGTCGCGCTAATTTGTATATCTCAATGGTGAAAACGGAGGAGGGCAATGTCTATTGCTTGCAGCATGCATTGAAGAATTTAAATAACGGCAATATACAGGCGAAACAGTGCAAACTCATATACGCTTACAATGTGGAAGATATTGAAAGCTTAATAAAAAATCTCAAAGATAAGATTCAACAGAAGCGGCATGCCGTTACGGGGAAGAAGTCCAAGTAGTATCGTGTGCGCCGGAAACGAAAATCTCTGTAAATAAATGCAATACGTTGACGTAAATCCACGATTTTTACGCATACGCCGTGTATATACATACATAAATATACACTTGAGAGTGTCGCTATATACATACATATTTAGTGCGTGTACACTTGATTTCGAACTTACACGTCCGGGGTTAAATAAAATTTCGCATGGTAAATTGCAATTTTGAATTTTTGACACATACACGTACACTATATATATACATATGTTCGCGCTTTATTTGATAGTATGTATTTGAGAAAGCTCGAAACGGTTTTAGAAACCACCAAAAATGTATGTTTGTATGTTGTGTATAAACATTTACTGATACACAGTTAAGTTTCATTTATATTTAACTATATATAAAGAAATATATATATAAAAGTTCAGTTGTGTATAGCTACATGCGTATATATTTGTATATATACATACATACAATATATAAACTATTTGAACACAACAGACGTGTGTACTAAAAACAAATGTATGCATAATTTGTAGATTTAAACGCTAGAAAGTTGCAATTTCTAATTTAACATTTTGCTATGCAGTTAGAGTAGTGCAGCACACACACACAATGGTGTTTAGGCGACGCGCATTCACATGCATACATAAATGGTGTATGCAAATGAATTTTTCTTTTTCTTTATTATTGTATTTTTTATTTTTTTGACTAAAACTAATAAATGATAAATTGTATTTGATGTTAAGCAATGATAAATTTACGTGATGTATAAATAAATATCTTAGAATTTAAAGCAAAGGACGATAACAAGCAAGAAATGCTAAGAATTAATAATGAAAAAGAGTATAATAATAATATTGATGTTTAAGCATAGTTTTCTTTTGTTTTTGTAAATGCAAGTAGTGCGCTTTTGTTGTATCCTTTTCTGAAATTGAATTACAAAAATTTTCTTAAGAATCACTCCAATGAGAAAGTATTTACAAAATATTTTTAATTAATGAAACTAATGAAGAGTAAATGTTTTATTTCTTTCTTTGTATACATATATGTAATTGTAAGTTTCCTTTAAAACGTAAACATTTGCATTAGATGTTCAATGTATTCCACATGATGAAGTGCAACAATAAATATTTCATTAATACTAAACTGAATTGATTTTGTTTACTTTTGTTTACCATCATTTGATCAGCTGATATAATACAATAAATTCATAAATTCATGTTGTGATTGAATATGTGGTAAAAATAATAAACGCATACAATGTTGTTTGGTCAAATGTCATCGTGAGTCATCTCGTTAAGAAGTTGAAATAGCTAAATCTAAGTCATAAGCTGAAACGTTCTATTCGGAAAATTTCTTTGCAAATAAATTTAAGGTTAATTTTGTAAATTTGTTGAAGGCGTAGGAATAAACCTGAAAAAAAAAAATTCTCTAAAAAATTGTGTGAAAATTAGTATAGAATTGTGATGACAGCAGCGATGAATTGATAGTTCCAAACCATATATCCAAGCAGTGTGCGTTTCTAAATTACTTTATATATAAGTATGTTATGGTTAAGCATTTTGAACTTATAACGTGGTTATTGTTGTTTAGCGATAGAAAATATTCCGTTGAGTTCACACTCAAATTCCGGAGAGAAATTCGGGTCCATGCCTGTTACTTAACTCAACTGTAGGTAAAAAGAAATCACACATACTCAAGAAACTTATCTACATCACCGTTCCCACGAAAGTTGGGTCTAAATAACCGGAACGGGCACGGATTTTTTTCCGCCCAGGGACTGCCAACTCGGCACCATGCTTCGAAATTGCTTCAGGAATGTTTTATGGCACTACAACAACAACAAAACATCAAAATTCAAATTCAATATTGATCATTATATCAAAAACTTGCCTTTATACAGACAGACAAATTTTTATTAGGCCTAGGACTGTCAGTTCAGCATGATTACTCGAAATTACTTTAGGTTTTCTGTCACTACAACAACAACAACATCAGACGAAAATAGCCAAGTCTCGACTTTTTCCTCTAGTTTTTACAAACATGGCAATTTTGATATACCCTACTCAAGGTATAAAAATGACGCATCCATTTCATCAACGGACCGGTTAATTAATAATAAACAGGCAATTTAATTTTCTACATAGCTAACGATCTTTACATAACTCGGAAAATAATACACCTTTAAATACTTATAAATAATATGCTTCCATGTTTATTAAACTATACAACGATTATAATGATAGCAAAAATTTACGTCCGAAAAGCTGTGCTTTCTTTTCGAAAACAGGCGATTTGATGGGCGTATTGATTTTATAAAATGAGTTCATGGAATGCTTAATATATGTTTCGTACATTTCATTAAAGAAATTCTTGATGCCATCATCATTTTTGTTGTCATGCACAATAATGAAGCGTATCTGGCTGGCGGTGACGAATGCGGACACGAACCATTGGTTAAACCTATCAATGGATTTGAGCTGCATATTGGGCGTTCTCCACTTGTGTTCGTCTACTAGATCTAACGCGGCATGTGCAATGAATTGGCTCAAGTGACGACTGTCTTCTTTCTGCAATAATGTAATGTCTTCAGTGAGTTATACTGGTGGCAGGTGTTGCATATACCGTCAGATACTTACACGCAATTCTTTATTGACTGTGCTAAAATCCATTTCAAATATAGGATTATCATTGTGTCCAACGATGACGAAATAGAATGTTGACATGTTTATTTATGCAAAAATTCCAATTTGTTTATTCTTATTGATGACATATACAAAACAGCAGGAATAATTTGCACCGATTATCCCTGCAAAACAGTGTATATTCAGAGAAGTTAGTGATAAGCAATAGTTATCGATTTTATTATTATTTTATCAATGCTTATCAATGGTTCATCAGTATGTGTGTCGTAGTCCAGCATTTAATAAAATGTGTAATTAAGTCGATGAAGGAACTTAATTTCTTTATTTATTAAGACTTTGATAACGTTCAATTAACTAGTTTTTAAATTAACTTAAAATACACTCAGTTATCGATTCTTCACTTATTTGTGGTATAATCCAAGTGACATCCATAAGTAACATAAGAAAGCGAAACAGCTGTTAGTACTGATTGTGAATGAAGAAATGGCGAACTGGCGATATTGTGAATTAAAGTGACAGAAAGAAGGAGAATAGGAAACAGTTTAATTTTTTATTTGAATAATTAAATGTCAGATATTTTTAAAGAACCTGTGGAAATATATAAACAAATAGCATTTGATCACTTTCAGAAGACAGGAAATAAGCGTCAGATTGTTTGGAGTACTGGAAGTAATATTATGCTACGCGATTTATGGACTGTACGGGCTGTGTGTGAAATCAAGTGTAAGCGCAAATTGCTTTGCTGCAGACCAATATTGTATGTTTTGTTTTAGTTGTAATGGTATAAAAAATTAATTTTTTAGTTTTTATTTTTAGTTGTTCATACTTAATTGTATTAATTTAATAATTTGCAAAAAGGTTCGGCTGTAGCTGGCATTGCTTTCTTGCGGTGCTTCGGTCTTTGCCAAGCACTGCGCCATCTTGAGGATTCTACATAATATTAATGCGATAAAAACAACAATAACCGTTGAGCACTAAAGCGGAAGAAGTGCACATGTGGATATTTAAAATTATATACAAACAGCGCTTTGAGTCTGAGAAGCTTTGCTTTGGCTAAGTACACAGGTATGACCGCATTAATTTTGCTCTCACATTCAAATTTGAATCGAAGTGGATCTGATATAAGTATATCAATCAATATTAATATATGCTGAAACTAACTAAATCCAGTTAAAGCAACTCCAGGCGCAATTCAAGTTCAAAATAACAGAAGCCACCTTCCACGAAGAAATGATTCATGCTTTGATCATCTAACTGCCCAACTGAATAATACTACATTCAAAGTAAGAAAATATTTCAAATCTATACATACTTACATATGTTTACACATACATACAAATATACGAGTATACATACGTACAAACACAGATATAAGAATGCAACGTTGAAACCATTAACCGAGTGTCACAACGATCATTAACTGCAGAAGGTGACGAATGATGATGCCAACACAAATATTTAATATTTGCACAACTTCAAATGAACAAGCCTTGCCTAAAGTAATCCGAACCCAAAGAGCTGTAGGAAGAGGTTGTCAATATGTATATGAGATGCTACCGGAGTTTCTTTGTTTGCTGCATGCGACGCGAGTGATCAAATCAAGACGGTAGCAGACATCTATACACATGTACTACTGACTATGAGTAAGTACGTAGAAATTACTTCATATGTGCTTAATGGTAAAAAATTATGGGAGGGTTAATGGATTTTAACTGAGCTTATGATTGCGTTCGGAGAAAATGGGATTCTAAATCCGAGGATGAGATTTAATTTGGAGCTTTTAAGACGCTAATTAAGCCCACGAAAATCACACTTTCCGAGTCCTTCAATCTCTCTGTACACATCCAGACGCCAGTACTTCTCACCATAGTTTCAAATTGAGACCTTATAAAGATCAGCCAGAAGTTTAATTTCTTTAACCGAGATTTAAAATCTATAACCGCTACGCCCCTGTGTAATCAAATACAAATTCATTTTAAGTATTAACTCTCTTTAAGCTCCACGGTGAGTGTGGGATGATAAACGCTTGGCTGGGCCGTTGACAGCAAGATTGCCGGTTTGGCGCTTTGATCACCACTCGGCGCATTAGCTTCAACCGGTGTAAGTGTCGACAACTGTTTGACCACCTGACCAGCGCTCAAGATCTTGCCCAAGCGGAACAATCTTTATATTGGCGGCATCACCGGAAGCCACTTATCTACTCGTACCAATACTCGATTGTAGTGGCTGGCTTTCAGCCGTCAAGCGGCCACATCAATGAGCTTTTCTACCAGTGTTTCTATCGATTCTTAATTTCATTAAATTCACAGTTTGCTCTCACTTTTTTTGAGCAGGTGCCAATATGGTAAGAATAACGTGAAGCTGTTGTTGGCTTTCGCTAGTAACGAGTTTGTGTGTACAATCGACGGATGTTTATTGTTTGATGTGGATTTTTATTTTCATGATGTGGATATTTGTTAGCCTCTAGCGAGAGCCAAAACCACAGATTCCTTTAAGTTTTGGGTTCACTTGTGATTGAGGAGAGATAGATATGATATCTTCGTTTAACTAATGGTTTATCTTTCCTTCTGCACAAAATTGGGACAAAGTCAATAACTCATTAATGATTAATTTTAGTAGAATATAAAAATATCTAGGTAGGCGATTGCTCTTACCAAATTTTTTTTTTATTTGGCAGTATATTCTTTAATCCGATTAATTAGTTCTGAAAACTTCAATAAGAACCCAAGGTCAGGTTGTTGAACACCATGATCGTGCGACCGATCGGGGGTTGGTGGCTTTGGCTTCAAAAGCTCAGATTTTGGCTCAAACTATCAACACCACTCTACCTAGTAATCGGTCGGTAGCCAAACACACACTGCTCCAAATGAAGCAGACAGAGTAAGGTAATCTCATTACAGCGGATGAAAGAATTAAGAGGTGTAATACCATTGGCTCTTCTTCCAAGTGACAGCATTACCAAAAGGGTAAACTTCACCAAGAATTTCAAGATTACCCTTAGAAGGCAAGGCTGAATGGAATGATTCTGTCTCGAGCTAATGTTTAGGGATAGTACAATGAAGTGGTACACCGACGTCTCGAAAACGTCGTAGGGAATTGGCACAGGAGTCGCAGGATTACGCACCAAACTCTCCATACCAATACAATATCTGCCTATGAGATCTAATCGCTACTGGTGCAGCAGCGTAGAGAACAGCTGAAAAGTCTAGCGGAACGTAGCTAAGTGTACCTTATCTGGGTGCCCGGTCACAAAAATATATCCGGGAATGAACTGGCTGATTAGCTCGCCCGCTCCGCAGCATCCACTAACATGGTAGAACTTGAACCCTACGTCGCGGTGGGGCTTCATACCATAAAGGAACTGCTTCGTAAGGAAGAAAGGCAAGTTGCTAAAGGTGGATTAAAACTCAACAGGTTTAAATATGTAATCAACCTCCCTAGGTATAAACTTAGGCTACTTGTCGCATTCTATACTGTCCACTGCAAGCTGAAGAAGCACTTACATATAATATGGGCCTAGCTTCTTTTGCGAATGGCCGGTTCTGTTATAAAGAACCTGAAACTCCAGAACACCTGCTAATTGAGTGCTTAGCATTCTGCAGAGGCAGGATAAAGGCCCTGGAATCCATTTTTCCAAATACCTAGCAGTATATTGGACTTCATCAAGATGCTGGAACTAGGTGAGCCTTTGTGATTTAGAAGAGAGCCCAATAGATCTAAGGTTGCAGTGCAATCCTTGTCTATTTTTATCTTATCTCTTTGGACCAAATATTAAAAGCCTGATATACCGATGTACATTAGGTCAAATCGCGACTAAATTTTTGGAATTGTTAAACTGTTTTATAAATTATAAATTAATGATTTTTTCTCTTAATTCGGCATTGGATCACTCGCCATGATCTGAATCTTACTTGGCTTCACTAAGTTATTAAATTTGTCTAGAGATCTTAAAAGTATACAGCTTTGAGCTTTGGAGAAGACAATTTTCGAATGCATCTAAACTAATACGAATATGTCTATTACTAGGTATTTTTCTAGATTTTTTTAATACAAATATGTCGTATTACTGGGTATTTTTCTTGATATTTTCCCTTCCTTTATCCCTCGAGAACAAATTTAATTAATTGATTTCTTGCTTCGAGTTTTTACTCACAAACCTAAGTTTCTCTAAATAATTCGAGTATTCCAACGAAAGCTAAGGTGTTATAGAACATTTTTATAATGTATTTGAACACATATACATATGTGTACATTCCTTGTACATATGTACGTATGTATTTAGTAGCTACCGAATTTTCATATCAACTGTAAAGAACAGGCTTATTTTGATTATACAGCTCACTGGTATTACGGTAATAAAGTTGTTGTTGTTGTTGCGCTAGTTTATTGCTTGATAACAACTTTTTCAATTATCAATAGACCTATTAATTATTGAAGCCCATGGTGTAACAATTTGAAAAATAAATAAACAAAATTTAATAAGTCAATCGAATTCTATATTTTTTGCTCCGGCATATGTAATACTGTATTTACACATACTATAAAGGGCACATTCGGCCACACTTGAACCCAGCGGTTAAAAAGAGGGACTGTCAACAAATTAAAGACTTCAAACTGGTGTCAAATAGATGGAGTGTGGCTCATATTCATTTCTTCCAATATATTTGTTAAGGGGTTATATACCTTCTTTGTCGAAGAAAAAAAGGAAAGTTTGGATTTTTTTTAGGTATGTAGCAATTATTTCATTACACAAATGTTTTTATTTTTTGATAGTACACTTTATTAACAATGTTTGTGCGAAATTTCGTGGAAAAATATCAAATAGTTTTTAAGGGGCGGCTGTTTCTCTTAGAGGCCATTTTTGGCAGAGGCTTGTGGTGGCAATTCCCCAGGTCGAACAAGTCAACTGAAACCGTAAAAGTAAACAAATTTCATTAGTTTAGTGTAATTCCTTGTGCTTGAACGGTCGTTTTTATGATTTTTTTTGTGCACACGGGAACGTTTTATGCGAAAAATGAACTTTTTGGTCACTAGAAATTTCACTAAAAAATTTATTTCGGCGAAAAAAAAGTTTGTGCGTAAAAAGTCGATCGTTCAAGCACATAAAAATTTCATTACGAACATCAAAAAAAAAAATTTGAAGAAAATCGGTTCAGTAGTTTTCCGCCAATCCATGTCACCGCAAAGTAATTTTTCAAAAAACACCATTACGAGATATTCGGGTTAAAGTTGAAGTTCAGTTCAGGTTAGAAGTGCAGTAACTTTTTTTCTACTGCTCGAATCTCTATGAAAATTTGAGAAAATATTCTTAAGGAGTTGTTCTTTAAGATAAAGTAACAAAAAATTTTCGATTTTTTTGAAATTAAAAAAAGGTATATAACCCCTTAATGCGTCAATAGATTTCTAGCTTCGTTTACTTTGGGACCTGATTATATTTGAGATCTAAATTTGTGATCTCCAGTGTTAGTAGGTTCTAAAGTACTAACTTCAACAAGGGGGTCTTTCATCCAAGGCTGTGGTTTCCTTTTCATTGGTATGGTTTTTTACGTGTCGGGTTCCAACCCAGCGCACAACCCTGGGGAGAGATGGTTTACCTTCTCACTTCAGCTCGCCTTCAAACGCAAACAGATGTCCTTTGGCCATCCAGAGGATACTTGGACTAAGATTGGAAGCTGGGAGCTGCTTGAGCCGCATGTAAAATAATCGCTTCTTCTCACTCCCAAGTGAATGTCTCATTTGCATGGACTTTAATACATGGCTCCATTCTTTACGATGACATTAACATTGTTCAGCGAATTTTAAAAGAGCGGCTACGCTGGTTAAGGAAAAGGAAAAATAGTACTCGACGCAGTAGGAAGCAGAAGAAGAGGAAGACCTCCACCCCCTTGGATGATTAGGTGGAGAAAGACGTGGCTACATTTGTAATCTCTAATTAGGCACCTTGCGAAAAGAAGAAAATGGCGCGCGGTTGTTAACTCGGCTATAACCGTGTAAGCGGTGTCTGCGCCAATGAAGAAGAGAATTAAAGTTCTACCATCACTTCATACTGTTGAGAATGCAATTTTATTGCAAGGAAATGGTTTCAAATAAATTAGTCTTAATACTTCGCTAGTCACAATTTCTTCCTACCTATCTGACATTATATTATGGTAAACCTGTTCATCATCTGTTGTTATCCAAGAATCAAGTCAGTTTTCTATGTCGTTTTGTGAGTGGAACAGTTTTGGGACCG
Source organism: Bactrocera correcta (assembly GCA_027475135.1). NCBI lineage: Eukaryota > Metazoa > Arthropoda > Insecta > Diptera > Tephritidae > Bactrocera > Bactrocera correcta. Next base: position 45,674,302 of record CM050325.1, read on the forward strand.
ACGATGTGTCATCGAACAGAAGAAATAAGAGTCGGGGGGGTGCAATATCTGCGAAATACGGCGGGTGGGATAGGACTTTCCATTTAAGTGTTTTCAGATAGAATTTAACGGGTTTGGCAACGTGAGACCGAGCATTGTCATGCAGCAGAATCAAATTTACCTCTTTCCATGCCTCTCCTGGTATTAAGGTCAATAAACTAAAAGAATTGGTTCTTGAAAATCGACGATTAATAGTCGGAGATCTCACTGGTATCGTTTTAATATCGGAAGGATCAGTGAAAAACATTTTGAAAGACGATTTGGTCGTAAGAAAAGTTAAAGCAAGAATAGTTCCAAAATCGCTAAATGTTTGCGAAAAACGCTTCACGTTAATCTCTGCAAAACAATGTTTTCCGACTACCAGGATGTCATGAAATGTATTATTGCTAGCGATTAGTTTTGGATCTATTCTTACGACCCGAAAATAGACTATCACTCAGCCGAGTATCGTGACAAAAGTGAACCGAAGCCAAACAAAAAAAAAAAAAAACATGTCAAAGCAGGTCCAAAATCAAGGTTATGTTGACAGTTTTCTTCGATTATCGAGGTGTGGTGCACTCCGACATCCTTCCGACCGGTCAAGCTCTCAACACGGAATACTATTTGAGTGTTATGCGTTATTTGCGCGAAGCTATTCGCTTGAAGAGGTCGGAATTAGGGTCCGACAACTCTTTTTGATCCACGATAATACGCGGTCGCATACTGCATGGATTCTTCGTGAGTTTTTCGCCAAATTTTCAACCGATATCGTGTCGCAAACACCATATTCGCCTGATTTAGCTCCGCGTGACTTCTGGCGATTTAGCAAACTCAAACGACCTCTCCAGGGAAACCATTTGGAGTCCATTGAAGTCATTAAAAGTGAATCGCTAAATGCATTGAAGGCTGTTCAGGAAATAGCCTTTAACAATTGCTTCGAAGATTGGAAAAAATGTTGTCAGAATCGTAGGGAGATTATTTTGGGAGGGCCGTCATACATTTTGAAGAATAAATTCAGAATTATGAACAAAGTCTTACTATTTAATGCTCATACATAGTAGTATATCGAATCGAAGATGTCCAGTACTCTGCGGCTTGCAACCAATTCAATTTACTACCGGGTGTAGTTAACTTCAGTTTGGCGTAGTGTGTGTGTGTGTGTGTGGGCTAATGTGATAAATAATTATGGCAGATAGAGTTATATATTTCTTTTTATGGCGGGTGGCTAAACTAATTTCAAATATTGACTTTTTCACACAGCAAAGGTTATCTCTGCTTGGAAGAGCTTTATTTTTTGTGTTGTTGGAGGCTCGCCGAAGTTAAGTCCGTAAATAGCGGGCTACCAGTATTACGTACAGTCCCAGCAATGTGTGTGTCTCTTACCTTAGTTTTGCTGTTTTTTTCATGGCGTATTTTTATCGCCTCAAGCATGTGGGTGATATGAACCGTAAAGCTCGGCAATGCGAAGATCAATGTGTAGGCGAATGTTGTCAACAATTATAAATATATTTAAGCACAGTTATTATTCAATTACTACTTACGCTCGCGGCAGCTTTAATTATGGCCTACTCATGGCAGAAATTCGCTATCGACGAACAGCCATACTTAACACACGGCGCGCCAACTAAATGCGCCAAACGCTTAACACCCCCTCGCGCCTCCCACACACACACACACTCATGCACACAGCCACATGTAGGTGCATAGCTGCACTTAAGATTGACGTTGGTTGCATGCTTGCCAATGTGCTCTAACTACTTGAGTCCGCACTTAAGTACCTTAACTAAATTGTGTGCTTAATTGTGGTCATATGACAATTAGTTATAAATTAAGTCGCTTGGATTTTCAAGTCGTTACACGTTAATTTTCATAACTTTAAATTGTTTGTAGAGTGTTCTAGGTATACATTTATATACATATGTATATCCTTGTGAAATTCAATAAGCTTACTTCAAAAGCCTGATATATTTATCTATTTTTATTCAAAATGCCAACACGCTAGTGGAGTGGTCGAAGTGCGTGACTGCCACTTGTCGTGTGGAGGGTTCTAAATACCGCTGAGCTGCAGTCTAAAATTATAGACGCAATTTTTTCGAATAGCGGTTATATAAAGGTGTGTATGTATGTATGTAAGGTCTCCACGTGAGTTTTTATCATAGAAGTGGTTATAAGGGGTTCGCGGATATCTTAAGGGGTTACATGGGGTTAAATTTTTTTTTCATTTAAAAAATGAAATATTTTATTAGAACTTTTTATCATTACAAACATACACTATTAACAAAAAAATTCTGAAATTTTTGGAAAAAAATATTTTAAAATCATCTAAAATGAAAAAATATGTGTTTTGGTTCAAATCTTAACTTAGAACTTGGATGAAGGAAAAAAACTGAATATTGGATTTTTGGCGGACATTTTTATAAAAAAACAAGAAAAAACGTTAACTTCGGTTGCACCGAAGATAAATACCCTTCACAGGTGCATTTCTGTTAGTAACTACATATGTGTCCAGTTTGTATGGAAGCTATATGCTATAGTTAACCGATCTGAACAATTTTCTCGGAGATTATATTCTTGCCCTAGAAAATAATCTATACCAAATTTGGTTAAGATACATTGTCAAATGTGAAAGTTTTCCATATAAGAACTTGATTCCGATCGTTCAGTTTATATGGCAGCTATATGTTATAGTAGTCCGATATCGGCCGTTCCGACAAATGAGCAGCTTCTTGAAGAGAAAATGACGTTTGCAAAATTTCAAAAGGATATCTTAAAAAGTGAGGGACTAGTTCGTATATATACTGACAGACGGACGGACAGACGGACATGGCTAAATCGACTGAGCTCAACATACTGATCATTTATATATATGTACTTTATAGGGTCTCCGACACTTCCTTCTGTTACAAACATCGTGACAAACTTAATATCCCTGTTCAGGGAATAATTAAAATTTCAGTGAAAAGTTCCCGACTTTTTTTTTAAATAACTGTAATCGAAAAAAACCTTTAACCGAGTCTTTAAAAATTGTATCTCAAAAACCTGTGTAAAAATTCATGAAGATCGGTTGAGTAGTTCTGAAGAAATCTTGTCAACCGATTTCAAATACACAGTTTCGAGAAAAACGCGTTTAAAGACGGCGCTCTTAGCCCAGCTAGCCTCGAGCGCACAAGTTCTCAAGGCTGTATTTCCGAAACTTTTACTTTGATTAACCTGAAAATTTATGATAATATACTTGAAGTTGTAGAATTTAAGAAGACAATAAAAAAAATCCATTTTTTGAAACCCGTAAACCTATGTAACCTCTTAGATTTAAAAGTGTTCTAGAATTGTAGTTGAAGAAGCGCCGTTAATGTTTAAGAAAGATTTAAGAACCAATTCTAGGGGAGATACGTTTATTTAGTTAACTTTGAAGTTCATAGATAGCATACAAGAGCACAAGAGAGAAGAAACACGGCCAAAGAAAATTTAAGGTTATGTCCGCATGAAAAGTTAATGCGAATATTATACAAGGTGCGATCCAAAGCAAACAAGACTTAAAAAAAAAAAACAGAATAAATTGTTTTTCAGCAAAATCAAGTTATTTTATTCAATTTTAATAGTCTCCTTCTGCTTCAATACAGCTTTTTGCATGGTCCAAAAGCATGTCGAACGAGTGTTTTAGCTCGTTACCCGGTATGGCCGCCAGTATGCCACTGCAAGCTTTTTAAAAGGACTCTACGTCTGCATAACGTTCTCCTTTCATGGGCAAATGCATTTTTCCAAAAAGAAAGAAGTCGCACGGTGCCATAGCAGGTGAATACGGGGAGTGATTAAAGTTTAAAATGTGATTTTTTGTCAAATAGTCGGTTAATGATGTCCTTCGAATGTTGGATTCTGAGCAACAAACCGTGCACACACCTGTCGTGAGCCCAAATGTTCGGTGAAAATGCGATAAATCGATGTTTTGGAGATGTTCAATTCCATTTCCATGAAATTCAATGATGATTTTGGCTGATTTTCGATGAATTCACCCACAGTTTCGATGGAATTTCTGGTGATCACAGATTTTTATTGACCCACTTGTTGATCGTCATTTATGTCCTCACGAGCTACTTTGAAAACTTTGAAACCACTCGTGCACTCTGCAACGAGATAGGCAATCATCGCCATAAACATGTTTCATCAATTGAAACGTTTCGGAAAAAGTTTTACCAATTTTAAAACAAAATTTAATGTTGGCTCTTTGTTCGAAGCTCATTTTTCGCAGATTCTAACCCACCAGTCGACGTATAGATGGCGCTACCAGGGGACGCTAGATTCAAAAAGTCCTGCTTACTTTGTATTTATGTACATTCTCTTCTGAGCAGCAAACCGATTATGCCTCAAATGGTTCTCAAATTTCTTACCCACCGAGCAGTAGGCGCGCTGTTCAATTAAATCAATATTTTCGATATTATTAAACATAACATAAGTTTGTAAGTGTGAGTGTTTATGCACAAAAATTTTAATGAAGACATCAGAGTGGATATTTATTTTGACAACGCCATTAAATAATTGTTCACATTCTCGAAATGTTTGTAAATCATTTTAAAATCTTAAATGCAAACAGAAATCAAACTTCACCTCAATTATGCAAATAAGCAGCGCTTAATTGTGCCATTAGCAACTGTTAAGCTACCGTTTAAAGTAAACTGTGCCGACAAGGGGCAGCCACCGGCGACAGCAAGCAAAGACGGTAATGGCAATGGCAGCCAGTGTCGTTGCCTTTGAAGCCGTCGCCTATACATTTACAAACACACCATATACACATATATAAATGAGTTTTTATTGACATGGGAAACGGTATTGTCAGTTTGATCTTTGCCGGTGTCATCAACGCCATTGAAGATCAAGCGAATACTTCGGCGCACAGAAACACCCGAACATATAGATATACTGCAGTTATATAAATAAATATATGAGTTGATGTTATGAGCTCTGCGAAAGTCATTTTCTCAGAGTGTTAGGAGAGTTTTCCTTATTTAAAGAGAAGTCTGACAATTGTATAAAAAAAATTCTTTCGAAAGCCTTCAAATATGTCTATACTCGTATAGTGTACTGTAACTATTTATAAATGTTCATGATCCATCAAAACATAGTATGTATTATAGGTTAAAAATATTATATTGGACTTAGTATGACATACTTTCAAGAGGTGGTAAGGTCAAAAGTAATCGTGATAATGTACGGAATGTTATTAAATGTTAGGAAAAGAGAGATGGATTGCCAAAATTAGATTCTTTAAACAGATAACAAAACCGGGAGGTCATTTTATGGAAAACTATGTATATGTAGGATATTAAGAGAAAAATTCATAGTGAACGGATCATTTGTAAATCGGAAATTGTAATTAAATTCGCCGGGTAAATGTATTTCGTTAAGTTAGTAGGATTGTCTTGAATTACCGAATCTTGGAAAAGGGTAACGAAGATTTAGTTTTATCAAAAACGTAAGCCTAGGAGTGGTACAAAGCCTTCAAAGACGGTCGAGAGATCGTTAAGGGCATACCTCGTCCTCGATGACCTTCGACCTCTTCAACTGATTAAAAATGAATTAAAAATCGTCAGGTAAGTGTTAGAGAGTTGGCAAGACAGCTCTTTGCCTCGAGTCGCTCGCGAGTCCGTTCGAATGATTTCGGTGGATATTTTGGGAACAAAAAGCGTTCCTGTGACTCGTCCCCATAAAGTTGAGTGGCCAAAGCCAAAACCAGGGTGATGCTAATGGTTTTTTCGTGGCTTAGTGCATCATGAATTTGTTTCCTCTACCATCGATCAACCACCGTATTCACCAGATTTGGCTCCGCGTGATTTTGTCTTGTTCCCCAAACTGAAATAGACACTCCGTTGAACCCGTTTTCCGTCGATCGAAGAGATAAAACAAAACTCGCTGAAGAAGCTGGAGGCCATCCCAAAAAGTGCTTTGAAAGCGTTTCGGGGATTGGAAAAATCATTGGTAAAACTGTATTACATCTTTTTTGTAGCAATATATATTCCGAGGTGTTGATAGACTACGGACTCATAATGTATTCTGTAAGAGAAGTATATCTTCTTCATAGCCGAGTTAACAACAGCGCGCCAGTCGTTTCTTCGTTGGCAAGATGGCGTCAATTAGAGATTACAAGCGAAGCTCGGTTCTTTTCCACTTGGTCCTTCCAACGGATTGGAGGTCTTCCTCTGCTTCCCCCGGCAGGTACTGCGTCGAATACTTTTAGAGCTGGAGTGTTTTCGCTCATTCAGACGACTTGACCTAGCCAGCTTAGCCGCTATCTTATAAGGATGGAGTCATGTGTAGAAGTTGACGCGAGGAAAGTTCTTCGATCGTCATTCACTTGTAAGTGGCCAGAGACGATTCGTTTACATATGTCGCAAGCAGCTAACGATTTCCGGTCTTTGACCAAGTATCCTCTGGGTAGCCTAAGAACATACATACGTTTGAAGTCGAGCTAAAGTGAGAAGGCGAAAAATCCACTACACAGGGTTGTGCGCTGGGTTTGGGGCCCGCCACGTAAAAAAAACACCCAATGAAAACCAACAATCAACTTCGGATGAGAGACCCGCCTTTTGATGACGACCAAGAGAAAGATATAGACACAGAAAAAAAAAATTTTCAGCAAAAAACTTTCATAACCTCAAAAACCCAGTTTCAATTAAACGTGTCTTACAATAAATCTCTAAATTAAAGCTAGTAAGGCATTTGACGTTAAGGCACGCCAGGAATGGCAATTACCAAATACCAGAAATGATTACAAAAACCACGCTTGAGCACACAAAATTCCAACTACTTAGTGGTGAAATATTTGTACTAAGTAAGTAACTGGCTACAGCCAAAAAGGAGAAATATGTAAGAAGAGAGCTGTAAGACCAACAGCTAAAACGAAGTATGTATACTTATGTGAATGTGTGTGTGTGTGAAGCTCGTGTTTACCCATTAGCGTTTTCGCTTTTGAGTTGGTGTGGTATTTACGAGTAAATCCGGTAGGGACTTCAAATCGAACTTCGCCAAAAAGGCGTAGTAACGACCACAACGACGATGGCTGATGTCTCTCTATGCTATAGTAACAACAACAACACCTGCGCTATTAAGCCGCGACCGTATTTTACGCTAAAATATTTACACTACATTTATAGAACTCACAGCGCTGCTGGAATGTCAGCTGCAAGACGCCGCGTCGAGGTTGGGGAGTTCGGTGTGTCTGCTGTGCATACCTACCATATTTAACCGTTAGTATTAACTCTCCACAAAATAGCATTATTTACCTTGCGGACTGCCACATTGTGTGCTTGTGAGTGTGTTTGTGTGTATGTCTGCGTTTATTGGCTGGCTCTCGAGTGGGCGTCAGAGCGGAGTGTGCAGGCGGCTAGCATTCAGTCCAATCACTCAACAGCCGCTAAATTACACGGTAGTTAAACAACATTTCAATAAAATATTAAAATAATAAAAAATTTCATTTTTATTTACACTCAAATTATTGACAAGTGAAGTGCGAAGGCGAATAAATAAAAAATGGAGAAGCAAAAAAGTTGGAATTGCAGAAGGAGCAGACATTTAATGGTCTACTCAGACACACAATAGAAGACTGTGCGCTGCGGCTTCTTGGCTTCTTATAGTTATTTATTTATTTATATATATACATACATACATATATATATATATGTGTGTGTATGTATGTATTGTTTTGTTTGCAGTCGTAAGTAAGTAGCTTGGCGCCACCAAGTCGTCGTTCAATAATAAATTCAATGAAATTCCATTTTAATGAAGATTAATATTGTTTATTGTGTTGATTTTGCTAAATTATTTTTGCTTTGTGTGTTTTCGTAAATTTCGAAAAATCCATTTAATGTGAAGAACAACAGGCATAAGTCGTATATACCAGGAGCGGATGCAGAAATAGTTTTTGGGAAGGGGAACAAATCAAAATTTACTTGAAACATGAACATTAGGGTGATTAGAAAAATTTTCTTTTTTTTCGTTTGGTACTGGGAAAACTAGGTTCCTGGGCACCTCTAAGAAAGCCTCTCCAAACATGAGTGAATACGAAAAATTTTTTTTTTTTGAATCACCCTAATGAACATACTTTATTGGAATGTATAATACTTTAGTCAATTTGTTAATGGAAAAATTTTCACAAATCAAAACGATGTGGACCAAGTTCTTAGAATCTTACGAAAACTTCTTCTGCAGTGACTTCAATGTCATGATGCCAAGCCGATCAATCCATTTTGAAGCATGTACGTCCACAGCCACGTTAACATGCGGTGAAGTGTCGAAAAACAACGTTCAGAGTTTTAATTTTTCACGGGAAGTGTGCAGAATTAGTGAAAAAAACTATGCATTGTGGGGTCTGCATCGCAGTTCTGCAGCATTTCCAATGCAGTAGTCGGTAACTTGTTGTATTTTGACTTTTGCTTCTGCCTCCAATGGCATTGGCAGTGATCAAGTTCACCTTTGAGCTTCAAACGTCGCAGGACGTTGTCATTAACCAAAAGGCCTTTGAATCTATCTATCAAGCAGTCAATAAGATTTGCCATTTCTTTGGTTTTCAAAACACATACTTTTTCTGGAAGCAGCAAACTCAGTTGGAATCCATCTAATTTATTTCATTCAAATCTTCGCCGATTGTATCCAACAGAGGAATCCATACTGAGACCCTGTTGTATTCTTCGCAAGTTCTCATGCAGAAATTTTCGCGTTTTGTTTGTCGGCCGCAGATTTTTAGTTTTTCTTCGTCAACTTTTCTTCTGTCGCCATTTTTTGCGTGTCTGAATAAATGGATCGAAAATGTTCCTCAGCTTTTTGTCTTCGATTTTGGAACGTTACAAGCAGCGTATCTATCATATTTGATGTCAGATCGAGCGATTCTTTCTGAATTCTGGAAATTCCCCCCTTTTCGCCCCTCTGAATCCGCAACTGTAGAAGTATATATCATATACATATATACTATATTCGCACTTATTTATGTACTGCGATTATTTTCAGTCAATTTCACCTCTTATTTAAAATAAAAAATAATATTAAATATTTTTTTAAATATAATTTACGGTTCATAATTTTTTTCTTGTCCAATGGCTTTCATGTACCGCTCTTTCGTATTAGCAATTACATTTAAAGTATCTTTACTGTAAAAATTGTGGGCATAAGGCTTAGGCAAGTGAGTTTTATTGCAGCCAGTCTTATGTATTCGGCTTTGATACCTTTAACATCTATTAATTCAAGAATGAAGTGACCAATCGATTGACTATAGGTGGTAGATCAACGAGCTCCAAGGAGAAGAAATGCATGGGTTTGGTCAACAATATTATGCTTAACGGCTTTGGTATGTCAAAAATTTTTCATCTAGAGGATACTATGTGCATCCATTATCACCATCAATCTACCACAAGGCTGGTGGCAATCCTCTAAATTTTATTATGATCGATTTTGTCGTGCATATAGGTGATTTTACACCCTTTTGTGATATCTGGCGGTCGGAGTACTTAAGCTAGAGTATAAAAAACTTCATCGCCTAGAGGAGGCAATGGGCTTTCATTAGCGCCAGCAATCACTCGCTTAACACCAACTGGGGGCAGGGAAATTGCCCAAAAACCATTTTGCAGTTTAAGCCTCACCCTTTGATGGTCATTAACGTCTAAACGGGGCGAAATACTTAATAACTCAAGATGACTCAAACTACTTTATTCATACAGGTTAATTAGATGTCGGAGTAATCGCGTATGTAGCTTAAACAGGTGTGTATCAATCAATAAAAACAAAAAAATCAGTTTATTCTTAGTCCAGCCCTAAGTTTGGTTACAAGTTCTGGGCATTATAAAAAAGAAAGAAAATGTGCTATTCTATTTAATAAAGTTTATTTTATTTAACTATATATATGTATGTACTTAAAATGAGCGATTTAAAAATGTTTATAATAGTTGTAATTTAAAACAAGCTCTCAAACGTTTCGGCCATTGATTGCTGCTAGAAGCGCAGATTTTTTGAGACTCTCCAAATTTCTGTGGGGTGTTCCACAGCCATATTCTCAACTTTGATCATAAACTTGTAATCTAAGGGATTTAAATCTGGAAGGAAACCAGGAATACTGCTTTCAAGCCACTGCTGGGTGGTTTTTGTTTTGTGTGCTGAAACAGAACGTTGCTGGAAGATCCAATGTTCTCCTTCGAAGAGAGTTTTGCTTAATTGCTTTATTAGGGATTCTTAAACATCCAGCTGACACACATTTGCATGATTTTGTACCCTTTTTTCCTTCACAGGATACTTCCCACCAAACCATTCAGCAGCTGGTTGGTTGGAAAGCATTTTTTACTTCCTTGGAAATTTTGTTGATTTTCTTATTGAAAGCTTCTTCAACAGTGAAAAATTTTTCATCTGCAAAAAAGAAAAATATATTTTCATTGCCTTTGATCGCCTGCCACTTAAGAAGGCGCTTGCTACCTTGAGCCTAAATAGCTTCAAACGTGTTTACAGAAGATGAACAATTGACCGACGGTTGTCTTTCATATGGAGATCATCTCGAATTAGTTTGGACATTGATCTGGTCGATACACACCTTAGAATTAATTTAGAAAATCACTTTACCATTGGAATTTTTCGAAAAAGATCCCAAAATAATAATACCGCTCGACGTTCGGAGCGCTTGAAGTGCACACCTCAAACACACACTTTTTTAAACTGGCGAACATTATTCCGGTAGAACTACTCAACCGATTTGCTTATCTTTTGAGCGTTCACAAAACGCCTGGCTATCGTCCCTACTAGATTCATAATTTTTTTATAATTTATTGACAATGTTATGACAAAATTTATGTGAAAAAACATGGCGAAAAATTAAAAAAAATTAAACTTAATTACTTTTTTATTTATCAACATTTTTCCATGATTCCAGTAGAGACGATAACCATTCACGTACTTTTTAAAAATAAATTGAGTTTTTTTATTTCAGATGATCCAAACATGAGAAATCGTGTCCGCCAGTGAAAAAACGCATCTCATTCACCCAGCTATTTCTCCGACAGATGTCATTAAAAAATTCCAAAAAAAGTCTGTGTATACACTCCACGATATGCCTCATGATATGTGAAAAAAGTTCTATTATAGAATAAACATTTCTAAAAAAAAAGAATGCCAGAACAGCAGGCCAGATTGCCTTACTGATCCCTTAAAGACAGTCCTACCAACTGGCAAAATATATTTGTTTTAAATATCATTTAGCAAGGGAATTTAATTTTAATTTCTGGATACTTTTTTGTCACAACGTAACAATTCTTCAGCATAAATTTCAACAGGAAATAAGTTATAAATATTAAACTACCTTGTTGGGAATTACCAAATATTAGTCACATACATAAGTGAGTTTACTGTTTTTTATCAGAGATTAAATGCGTTATAGGAATTTTATCGAATCGAAAGTGCATCGTTAAACTGTCAAAACTGTGAAATAACAAGCTTCGTACATATATACTATTCATATACATACATATAAATATTTATACATATATATGTATGTATGTATAAACATAGAAAGATATTATACGGAGCGCTAAAGGCCGTCGCACAGTGGGGTAAATGGTGCTCAAAATGGAGATTAATTCCCACAAGGCTTCTAGTTATGGAAAAGTTATTTTTTTTAGTTAATTAATCATAAAGAACTAAGAAAATAATGCAATTCGAGTTTTTTGATTGTTTTTTTTTATATCTTAAAAAACAAAAATATGCTGAACATCGGTTTTCTAAATTTTTAATTTTTTTAAGCTTCAAATTTTATTTAAAATATATAAACTGTTTCTTCATCACTATAATCATATTCATGATCATTGTCGTCTTCGCTTGAATTTTTATCATCGCCTTCATCATCATCGTCATCATCAACTTCATTATTATAGCCACTCTCTATCACGATCAACTCTAATGCTTCTTCGGGTAAATCCTGCACTTTTTTTTTTTGTAATTTTCTTGTGGTTGATATAACGGGGTCAGAACTGATTAAAAGTCTGTTAAATATGTCTTCATTTGCTTTTTTTCTGCTGCATTTGCGAGAAAAATGTTCTCTAAAATTCTTAAAATCTTTGTTTCGAGCTTCCTGAGCTTCTTCTGATAATTGTCCGATTGGCAACATAGCGTGCGATATTATCTCTGGTCCATGGATAAAATATTTGTGAAGTGTTGGAGGCATGTTATACCAAGGATAACATTCAACGAAATATTTTGCTGTATTTAAAGCGTAGTCACAAAACTTCTGTACCTCAATATCGTGCCCACTAGAAACAACTACGAGTATTGTATGCATCTTTTTAATCAAATTTATGTCAACTTTAGTAATTGCTGCTAACATCTCGGGATTTTGAAAGAAACGCCTAGCTGTATTGCCATCGTTAGAATTCCCAAAGCCAGGTTTCGGTTGGTCAACAATCAGACCAATTTTATCTTTAAATTCTTTCTGAATCCGTGCTTTATTTTCCGAAACTAATAGTTTCTCGCTTTCTGTTCGAGCTTGCCACTTTTTTATAGACAATTTATATGATAAGTGGAGAAGACATTCAAAGAACCTAATCCACCCATGAAGTATTGAAAGCCCAAATTGTAAATTTTCTGTTTTTACAACTTTCTTCACCATTTCATCAATTTTATTAAAATCTTTCGAGCTAGCTGCACATAAATAACATTTTTGTGTAGATGTTGTTTCTGTTAATGCATTGCATACTTTTCCATCAACCATAGATAAAATTAAATTGTGTTTAACTTCCAAATATTTATTTACATAAGGTATAACCGAATTAACAAGATTTCGTATTTCTATACCAACTCTTTCGTTTTCAGTTCTAGAAACAGCTGTGGACTCTTTTACAAATTCAATTTTTAAAGGCCTGCAAAACCCCTGGTAGAAGCTGGGCGCGCATTTTGCCATATAATTTTGCTTCCACAAATCAACCTGATTGGAACAATACAGGTGATAAAAACTGATAAATCATTTGCACCCTGATTTTGGTACGCTTGCTTATATGAGCTGTATCCAGAGCTTCCATCGAATCCCCACTTAGTGTACAAGCATAAATTCGTCATTTCCTCATCGTTCAATGTTTTAATTACGTTATTTTGGGCTAAAGTTATACGCTCAGTGGTATGGTCTAAAAGGGCTTGCAAGCTTACTTGTGCTGAAATCTCGGAAAAATGCATGCTCTTACGTCTAGGATAACAATCCTTTTTTGCTGATTGGACATATGAATAGCAAGGAAACCTATCTGGAGCAGATTGCCTTATACTGTTGTCGAGATAACTTTGCTTCCACCAAAACAAATAAAGCGTCTTCTTTGGACATTTGCTGTGATAGTGATGATTTGGCAATACTTTTATGAAATTTTTTCGCTCTCGATGGTGAACTTGCAACCTCTTTCACTATCTTTGACGCCTCCACTTGCCCTGAAGCTCTAAAACTCATTTGTGCAGCATAAGCTAATAAAGGCAAAGGCACACTATCTCTTAAAAATTTACTTTTTTTTTGCTTCGTTTTCTCATTTGATTCTTCAAATGAAAGTTCTTTGCGGCCACGTTTCATTCCTTGTGAATGGGTGAAACCTATCGAAGAATCCAGCCAACTTTGGTTTATTCTAAGGAAACGCTCTTCATGCCTATTGGCTCTGCTCCAACGAATTTTAAATTGACTAATAAAGCTTTTTATCCTGTCATCAAACTCTTTTATAAATTCATCAGAGGGCCCTCAATACGCTTTTTCAATTGCTCTTTTAAAAATTCAAATTTTTCATTAAATTTATCACAGCCAGAGTTTTTCATTATGTCATAAAGACTTTGATGAGGAACCCAAATTACATTAGAACTGGTTCCTATAAGGAAGATAATAATATTTTCATCCTCTTTAAATGTAGTCAATGTCGGTATCGGTTTTACCATGTTAGTTAAATATACATCACTATTGTTATTTCTCTCGACTGCACATGACATACAAACATACTAATGACATACAAACATACTAATGATAAATAAATATTGCGCGGGAAAAAACAATGTCGGTTATCATGATTTTACATATACCCTAAACCTTAGATAAGAACCTTATGCCATATTAATTAATTATTACAAAATGTAAGAAATCAATATTTTATTTCAAAAATGTATGTGATGATGTTTATTATTATACAAATGTAAGTAAAACGCGAATTTTAGACTATTCCGGAATATGTTCTTATGCATTAAAACTGCCGCTTATCGTAACGTAGGGTGTCAACATAGCAAACAGGCATCCACTGAACAACAAAAACGATAACAAACCTTTTTTTGCAATTGCTGTATTTGTTCTTCTTCTGCCTTGAAAAATTCGTGTATATTTGAGCAGGTAGTTCGCATAAAGAAATGCATATACTGAGAAAGTGCGCAGTATTAGCGCAACTTTTTTTTTTAAAAAAAGAAACTACAACAGCCATAGATTATGGGAATGAAACAAGATTTGCTTTACCCCGCTTAACTCACAACTATATGTCTGCATATAAGGTCGAAATCCCAATATTTTAAGGCTTTCGCCCAAAAAAAAATTAAAATACTTAGAGACACGTAAAAACACAAATGAAATATTTTTGTATTTACTAAATTACCTGAACAAGAAGGCTCCATTACAATTTTCTCAAGATTTGTCCAGATAAAGAAAATAAAAAACTTCGAAAAATAAAAAAAAATCACGTATATCACTGTGCGCATACAAAAAGAAATAAACTTGCATTTTTCAGAGAATATTACAAGAAAACTGTACATTTTTTGCCAAATATTTGTTCAGTTGGTGATGTAGAATTTTATCTACTTTTGTTTGATACCAAAAATTTACTTGTACCTTGAATTTTGATTTTTGAATTAATCTCCAAAATCGACACATTTCACCCCAATGTGCGTCGTACCTCACAAGCCACTTGAAAAAGAAAGAAAGAAAGTAATTTAAGAACTACGACATTAGACTAATATGACCTCTATTGGCATTAATCGGTTTTACCGTACTTGAGTGTTTGGTATATATATTTACTGTACGCAATTTAAACGGTATTTCGCAATGTGATTACGCCATAAAAATGATGTTTCCCTAAGAAGCCTCACGTAGGCCAACACTTGTGCCGCAAATACAAAGTCACAGCAGAGCAGCAATTTTTAATATTTTAATTACGAAAACACAGCCATTATATAAATTAAATCGCATGCGATAAGATTAGTTGGTGGGGACAGTATCGCTTAAAGTGCAATTTGCGCTTGATTTATAATTAATATTGCTGTTATAATTTCAAAAATTTTAATTTAGCATTTGCCCCCGCACCAAAACAACAACAACAACGGCAACAAAAACCATAAAGGTATAAATAAATCGAAGCTACAACTACAACAACATCTGCGAACATACCAATGATCCTCCAACCAAGTAATCATCAATCAGCGAACCAACAACAACACCAACACCGGCATGAAACACTTGAGAATCCACCGTACGAGCCGAACTAATTGAAATTTGATTGTTGGTGATATCGCCAGCAACCGACGATAATAACCGATAAGACTTATGACTTCTTGCGGCGCTCGAGGCAGCTGAATGAAAGCTGCCACTGTTTACGCCGACGCACATCCGCACATATCATATATGCATATACATATGTATACTATATATGACTATAAGAAGCCAATCCAAGTCAAAGTCAATCCGTGAAATCTTTACAGTCCGTGCGTTGCGTCCACCGCCAGATACCGTTATCTCTACATAAATGCTATAATTGAATATTAATCCATCATAATAACCGTCAAAATAAGTGAGTATAAGTAAGTAGCATAATTTCGAACTGCGTCTTGAGGTGGCACTGACGGCAGCAATATATTTATAATCAATTTGGCTTCCAGAGGGCCATAAATATTACTAATACACACTTATATGTTTGTGTGTGTGGATATATAAAAGTAACTGGCTATTCTTATATTAAGTGTACAGAAAGGTCTGAAGACAGTGATAAGATTTGGATAAGTGTCGTGAGTTTAATATTCACACTTTGGTCACCCCAAAAGCAACAATTTACAAGCATGTATGCGTATATACAGGGTGCTTTATATGGTGATTGAAACTTTAAAAGAAACAATAAATTCCTTCCCAAATAAAAAAGTTTCCTTACAAGTACTTGATTCCGATTGTTTAGTTTATATGACAGCTAAATGCAATAGCGGTCCGATATTAACAAGCTTCTTGAAGAGAAAAATTTTAGATCGATATCTGAAAAACTGAAAGACTACAAAATACAACATGTGCAAGAACTGAAGCCGCTCGACCTTCCCAAGCGACATCGCTTCGCTCTTTGGGCTCTTGGAAAGTTCCAAGAAAATCCGACATTTTCGAGCAGAATTTTCTTCAGCAATTAGGCCCATTTCTGGCTCAATGGTTACGGAAACTAGCAAAATTGCAGAATTTGGGACGAAGAGCAATCTGAAGAGATTCAGGACCGGTAGAACCATTGCTCTATATTTCTTCAAAAACGCTACCGTCAATGGCCACCTTTGCCGCGTCTTGATAACCGACTATTTGATGCCTGAAATTGAAGCTCGTGATCTCGGCGACATTTGGTTTCAACAAAACGGCGCCGCTACACAAACATCAAATCAATCAATGGATTTACTTATTGAGAGAACACTTCGATGAGCAGATAATTTCACGTTTCGGGGTGACCAATTGGCACCAAGATCGCCTGTTATCACTCCGTTAGACTTTTTTCTGAGGGGATGTGTAAAATCTTAAGTATATATGGCCAATTCCGCATCGATTCAGGTCTTGGAGCAAAACATCACTCGAGTCATTCGTCAGTGCGTCAGTAGCCAGTCAAAATATTCGAACGAAAATTGGACTCAACGTATGGACCATCTAAGACGTAGGCGCGAGAAAAATTTAAAAGAGATAATCTTCAAAAAATAAATGCCAAAAAATGTTATTTCGAATGAATAATAAGCTTTCCCCATTAAACTTGAAGTCTCTATGTTTTTGTAGTATATGTATAGTATGGAATCTCAAAATGGATTATATACTATATAGGGTCTCTGACGTCTAAAAAAATAGTGAAGGGTTGAGTTAGTGGGAATTTGTCCATTAGCCACTTTCGTCATTGGGATTAATCATATTTTCATATATAAAATGTTATTATATAAAATTCTGAACCGTTTTCCAACATTTTTGATTAACACATGCTATTGATTACACGTCCTCTTAGTTCAATTGAGACTATTTGCTTAATATTTGGACTATCTACTTGGGTAAAAGGGCCTCTAAGAAAGTATATACCTTATGTCATTCATTTTTAATACATAAGGGGCTTCATAATGTACGAAGCATTCTTATAAAATTTGTATTTTTCTTTTGCGAATAGGCTGTAGGAATAAAACAAGCTTGACAACGTTTCAGTGCATTCAGCAAACTATGATTTCGGCTCATTTTTGAAGCTTCAATTTACTCAAAACTTAGAATACGGTGGTTGTGGCATTTGTCGGTCCATAATTCAGTTCACTCAAATACAAGTGTATTCATTCTTGGAAGTTTGACTGGTCGGAAGGAATTCGGACCTCGATTATCGACGTAAACTTTCAACATAATCTTGATTTTTGATCTGATTTGACGTGGTCACGTTTTTTGGTCGATTAATCGTTTGTTTCCGGCTCGTAAACATATATCCAAGACGTATCACCAGTAATAACATGTTCCATGGGATACACTTAAAATACCGAAGTTCAAAATGCCGACACATTAATTTTCGAATGTCAGAATCGCGACAAATCAAAACACCAAAAAAAACAATACCGACAAATCAAGAAAAGGTGGCGTAGTTCGTTCAAGGCCCTGTGGCCTTCGACCACGAACACGCTCAGGATCATGACCTTTAGACAGTAGAATTCTCCTTCTGAGCCTCGATAGAAATAAGGGCGAACAAGATAAAAAGTGTTTCATAGGCTGACACCGGCGGAGAAAAGCGATTCCTCAAAGTAGCTTGGCGACATATTTTTATGGTAAATATAAATTTTACTGTAGTTTTCGCTTGTGCGATCGGACAGATGAACAACACAGAATAACAAGTATATAAATATGTACATATGTATGTATGTAAATAACATAATATAACCAAACATACATACATATGCATATCTTACATAGGTTTCCGAATAACGATAGAACACCCTTTCTGTGCAATAGCCCTCGTGGGAATAAGAATTCACCATATGAACCACCCTTTACATATATTTATGCACCTTTATACCTACCACCATCGCAATGAAAAGGTCTAAGAGTTCGGGGCGCTATGTGTAATAATCGGTTTTATCGGTTAAGCTAAATGTAAGCAATCGCACAAATTAAATATTATTAAAGTGTTTCTTATCTTACAACAACATACGCTGATTAGACCCTCTTTTGGGGCTACTGTTGATTATTAAGACGTTGACATACACAAACAAACAATATTTGTATACCTTGTGCATGTGTGTGTGTGTTTACCGTTTGTTTACGATCACGATTACGCTGATTACAACTGCGCATGCGAGTGCGCCTGCTAGCCTACGGAAATTATATGTCTTCGAGAACGATTTATTGCTCATCGGGCATTATGATTTATTTTTAATTTCGTGACTTATGAATTGGATTGCATAAATCTAAAATAATAGTGCTATTTGTTCAGTTTGCTAATTTATAGGCTAAGATTACAATGTCGTTAAGTGACGTGGTTAGTGAGCGCTGGACAAAAATGCTTGAAATGGAATTATTTGGACATAAATATTATTTATAATATTATTAAAATGAATTGTTTAAATTTTTGTGGTTTGTTGGTAGAGTAATATGCGTTTTAAAATATAAATTCGTATTTTACTGTTATCGATGCAATTGTCGATTATCGGACGATTACTACGACGCATGTTTTCTTTTTTTATGATATGAATATTGCCATGTTATTTAGTTTAATTTTTTGTTATAAAAGTATTTTTGTTTTTGTAATTTTCTGCAGAAAAAAAAAACATTCTCAGCAAATGACCTTTAATGGTTTCAATGGACTTACTCCCCGCCGCGTATTTTTCAGTTGGTAAAACAGAAAAAAGTCACAGAAATCCAAATCTGATGAACACGGTGGTCGAGCGATGACTTTAGCTTCGTGTTTGGCCAAAAAGTCTGTCACAATCATACAACGGCCAAAAATTTACGTATGAACAATCCATGAATTTTTTAACCACAAATTTTATGAATTTCAATGAATTGCCTCACGTACACCCCAAACTAGCCATATAGTATTTTTTATTGACCGTAAGAAGCTGTGGAATAAGTTTATGGTGAACTAGGCCTTGGATGCGCTTCACCTTGATTTTTAACCGACTGGACTCGGTTTTTTCGGTTTAGGCTCTTGTAGTCGCCCCGTTTGCTAGATGGGAGGGTTTTTTAAATCTTTTGATAAACTCACGTCACGTCACCGGTGGTGATTTTATCAGCAGTTCAAGTCCAAGTTGTGTATTAATAGTGAAAATAATTCAAATTTAAAAAAATTTTTGGAAGGAAAAAAATCCCGGGAGGGTTAATTTAAACTTATGTAATTGCCTTTTTTTCCCCGGGTCGTAGAGTTTTAGAAATCATTTCATCATCCGGGAAACAACTTGTAGGAACTTATTGTTTTCTGCGTAAATAAGAAGATGTCTTGATCTCGACACACACGAAGAATCCACATATAGTTGTCCGTGGTGAAGCAAGTGGTGTTCAGCTGAATGCCGGCTACTTTTAGGGTTTCTTTTTGAGTCTTATTTATTGTGATGGAGAAACCTACTTTTAATGGAAATTGTGGGCGTTTAAACTGGAAGGGTAAGTTTGGGGGTGCTATAAGTATTGGGTATCAATTTCGGCATTCGTTCGACCTCTCCAGGTGGCCTGGAGGATGTGTCGTCTTAGCTCTGTGATATATAACCTACTCGCGTTGCACAGTCTGGGGCGTCCAGGTTATACATCAGTATGACAGGCACATAAACTTTGAATTTTAACTTGTGGGTGGGTAGACCGGACAGGTCAAGGAAATTTAAGAACTCCACAGGGTTATATAGTTGCATCATCAGTTGTCATCACCGTGTTTATTGAGATGCAGGTCCTCACCTCACCTTGAACTTGCTGGGTTAATGGCTCACATATCCATTGTACAAAAATGTCTGGGGCTTGCAAATTCCCCTTCTTTTTTTTAACCCCGCCCAAAAAAAGTAAAACTTTAAAATTTTAATTAATAAAACCTTTTTTGCCGGGGGTTAAATTCCCCGGGGGGAAACCCTTTTGCCAAAAAACTTTTTAAAAAAGGTTTTTTCTGTGCAACTCCCAAACGGCGAGCGCGTGTATTTTACAAAAGGGAAACCTGGCCCCATTTCCACCCTCTCCGCACTTTTCCGCCTGCGCCAGGAAGACGAGTTTGCCGGGACGTTTTTCTTTGCAGAAGTGCCAAAGTATTATATGTGGAATGCGTCAGGAAAATAATGGAAACGTCGCGAGCATGGCGCACCCCTCTACGTTTGGGGTTTTTGAAAGCCTCAGATGGCCTAAGTAGAATTTATATAGCCTTAGCAGTTTTCAAGCGCTCAAAATCGTAGATGAGCAGGAAAAGGCCACTTTCCGGGGAAACACCTGAGGCGTTTGGGGTTGCTTAAAGACGAGGCCACTGTGACGAAACATTGGACGACGGGTTTTATGCCGTGGTTTTGAACCCAGAAAACAAAAAGCCTACCCCTTCCCAAGGGGTTCCCCCGTTGTTTTGGGGCCTTTTTAAACTTTAAAGAAACCAATTTTAAAAAAAGCTTTAATTTTTTCCTTTTTTAACCAACGAAAAAGGGGGTTTCCCCAAGGGGTTTTTTTAATGAAAAATTAGGGGGGGAGGGGCTTAACTTATTCCCCGGCAAAAAAACCCCCTTTTCTCGAAAAGGTTTTGGGGCCGGAAGGGTCTTTTAAATTGGGGGCCAAAATTTAAAAAAAAGTTGTTAGTTTTGAAGCTAACCTTATTAATGCCCTATTTTCCCAGTTTACAAGAAAAAAATTTTTAATGGTTGTGCAAAGAGTTATCATGGCGCCCAAAAAGAATAGGTAGAAAAAAATTTAAAAAATAATCATCCCCCCTTCTTAAATTTACCAAATACAGAGCATTCCCTTGTCGTTATGGATATTCGGCTTTGCAGTTGATTGGGTGGTTGGCAAGATTTCCCTATGAATTTCGAAAAAAACAGTCCGAGCAAAAAAAAACTTTTTTTGAGCCTTAAAGCAATTCTTGTCCTTAATTCAATCAATCTTCATCGAGTAATGCTTCCGGTTCTTCATATTTAAAGTTTTTTTTTCCTTCCGGACCCTTTTTCGTCTTCCCAAACGAAAATCACTACTTTAAAATTCTAATCTAAAATATTTTTTATCTAATTATATACTTGTATTTATCGGGTATTGTCAAAAAAATTAATTGAAATTATTAGCAAAGTTTAATAATTTAATTATGCGCAATAAAATTGGGCCCAAAAACAATTTGATTGATTGCCCAATTTGTAAACAATTTTTAAAAGTAATTTCAACATGATTGGCAATTTTTGTGGGAACAATACAAGCATTATCCATTTAATTTCACTCTAAATAATAAACCGATTCGCAATCAGATTTCCACCGTTGATAAGAGGCACGGTGAATAACTCCCTCCTACAAGTGCGTCAATGACACCTGCATTCCCTGTATTAAGCTTCCTGGTTTTTTGGATTTTGTCATTTTGTCAAACTTGTTTTCACAGAAAAATTGCTCATTTTGCCGAATTGCTGATTTTTTTAAAGCGATTAATTACAGTATGATTGATTTCGGTTACAACCAGGTTATCGTTTTCGGTGTATTAGTTCATCGACAAGAATTCATGTATTGGGGTGTTGAGTTGTTTATAATTGGCAATGACTACATTAAGTGGCAACTCATCACGTTCTGATTAAAAATTATGAACAATTGTCACCGAATTTTAGGCAAACACTTAGCTTCTGATAGTTTAACGGTAAATAAATGTGAGTAACACATATCATTAGAATGGGCGTATTTACGTTTGCAACACTTTTTCGTCAGCAGGCAGACAAACAATTGAAAATTGTGGAACTTCAAGGCGAACCACTCATGCCAGACACTGTGTCACCGAAAATTTCGATTCATCGATTTCATTCCCCATTACAAGTGCAAATGATTACAAATTGGAATTGAAAAAATACTTTATGTTATGTTTTCGCCGAATGGGGTGCGGAAGTCTTTCTTGTACGTATGTATATGTGTTTTATAAATGCTTCCTTTAATTACTTAAGGATCAAAATTTACGCAGTAGTCATGCTAAAAGCAGAGTTAGTTTATTTTCCAGTGAAATTCGATTTTGAATTACAGTATTACTAGGCTTTTTATTACCAATTTTTGAAAATTTGGGTGTTATGGTATTTTCATATAAAACCATTTCATTTAATTAATTAGAAAAATTTTGTCATTAAGTTTATCGTTAATACTTATTACATACGTCATCATTTTAAGTCAATAATTAGTCATAATGCGACAATTATTGTTAAAAACAAGTAAAGAAGGGCTAAGTTCGGTTGTAACCGAAAAGCAACCGTTGCGAGGTTACAGCCGAGTTTACAACAGCGCAGCAGACTTTTGGAGATTCCAATTGTAGCAATGACCATTTCCACCGGGGCTTTCTAACGGATTTGGGTAACTTTAATAGAAGATTGTACCTTTTCTATTTAGTTCTTAAACTCGAATTATTTTCTCCAGGAGTAGATCGAAGACGATTGTCTGAAACTTCATTTGGTATTGAACGGCTCGGAGAAATCCCTTTTTGATTTAACGAAGCTTTTGGTATTGCTCAACGTCCAAAAATCCAAAATTTAGCATACGGGATAAAGGGGGGCTTCCCTTTTTGTGCTGCAAAAGAAGGGTTTTAAATCGACGAAGGGGGGGGGGGTTGCCCATCCTTTTTTTCCGGGCCCTTTTCCCAAAAATTGGCTTATGGTGGCCATCTGGTAAATTTTTGATTTTCCCCTTAAAGTCCCAGGATAAGGTCCAATCAGTTTTTTTACGGTGAGTTTTAATCTTTCCACAGTACGCTCGATAACCTTATATGCGATGTCAGATCCAACTTTTTCGTAGATTGGGCAGAGTTTGCTCCTTATCATCTCTAAACCTTTTAAACTTTCCTTAAAAATTCCCGGAACTTGAGAAATTGAATTTATGCCCACGGGTTGAAATACGGGTGACTGCAAGTCCGTTCCTCAGTGGGGGGCTATAACTTGAGCAAATATTTATATGGAACTTAGTGCCATGCTCCTTGGCTTCCAGGAAAATTTAAAAACCCCCAAAAAAGGGAAACCTTTTAAAAAGCCATTAAAAAAACATAAATTGATAAACCTTTTTTGAATAAAGGGGTCACTATGGGAAGGAGCACCTGTGGGCTAAAAAGTAAAAAAGGGGGGGCCCGTCTTCTAAGTCTTTAATGACTTTTTTAAACCTTTAAAAGGGATAATATCCAAAAATTTGCTCAGGACATTTCCCTTAAACACCTCAACCGATACTGTAAAATTGTATGAAATTGGCGATAACTCCGCCCACTTAGCATATAACGGTTCCGTTAAAAACTACTAAGAGCGCATAAATCAATGAATAAATTGTTCAGAGGCATTAAATTTTAGATCTGGGACCGCAGGTTCTTAAGACCTACTGGATCGATATCGATCAAATTTGGTTTTTAATACAGCTTAAAAAAAAATAAAATCGGACTAAAACCACTCTACTTCCCTTATAACCAATTTAAAAACCCATCTGTTTTTTTTTATTTCCAAAAAGCAAATCAAGAACCCAAAAAATTAACGGGATAAAACTTTGGCCGAATGTATTTTAAAGTAGGCCATTTTTGAAAAAAATGTTCAAATCGGACCAAAACTGTACAAATCCTCAGAGACCAAATATGTGGATCAAAGTTCCAATTGCGAACATTTATTGAAAATATTGGTCAATCTGTTAGATATAATATAGAAATTAGGCGAAAATCCTTCCCTAATAATTCTATGTTTATTAGTCATAAATGGGTTCAATCAGATTAATAATTTCTCTAGCTTCTGTATAAGTAATAGAAAGATTTTCAAACTTCCAGCTGACTTCATATCGCATATATCGGCAAAAATCGTGTGAAAATTTACAGACCTTATACCCCTGAAGGCATTTCCCTGGTTTCGATCCCGACAATTTGCAAGAGTATGAAACGTTCGGTTACACCTGATATTAGACTTTTCAGCAACAAAAGACGTATTTTTTCCGACTTGCCAAAAATCTTATTTTTAAATGACCAACGTCTTTATTTGAACTACTCCGATGTCTACAAATAATATTGAAATAATGAGTGAACAGTAGAAAAGTAGAAATATTTTAGTTTATTCCACATTAAAAGTCGAAAAGTTTGTGAAACCAATTAGATTTTGTCGTTGAAATGTCGTGCTTGTAGCTCACAAAAGGAAAAGCTTTGAAATGAACTATCCAAAAAATGCTCCAAAATGGCTGCATTCAAACCACCGGTAAAAGTTAAGTGGTTCAAAATAAAGAAAAATGCAATCAGCATGTGATAATTAACAAAGGGCACAGCAAAAATTAACTCACAAGTGTATAAACTAACGCAAATATTTCTAATGATAACTTTTTTTATTGGCTGCATACTATCTGCTCTTATTATTGTTTCTACTTGAAGAGTTCAGAAGATTGCATGAAAAAATCGTAAATTAAGTGGCAATTAAACACAAATTAAAATTTAATTAATTGAATTGTTTAATAAACACTTAGCAATTACATTTGTAAAGCTCATTTTATAACGAGATTGAAGTATATCAGGTATCAAGTTTGGTTTTGGTCGGCCGTGTCCCGAGATATATAAATTCACCTATAAGTGGGCGATGCCACAGCCATTGTTCAGTTTTTACCCTAGCTCAGAGGTGCCCCTTGCAATCTTCTGTACCAATTTAAAGTTCTGTAGGGCGTGGAAGTGGTCTGATTACGCCCATCTACGAACTCCGCCTTACTTTTTTTACAAGGATCACGTGTACCGTCTACAGATAGACGGACACATATACAGTCATCCGGCTACACTCGAACTTAACCCTTTCTTACTTGTTTCTGACTCTGATAGTTTAATGATATTGATTACCGTAGAAGTTACAGGTCGGACAAAAATTTTATTAATTTCTACTTAAATATTTATGCAATAAAAATCTATCTTTACAAAGATTTTTTTTTAGAGCAAATTGATGACTTTAGTTCCTACAGTATCTAAGAAATCAATTACCCAACAAATTTCCAAATTTTAGAATTAGAAATATGTTCACATTTTGCTTTGAGTTTCTTATATGGATCTGTACTATATATATAAGTGAACTTTCGACTCAAGTTGATAATTTTGAAATATGTTCACATTTTGCTTTGAGTTTCTTATATGGATCTGTACTCTATATACAAAAGTGAACTTTCGACTCAAGTTGATAGTTTCGAATTTTATATCAGAAATATATTGGGCAGTCGAAAAAGTCTTTTCGTCTTTACAACAAAATTTCAACTTATTTTTTTTTATATTTGTAACGAACTTTAATGAACCAAATATACCATTTTGGTTCACCACTTTTTGCCATTTTTCCGTTAGAGACATTATTCCATTAGGGTAAAACTTTTCTGGTTTCTCGGCGAAAAACTGCGACAAGTAATTTTCACAAGCTTTTCTTGAAGGAACATTACTCCATTAAGAGAGTTCTGCATTGAACGAAACAAATGGTAATCCGATGGTGCAAGGTCAGGGCTATATGGTGGATGCATCAAAACTTCCCAGCCAAGCTCTCCCAGTTTTTGCCGAGTCATCAAAGATGTATGTGGTCTAACGTTGTCCTGATGGAAGACGAAGATTTTCTGTTGATCAGTTCTGGCCTTTTTTTTTCGATTGCTTGCCTCAATGTAGCCGTAAAATGTAGAATCAATTGTTCGATCAGGCTGGATCAGCAGTATAGCGGATGATTCCTTTCCAATCCCGCCAAACGCTCAGCGTAACCTTTTGAGGCGTCAATCTTAACTTTGCGACCATTTCTTGAGCTTCACCATGCTTGGAAAATGATATTTTCAACATATATTGTCGTATTTGATCCACTTTTCGTCTCCTGTTACCATTCGCTTCAGAAATGATTCGATCGATTTCATTTCGTTTCAGCAAAGAATTGCAGATGTTAATTCCGTCCATTGAATTTTTCACAGACAATTCATATGGTATTCAAACATTGAGCTTCTTCTTGTAGACAGGCTTTTTTAAATGGTTCGAAACCGTTTGATGTTAAATGTTATGTTTCTCAACGACATCATGGCTGCTTATGTGATGGTCCTGGTCAATCTTTTCCATAATTTCCTCTTCTTTTTCAACAATAGATGATCTTTCACATCGAAGTTTCCAGAACGGAAGTGAGCGAACCATTGTTGTGCTACACGAACTGATACAGCATCGTCTCCGTAAACTTCACAAATTTCATTGGTGGCTTGCGTGACATTATTCCGTTTTTATTACCAAAATTTCAAAATATAGTGAATTTCTTCATTATTTTCACTCATTTTTGAACAGCTGTAACTTTTTTTTCAACTTCCTCGATTTTTTTTTTTAAATTTTTTTTTGTTAAATGAAGATTAAAATCTCACCTTTCCCACACTATATGGTATGACACAATGTGATTGGTAGCACTGGAGATATGCGACTGCAACGACATCTATTGACAAAATACTAAAAGACTTTTCGACTACCCAATATATAATATACACGCGTTGCTGTGGTATACATTTTATACTATTATTCATATAATAAACTATTCAATACAGTGAAAATTCCAGTTACTACTAAAGGTGAAAACGTTTTTGTCGGCATGAGAATTCAAGGAATTGTACCTGAGATTTAATTTTGAATATGTTCATCCAAATAAATTTCAATGGAAAAAATATCCAATTTAAGGCTGCTTTCTCAATGTCTGGTTACCAGCCTTTCTGTCCAGTTAATAGAGTTGTCCGCTTAATAGATTGTACTTAATAAACATCAATAATGTGCATGGTTAATGGAGATGTCCGCTTAATATAGAGTCTGTTTAATAGAGCTTTCATCGTATTTTTTTATTTATGAATTGTTTTTACTATCCTATCTTCTAAGTTGGTTCGAACTGAACACAGTGTGCTAAATTTTACTAAAATCGGTTCAGTAGTTTAGGAGTCCATCGCGGACAAACAACGTGACGCGTGCTTTTTATATATAAAAATTTTCCCGCGAACACAATCAATTATTTGAGTTCCAAATTAATTTCCATATCTTAAACTAGATGTCTACAGAATTTAGAATATTGAGCAGTTAAATCTTTTCCATTAATAAATTATTATTAACGGTTTTATTATGGGTGTAAAAACATTAATTTATTGATTTTACTTAAAACCCATTGCTTCCCTTTACTGGCCTCCTCCACATTTCATAGCCACACATTTGCAACAGCTTTCGAAAATTATTTTCAAATCGTTTAATCATTTTGTTATCGGCAGATTGGGATCGATTGCATGCTCTTTTAGACTTTCTGTAATCCCGAAATAACTCATTCGTGTTTCCTTTTCGTCATTGAACTTTTAATCTAAATCAAAATCGAAATAACTCAGATTATAAAGGAATTATATTTGCTGATTTCGAGTATTATCGTTGACAGTACACAATAATAGCAACAAAATAAGCAAATTACAACAATTTAATATGTGTTGTTCGGTATTTTTCGAAGTTTTGTGTCATGTGCTTTTGGCCTAACAGTAAATTTAATTTTTATTGGACAATAAACGAATTTAATTTCGTATTTTCTTGTTTTGCTCAATAAATTTCCTGATTTGGTAGCAAAGTCGCGGTAATCAGCAATATTCGAAGTGCCTATTTAACTGTAAAGATATGGCATGAGTTCGATAATGATATGCTAAACTTAGCACTAAATTAAGTAATTAGTTGACAATTACATAAATTATTTTCAACTTATTTTTACTTTTCTTTGACAAACAAACACCTGTCGACCAATAAATCTAGCAAATTGGTTTTTTTCTTATGATTAACTCCAGTCACATGATTAATGTGTTTCTCGATTTATGGCGTCTGGGTTATTGCTCCTATTTATAGTTTAATTGAGACTCAACTTAAAGCATTATTAGAAAAAATACTTAACTGAAAAATTATTTTGATTCGAAAAAAATTATGAATTCATGCAGAAACCTTTGATAACTTAACCGAAGTGAAATACTATATAATTAACTGGTGATCTGAGGTCAAGAAGATGAAGGTGTGGCGCGTGGTTGAATAGTTAAGAGTGAAAGGAGGGTTTTGAATTTTAAATACTTTTTTTCGCCTAATTTTGTCTTAATATCAAAAAAAAAACTCTAGTTTTCAATCAAAAGTTCTGATATCAAAATATCTGAGTTTACTAAAATGCTGAAGTCTTTACTTTCTGATGTAAGAAAATACATACTTTATTATAATAAATTCTTCAGAAATTAAAAAAAAGAGTCCACTATCCAAAGAGAGAGAGAGCTACTACTATGAAATAACTTTTGCAGTGGTCGTCATCAAAAGGAAGGTCTCTCATCCGAGGCAGTTTTCTTCTTTTTATTGGTAATATGTTTTACGTGGCGGGTCCCAGCCCAGCGCACAATCCTCGGGAGGGATTTTTGCCTTCTCACTTTAGCTCGCTTGAAAACTAAGAAAGACCAGAAGTCGTGAGCTGCTTGAGCCATATCTAAAAGAAGCGTTTCTCGTCACTCCCAAATGAATGACGCTCACTTTCCTTACTTGTGTGTACTTCTACACATGGCTACACAGTTTCTTTTTTTTCCACTATTTGATTCGAGATACAAAGTTCCTTTTCCACCTGAGCCCTCCAAGGGAGTGTAAGTCTTCCTCTACTTCCACTGCCAGGTACTGCTTCGAATATGGTAATCTCAGAGCTCAACCGCATGACCTAGCCACGTAGCCGCTCTCTATAGATTCGTTGAACCATTTCAATGTTGCCGTATATTTCGTACAGCTTATCGTTCCATCGATTGCCGTTTTCGCCGTTGCTAAAGCGGAAATCTTCTGCAAAACGTTTCTCTCGAACACTAAGACATCAGATGTTGTTATTGTGCATGTCTTCGCACCATGTAGCAGGATGGGACCGTTAAAACACTTTTGGAGTTTGGTCTTTGTTTGTCGAGAGAGGATTTTACTTTTCAATTACCTACTCGGTCCAAGTAGCAGCTTTGGCAAGAATGATTCCGCGTTGGATTTTAGGGATGGTATTGTTGGTCCCAAGATAGACGATATTATCTACGATTTCAATGTTATAACTGTGAACAGTGACGTGGGAGTCTAGTCGCGAATGCGATCACTATATGATATTTCGTCTTGCCTTCATTCACTACCAGCCCCATTTGTTTCGCTTCCTTATCCATTCAGGAGAAAGCGGAACTTACGGCGCGGATGTTGACACCAACGATATCAATATAATTGGCGTACACCAACAGCTAACCCAATCTTATAGAAAATCATACCTTCTCTATTTAGCTCTTCAGCTTGCATTATTTTCTCCAGCAACAAATTGAAGAAGATGCAGTATAGGAAGTCGCCTCCCTGAACCCCCGCTTGATGCTGAATGGCTCGGAGAGGTCCTTTCCGATCTTGACGTAGCTTCTAAGGATGCTCATCGTTAGCTTACACAGCCGTATTTGATTTTCGTGGTTACCAAGCTCGGACATAGCGGCATAGAGGCAGTTCCTTTTCGTGCTGTCGAATATTCTTAAACATACTTATCTCCACAGCAGCTTATCCAGCTATTGAATTATGAGCCATATGCAATAATTCATTCTTTCAATCCAAAAAAAATACGATTTTTTTTAATCACAAGTTTTATTGTTATTTGAACAATTTTCTGCATATCCATCAATAATATTGGTTAGTCGGAAAAGTATTTTCATAGTGTTGGGAAGGTGAGATTTTAAGCTTCATTTAATCAAAAAATAATTAAGAAATTCGCTATAATTTAAATTTTTTTAGAAAAAAAGGAAGAATGCCACGCAAACCACCAATGAAATTTGTGAATTTGTTTGCGGAGACGATGCTATATCAGTTAATGCAGAAGATGCTTCTCGCTCTGGTCGAGCAATCGTTCAAAAAGTCGATGAAATTATGGAAAAGATTGACTCGGACATCGGAGCCATGACATCGCCAGGGAACTTAACATTCATCATCGAACAGTTTTGAACCATTTAAAAAAGGCTGGCTACAAAAAGAAGCTCGAAGTTTGGGTACCACATGAATTGGCTGTGAAAAATTTAAAGGACCGAATTAACATCTGCGATTCTTTGCTGAAATGAACTAAATTCATACCATTTCTGAAGCGAATGGTAACAGGAGACGAAAAGTGGATCAAATACGACAATATGTGTTGAAAATATCTTGGTCTAAGCGTGGTGAAGCTCAACAAACGGTCGCAAAGCCCGGATTGACGCCTCGAAAGGTTACGTTGAGTGTTTGGTGGGATTGGGAAGGAATCATCCACTATGAGCTGCTCCAGCCTGATCGAACGATTGATTCTAGATTTCACAGTCAACAAATGATGAGATTGAAGCAAGCAATCGAAAAAAACGGTCAGAACTAATCAACAGAAAGTCTTGGTCTTCCATCAGAAAAACGTTAGACCACATACATCTTTGATGACTCGGCAAAAACTGGAAGAGCTTGGCTGGGAAGTTTTTATACATCCATCATATAGTCCTGACCTTGCACCATCGGACTACCATTTCTTTCGGTCAATGCAGAACTACCTTAAAGGAGTAAAGTTGGTTTCAAAAGAAGCCTGTGAAAATTACTTGTCGGAGTTTTTCGCCGAAAAAACAGAAAAGTTTTACACTGATGGAATAATGTCTCTAACGGAAAAATGGCAAAAAGTGGTGGACCAAAATGGTACATATTTTTTTGGTTGAAATTCATTAAAATATTAAAAAAAAATTAGTTTCTTTCAAAAAAAAAAAAAAAATAAGTTGAAGTTTGATTGCGAAAAGACTTTTTCGACTATCCAATATAATATCACAACCTCAGAATACGCACATTGTGTATAATATTACGTAATCAAAAACAGCACTTAAATTACCGTAATAATAAACCATTTTAAAATCTTGTGGTTCCGTTATGTAATCGATACGGATTTACATATTTGCATTTCGCTTTAATGATACATTAAAAAACCGTTAAGTAATTTGATTTAATCACTCTTTTATGTGTCAGTAATTATCTACTGTCTTTTCATACACACACACACACGCACACAAACATACATACACCCATTAACTGCACAGTAGTTATTTGTTTTATAAAATATGTAGATTTAAAAATCTGCACACACAATTTATTTTGACCAATGAAATTGACATTATTTAACAACTACAGTAGCAACAACAACACCAACAACAATGTGTTGCACTTTATTGTGTCATTAATAAATTTATCATGTACAATTGTGGACATAACAAACGGTTGTTTTCGCTGATAAATTAAATATTAAATAGTTGCAGGCAAAAACAAACATAACAACAACAACACACATGCAATCATAAGTACATATGAGTAATTAATTGCATTGTTTGTGCAAGTATCGATAGTGGGCAGTATTTTCATAATAACAGTAATTAAGTGCGACAACTAAGATAATATATGTACATAACATTACATACTTATATGTGAGGTGGGGCTTATAAGTATTACAGGTGTGTAGTATGTGTGTGTGTACTTAATTCAAATCACATTTGAAGAACTATTTTGATTATTTTGTTAATTGAAGGAAATTTCCTTGACAAGTCGCAAATTTTCTGACAGATAGGGAGATTTTTGCAATAGTTTTTCACCTGTGATTTACAGGATTCTCGAGAACACTTTTTTGTTTCGGTGGCCAAGTGCTGGCCAAGCTCCTGCGAAGGATACGGGAGGATCGAGCCATTTTCATTCTACTGATAGCGGTTCTAAGGTGCCTTTCTTTGCTACCTCATTAGCTATATGATTTCCTGTGATTCCGCTGTGGGCTGGCATCCATACCAGTCTTATCACAAAGACATTGATGGCGAGGTAAGGCACTTCCTGATACATCCTGAATGCACTGTCAATGAGTTCAAGGCTAGTATCTTCACCATTTTAGGCTGAACTCCAGAGCAGTAAATCTTCTGCTACCTTAATGGTCGCAACCTCGGCAGGAAGTCTGAAGCTGAAGTTGTTAGAGAGATCCGATCAGTTAACCCCTCCACCAACTTCGACCCAAGCTTTGACTATCCGTAAAGAAGCTCACTGCCCCTTTCTCCTCCAACGGCTACTTACCACCCAGAACTCCTTCGCCGGTATATGGTCAGAAAAGGACTCGCTAGAGTTCGGTTTGGCGTCTCCACGATCCACGATGATTCGATATGAAGTCGAAGTATGTGAGAATTTCCGAGTATTTAGACACGTGTTCTTTCAGAAACCTAGATTCTCTGAATCTG
Organism: Bactrocera correcta; assembly: GCA_027475135.1. NCBI lineage: Eukaryota > Metazoa > Arthropoda > Insecta > Diptera > Tephritidae > Bactrocera > Bactrocera correcta. Next base: position 45,706,925 of record CM050325.1, read on the forward strand.
ATAACAACTTTCGTAGCCATACACCTTCCGACGATGTCTACGGGCACTATGTGCAAGCAAGCTGGCGTTAAGTGCCATGGTTGGCACACATGCTGATGAGTGTCGCCCTTTGAACGTTCTCACATTTCCTTATAAGTGGTCCTTTCTAAAGCCCTCCGCCATCTAAAGACTCCACAGCACATAATGGGCTTGAATATAGTGTCGTAGAGCCAGAGGAGCACTTTCAGTGAGAGATCCCACAATTTGCCCATGTCTCCTCTACAGCAGTATAAGGCAATCGACCTAACCTGTCCAAATAACATCCCTGTTTGTATCGACTTCTAACCTTATCCTAACCTAACCCCTTTTGCTTTAAAATATTTTTGTAAAATACTTTTATAACTACTACTTTTAATTAGTTGGCAACTCCATACCAAATCCATGTTCAAATTAATGTTTTCTTAAATACTTTCGGAAAGCTTTTCCAAACTTTCTGTGCTTTCCACAGAAAATTTTAAATTGAAATATTTTCGAAAGGTGGCAACTCTATGTCAAGTTAAGTATACATATGTATATCCAAGCTAACCCACATTATTTTCCTCACTATTTCTTTATGCTTTTTTTGTGAGCCTCTAGTTTGTAAGGTTTTCAATTTTAATTTTATTTTTCAAAAGTGGGCAACTCTGTACCTACATTTGTTTGATTAGAGGAAAAAATAAATAGTATTCATTCGATTTTTATTTCGTATTCATTTTCCTAGGTTTCGAAGTTAAATGAAGGCTTTAAAATAAGCCTAGGCTCTCATTTTAACGCCACAGACCAAATGGTTTGGAGTCCATAGGTAACTTAAAAGCAATAAGACCAACATTCATCCCAAAAATATGTATATATACTTGTGTATATGTACATATGTATGTATGTACAGGCATGTAAGAAGAAAGAACTCCTCGAAATATAACATATATATGTATATGTATACACCTACATACATACATATATGCTACATAACCTCAAATTGAGCCATTAGCAGTTATGTCACCTTTCCTCTTCAAGCAAAATATTGCGTGTCATAAATATGATTATTTATTCGTCATATATTTATTCTTATGTATTTACATATATTTAATAATTTCCCAGCTTGTAAATACACAAACATGTGTGCATGTATGTAGTTGTGCCCCGTGCAATGTTTGCCTGAAGACGAGCTGTCTATCATTTATTTACACATTTAAAGTACATCAATTTGATTGTGATCCTTAAAATCGATTATTGACAGAGTGCAAAAGGTGCGATAAGTAGCTGCTCGTAAACTTACCGAAGCGTGTGATTTATGGCTTTGTCTAACCCTACACACACATAAATACGTACATGCATAGTTGCTTGCTGGTAAACAGTGTACAAATAAATATATCGACTGATTAGTTGTTGATATACTTGCAATGTTTATTCATATGTGTGCAAATAATACATAGATATGAATGTATGTATGTGTGCTTCTCTAAGTGTGTGTGTTGGTATTGGAAAGTGAAAGAGAGTGACATTTTCTCGTCTACCTGTTGAGCTTCAATTGAAAAAAACGAAAGTGAAAATTATGTTAACTGCTCGAAGAGCTGACAGGAGATATTTCAGTGTGTTGATGATGGGCATCTGACACAAGATCATATATGCAATACTAAGGAGGCTCATCCCACTGTTATTCATATTGTGGGGTCAGCCTCACTGGCGTTAAAATTGCCAAGCTCAACTTTTACATCGCTGCGGAGGCATAAGCGCGCCACAGACGCTCATAAAAGACACCTTTGGTATCGTCTTTCTTTTCCACCGGGGCGTGGACGCAAATTAGTGTTAAATTGTGAATGCCAGGACTTGAAGACTGAGGCTCTCTCCCACCACGAATCCTCACTCGCCTCCGTCCTTGTCTGTCCATAGCATTTCTTGGACGGCGGCGATGTCAGAATTTACTTTTACGAGAAAATCAATCAGCAGGGCTTCTTAATTTAGGGACAGGACATTTCAGGTGCATGTCCTTGTATTAGCGGTGGTCGTCATCAAGAGAGGAGTCTTTAATACAAAGCGGGTGTTTATTTTTTATTGTGAGTGGTTTCTCGTGGCGGGTATCAAACCAGCGCACAGCCTCGCTGGGTGAGTATTTAGCATAAGGTTTTCTACACATTCATATAACAAGCCGCTAGTTTCAAGCTCGATGAACAGATGCTCCAATTAGTCTGCAGATCATAAACTACAAACAAGCAATTCGCATAAAACACACTTGATTTTTACCATGGAAAAAAATGTTGCACACGTATTTTAGAAGTTTACTCGTACTTTATCAAGAACACAAACCTTGGAATGGCACAGCATTCAAGGAAGGTTGGGAGGCATTGAAAACTTGCCTCATGCCCATCATCCATCCACATCTCTTCAACAATATTGGAAAAGTTATGAAACATCGCTTGAAGATGGTTGTGTTGGCATGAGAGAGATAGCAGCGCATCTCCAAAATCTACTGCAGCGTACGCGCCATGTGTTATTAAAGTCATACGCTGAAGCACTGAAGGTCTTACCACGAAAATCGGAATATTTGTACTAGCTCAGAGAAATTTATTTTGAAGACGAAAATAAAAACTTCCATTAGAATATAGGAAAATATGATTTTTTTGTCAGTCCGGGTCAAATTTGATCAGTTAGTATACAATATACATAGCTATGTCAATGATGATTTTTTTGTCAATCCGGGTCAAATTTGATCAGTAGTATACAATATAGCTATATCAAGAAAATCGTAATGAGCATTTTTTGTCAGTCCGGGTCAAATTTGATCAGAAAGTGTACAATGTCAGGAAAGTCGGATAAGCATTAGGATTGGCTCAGAAGAAACTTATTTTGAAGACGAAAATAAAAACTTCCATTAGAATATATGAAAATATGATTTTTTGTCAGTCTGGGCCAAATTTGATCAGATGGTGTACAATATAGCTATATCAGGAAAATCGAATAAGCGTTAGGATTGGCTCAGAAAAAAAAAAAAATGAAATAAATAAATAGTTTGAAGACGATAGTAAAAAATTTCATTAAAATATACGAAAATATGGGGTTTTGACAGTCCGGTTCAAATTTGATCAGGTGTTAAATTATATATCCAACAAAGTACTTAAAATGGTTCGTTATAAATTTCACTTAAAAATTTGTTCGAGACTAGTCCAAAGTAGTTTTAGGACATTAAAGACTAGTGCTTAAGTCAAGTTATGCGGTTATTGATTGAAGCTATGTGTATATACTCAAGTTCAAATACAGATATACATATGTACATAGACGATTGTATGTATAGCCATTTATGTATGTATTGGCAAGGCTTTTAATATTTGTCGCACATGCAACAAGATGCTGCCGCAGCAACTGCCGACCGTGAGTAAGCTCGAGGTACTATTGACTTGGGAGATGATTGCTCTAAAATGCGCCGCGAGAAAATCGCATTTTGATTTGTTTTCACATACCTCACACACAAACACACACTTACATGCTTGCAATCATGTATTTAAAACGCATTTGCTTGTGTTTGCATGATTTGTTGTTTCGGTGTGCAATTTTCCAATTCAACGGCACAAGCACCTACTTGTTTATTTATTTGTTTATCAGTTGGTATTTTGATGATCCACGCAGAACTATAGACATATATACACATACATATGTATGTAGCTGTAGCAATTTATTTTTGATTCCACATATGTGTATGTGTCTGTGTGTGTTTGCTGACGAGTATTTGTCGTGTCAACTGAATTGCTGAGATAATGATGTTTGCCATCGACGACAAATCGCTGCCGAACGCCAGCCCTTTTCCCCTTGCACTCATCACTGCAGCGGAATGCATGCGCCTAAATGTTATATGTGGCTATGTGTGTGTGGGTGTGTATCCTTACCCAACGCTCTGTCCATTCCGATTGCTTATCTCACGATACCGTGTACACGTTTCCGCATTGCACGCGCTCCAAATTAGTTACCTGCATAAGCGCACACTCCTTCATTCATACATTCAAATATGTATGTATGTATATGTGTGTGGGTGTGCTTATAACTGTTACTGCGTGTGTATGCGTTTGTTTAGGCACTTAAAGTATCAATAGTATTTGCTGTGTTGTAGCAATTTACTATATTTAAATACAGTTATTTGCGTCCATTTACATTATTTGCTGTATTTTAATTAATTCATACCGTTATCGGCGTTGTTGTTATCATGCATGTCGAGTGAAGTGCGGGTACAATCCGCTGCTATTGATTGTGTTGGAATTTTAGCAAAAACAATCGACGATTATTACACTGTGCTGCAGTTTTTCAACTTTAATATGAATATTATCTCTTCTTATGAAATTATCATAATATGGTATAACTCTTTAAGCATTCAAGTTTCCAAACTCACTTTAAGCATACATACATATGTATGTGTGTAAGAGCTCGCAAGGCGCTCAAATTGAAGGTGTTAAGACTCACCTTCAAAATTGAAGTATATATCCAAAAAAGTGCTGATGGGTTCACCAATCCACTTACTACACTTTTATGTCAGGCGCGAGGGGTTGTTTTCTTGTCAGCTGACCGTCACTGGTTTTACTAAAAAGAGATACCCGCAACTTATATGTTTACTTATGTCAGAATGAAATATGGCTCAAGCAGCTTACAACTTTCGTCTTTGACCCCTGGGTAACCAAAAAATATTCGTTCGAAGGCGATCTCAAGTGAGAAGGCGAATAATCTCTCCCCAGAGTGGACGCTGGGTTTGGTACCCGCCACGTAAGAAAAATACTTCCAATGAAACTATCAAAACAGCCTAGGCTGAGAGATCTCTTTTTTATGACGACCCCTGCAAACATGTTAAGGATTACGATTTAAGGGCCTTTTACACCTGGAATGTCCGGTTCCTTAATTGGTAAGGTGCCACTTCCAAGCCGGTTAATGTCCTCCTAAAGATAAAGGCTGACATTAGTGAGGGATTCATGGTGGGAGAGAGACTCCGTCGCCGAATCCTGACATTCACTCCGAGGATGAAGGACGATGTGATCAAAGATATCTTCTATGAATGCTTGGAGCGCACTTATGAGAGCTGCCCCTGGCACGATGTCAAAATCGTGCTTGTCGACTTTAACGCAAGGGTGGGCAAAGAAGGTATCTTTGGCACAACGGTCGGTAAATTAAACCTCCGTTACGAAACAACCCCAGGAAGCTGATTGACTTCACCGGAGCTCCATATATGGTTATCTGTATGACAAGATACCAGCCAAAATTCATCAAGCTACCTGGCTGTGTCCGGATCGGAAAACCACCAAAGAAGTTCGATTATGCTGCGATAAATGGAAGACCCGTCTGTAGTGTTTAGGATGTGCGTACGCTCCGAGGTCCTAGCATTGATTCGGACCACTATCATGTTGCAATGAAGACACGTATTCGCCTGCTTGCAGCAAAAAACTCATGTTTCCAACACAAGGCAGGCTCGACATCAGGAAGCTGCAATCACAACAGACAGCCGAACGATTTTCGAATTGTACTACTGCTCTCTGAGAGCACCCATCAGCAACTCCTTATATGGGAAATGTGGGACGGCATTTCAAGCTCCTTACTTACAGCTGCAAACGAAACTTTTGGTTTTCGGAAAAATGAAAAGAAAAGCTTGTACGATGAGGAGTGCCGTGTTGCAGCGGAGAGAATCCATCGAAACAATCGACCACAACAAGTGATAGGGGAAGGGATATATATCGAAAGTTGAAGAGGAAAGGGAGACGCATTTGCAAGCAAAAAAAAAAGAAAGAGCGAAATGCATGAGAACGAAGAACTTGACAAGCTGACCAATAGGAAGAATGCTCGAAAATTCTACGAAAAAAGCCTCGACTAACAGAAGGTTTTAAGACCAGAGCATACTCTTGTAGATCTCCAAAGGGTCATCTAGTGACTGATGTACAAAACAGGAGAAAGCACTTCTCCAGTCTCCTGAATGGCAGTGAAAGCCATATATTAAATATATATTGATATAGTTCAGCGAATTAAGAGACAACGGCGACGCGTTGTCCGAATGTAAGAAAACACTCCAGTTCTAAGAGTATTTGACGCAGTACTCACCGCTAAGAGCTGAGGAAGAGGAAGAAAGACTAGCATATATATAGTGTTTAGAATAATGACTATTTTGATGTGACATTTGATGACACTTACAGCAATACCAACTACTAGAAAACTATACTACCATACTAGAGAAAATGTTTCGACGATGTTTTTTCGTGAAATTTAAATTAAAAAATCTTCCAATTTTTTGCTCTCAGTAGCATATCTTTAAAATAACAATTTTTAGAATAAAAATTTTGGATCCAAAAAAATTTTGAAAATAAAATTGAACTCCTCCTATTCCAACGAAAATGAAAGACTTAAGCAACAAACCAAAAATTCCAAATTTCCTTAAATAACTTATCGCCCATCTAAAGTGTCCAATTGCCTACGTGCACAGTGTTTCATTGTGCACTTGAAAAATTTATAAAAATAAAATATTTAACTTTCCTAATAGCTTTTGAAGTGCTTCACAGGTACTCGTATCTATCTAAAGATACGTGGAAATATATGTACGAGTACGTACACACCTCTGCGCAAATTGTTTATCATTTAAAACTAATTTTATTGATATGCCATCATAAATAATATGAGTTAATGAAATTAATTTCGCATTTTAACAGGAGCAAGCACTTAAGCGAGTACTTTGTATAATATATTATATTTATGTACCGAGATATCTTTTGGTGCATTCCATTTAAGTGTGTAACGGAAAAATAACGTTACGCCACGTGACGATCTTCTTGAACTAGTGACTAGTGATCTTAAAAATCTTCGTTATGTTTTATTAGTTTACTTTCGAGAAAATTTTTATTATTTGTTGTTATTAGTTTAAGGAATTTTATCAAAAAAATTGAATAAGCAAATTTAAAATGAGAACCAATTGGGTGTGTACTTTTCAGGTTATCGTACAGAACTCTCTTTCATTATAGATTATTTTCACCTGTTTAACTGATCGTCTATACTCGATAGAGAGCGTTTAACAAGCCATCAATAATTATAAAATAATAACGGAAATAATAATCAAGACAACTTTATAGCGTCAGATTTCTGAGTTGAAGTGTTTAAAGCTAGGAAATACCCGATTCGTAATTTATTGGATGGGATCAGCGTATAGCCAACGAGTTATTAGCTGCTGCGTGGATGGAAATATACCGGCTCGGTGGCAAGTTGAGCTGATTGACAGCTGCGGAGTGGACTCTTGAGCTGAATTATCACAAAATCGGTTAGGCAAAGATAATGTATATGTACAAAGACATACTCGCTACACTGTTAATGTATCAGAAGTTAAAAATAACCCCATAATCTGGTGTTCATTCATGAAGATTGAACTATTTGTTAATAATCGAAGTACCTCAACTAAGTTTCGGTTAATTCGATTAGGAATGTTTGGGGGTTTTTACATTTCTACTGAAAGATATTTTTTTGAGAAGATAACGACGTTATTATTTATGATGGTAGTACGAGTATTATTCGCTTGAACTGATATTTTGAAAGAAAATAGGACTTAATTACTTGCATTAGCGTCAATAGCTTAGGTAAGGTTAGGTTGGGTTAAAAGGTCGATCATAAGAAGGATATCACTTGAGCAGCTTAGAACTGGGAACTATAAACTGGTAACTAAAAACTGGTATAAAAAACTCCTCCCACGACCTTCCATCTAAGCTTCGATCAATCCGTGAAAGAGCTCAACGCGCCTCTTCTTCAGTGACGCAGCAATCCCAGTTTTTAGGAATTCAATTGAAGAAGAATCGCGGCGTGTCGGAACCTTCCATAAACCCAACTTCCTGACTTCCTGAGACTAAGAGCTCACTTCGCAGCAATACACCTGCCAGAAATGTTCGCAGATGCTGTGTTCAAAATGGCTTTTGTTGGTGTAGTTGGTAGTACACCGAAGTTGCCGATGACAGCCGCTTTTTGGACACGCTTAAGCTTTTTAGCAATTGCTGGCTTTTCGAGCACACTCTATTATATGAATAATTAAACATGAACATAAAAAGTCATAAAAAAACTGACACATATGAACGCCAAACCCTTTGAGGGTTTTACCATACTGACCTAGTACCATCACCCTGACTTGGAATTTCTCACCCCCCAGACAATAATCCCAAAAATGTTCCACAGTTTTGTGAATATTTTGGGTATGAAACGCGTTCTTACTTGATTCGTCACCAATAAATCTTAATTTTTTTCAAAAAGAGTGCCGTAAACAGGTCTTTTTGAACGTGCGAATTCCGATCCTAAATTCATTGAGAGCCGATGGGACATGACTGCCGATGGGACATGAGTTTATCGGTTTGACATGCAAACAAGTCAACAATCATCGAAATGGTGGGATAGAACAAGCCAAAATAAAAAATCCGCGCCAAAGTCGCTCAAAAATCAAGGTGATAATCATTGTTTTTTCGATATTCTTGGTTTGATGCATCATACATTTGTTCCGGAGGGATAAACGGTCAATAAGGAGTTCGATTTGGCCGTATTGGGGCGCTTGCGTGAGAGCATCAGTCGAAAATGACAGAAATTGTGGAAAAACAATTGAATAACGTAATTAGTACCATCAATCAACCACCAAATTTGGCTTCGTGAGATTTTTTCTTGTTCCCCAAACTAAAATTCCTGCTCTATTGAATCCGTTTTCAGCCAATGAAGTCCATCTCTTAAAGTGCTTATAAAATATATTTCGAGGAGTGGAGAAATCGGTGGAATAAGCATATAAAATCTGGTGGAGATTACTTTAAAGTCAATAAATTAAATATTGATGATACTATAATATTCGAAATTCGCTGGTAAAAATTTGATTTTTTTTATTTATGACTCCATCTATCGAAAAAATTGGTTTGACCCAATACCGAGCCGAGTGTTGCACATACTTATAAGAGTATGCGATATTTTTCAAAATATGATATGAAATATTAAAAAATAAATGTGGTAAATTTTTTCGAGAATAAGTTTACTGGAAAGATACTGGACTGCTGTTGGAACGCTTACTTTCCAGAACTTGGCATTATTGGAGCTAATCTGGGAACCAGTTATGGTCAACTCTTTTGGATTTCATATGTTGTTCAAAAACTGGTGGTTGCACCCAGGGAGTCATTAGAGGTTTTATAGGCTGCTGCAATTTTTTCAAATTGGTAAAAATTTTATAACTGAACTTCGGCATATCAAAAAGGTCTTAACTATATTGAAACCGATTATAAAATAATATTAGGGGACCACTGAGGGTTTTCATACTTTTCAATATATATTCAAGATAGATGTCTCCTTACGTATTCATTAAGGTGGAAATACGTCGGATCTAAAAATTGATAGTCCAATTAATCACTGAACTGTGAAATCAATAAGCTATTTTCAAAAAAAAAAAAAAAAAAAAAAAAAACCATAAAATTGTTCGGAAATCACCGAGTCTCAAAAATAAAAACGAAGCCAATAAATTTCCACATATGTTCGAGTAATTTATATTAATTTTCATTAGCAAAATAGAATGTAAACAATTAAAAGACAAACACCAGCAACAATAACAACAATGCAGCAAAAACCAACAAACATCCTCCCTCTAACCCTCTAAAGGAAATGCTGCAGGAAGAATGTTGACAAAAGGCATAAAAGTGCCTGCAACTACTCACACACACATTTACATACAAGTATGTATGTGTGTATATGCATAATGACTGAACACACCCGTTACAAGCAGGGATGTGGTTAAATGTAAATAGAACCAAACTACGTGATTGCTGAACGCTGAACATCGCACGCAATGGTACAAATAATTTAACGCCCTTTTGCCGATTTGCGCTGAAACTCCTGATTCCGCGAGCGATGTAGTGAAAGAGGGGGGTTGGGTATTTATTAGCGTGCTAATTCTCTCGCTAAGTGAACAATAATAACTCACACTTGTCGGCCGAGGGAAGATGGCAGGATAACAGCCGAAAGCAATTTTTGCGAAAAAGGGATTAATACTAAGCTAAATATTAGATAAACAGATAGAACTACACAGAACAATGCGCTATGTTGAACTAGAGCTGAAGCTAGAGGGATTAAGAATGGGAGTGATGGCAGAGCGAGTGTAGAGTGCATGAGCAGTAAGGATGGATCTTTGAATTTCCATCGACTAGTTCAGCGTTCGGTCTTTAATATGACGAGTCCGGACTCTCGAGTACTGTTAACTAATAATCTGGATGTATATCAGTATATCTTCTAGCATCGAAAAACCATTTTGAAGAACTTGCTGACCATGACACTATAATGACAACAGACGATTATTATGCTACGTAGCCCAAAAAGGCTCTTTTTTGCAGGTCAAGGGAAAATTTAAAAGTTGCTTGTCATTTATGAGTTTTTGAGAAATATTTGGGAGAATATTTTACTTTTAGGATATCTATCGCTAGTATTTGAATAGCCAGAAATTACACGAAGGTAAATCAGGTGAATGCGATGGTTGCAGCTCGTTTTCAGTTGAAAATGTGGCGAAATAATCACGAATAACCAATGCAGTATGAGATGGTGTATTATCGCACTTATTTGTTCAATAAATTCAATTTCAATAAATAAATAAAAAGTAAAAATCGAAGAATTCACTTTTAGAGCCTCACAAAACGGCTCGCATCTCAAATGCTAATGAATATTTTGACGTGAAATTTTGCATAGATGTCACTAACAGTACTACCAACTTACAGAAACAAATTTACCGATTCGAAAAAAGAAATTAAAATTTGATCACAGTAGTATATTATATATGATCAGCGTAACGAAATGAGCCAATTTAACCATGCACTTGACTAATCCCCGTTTCGGGTTGTAACGGCTCAAGTTGCTCGCAAAGCGCTGTTTCAACTGGGTCGGACCACTGCGTGAAGCGTGTTAGATGGGTAGTATTCATTGAGTGCGCAAAAATGTATGTATTTTGTCAATAGATGTCGTTGCAGTCGTACATCTCCAGTGTATCATATTGCATCATACTATATAAAATTGGAAAGCTGAGATTTTATGCTTCATTTAACCAAAAAAAAAAAAAATAAACTCGTGAAAGTTTAAAAAAAGTTAAAGCTGTTCAAAAATAAGTGAAAATAATAAAGAAATTCGCTATATTTTGAAATTTTTGTATAAAAAAGGGAAGAAAGCCACGCGAGACGTACAGAGATGACGCTATATGGTACTAAAAAGGTTTGCTCGCTTCCGTTCTGTAAATTTCGATGTGAAAGATGCACCTCGCTCTGGTCGACCAGAAAAAAAGTCGATGAAATTATGGAAAATATTGACGAGGGCCGCTACATAAGCAGCCATGACATCGCTGAGGAACTTAACATTCAACATCAAATGGTTTTGAACCATTTAAAAAAGGCTGGCTACAAAAAGAAGCTTGATATTTGGGTACCACATGAATTGTCTAAGAAAAATTTAATAAACTGAATTAACATTTGTGATTCTTTGTTAAAACGAAATGAAATCGAATCATTTCTGAAGCGAATGGTAACAGGAGACGAAAAGTGTATCAAATACGACAATAATGTGTTGAAAATATCATGGTCCAAGCGTGGTGAAGCTCAGCAAATGGTCGCAAAGCCAAGATTGACGCCTCAAAAGATTATGCTGAGTGTTTGGTGGGATTGGCAAGGGATCATTCACTATGAGTTGTTTCCAGCCTGGTCGAACGATTGATTCTACATTTTACTGTCAACAACTGACGAGATTGAAGCAAGCAAGCGAAAAAACGACCAGAACTGATCAACAGAAATGGCTTCGTCGTTTATCAGGACAACGTTAAACCACATTCATTTTCGATGACTCTGCAAAAACTAGGAGAGCTTGGCTAGGAAGTTTTGATGCATCCACCATATAGTCCTGACCTTGCACCATCGGGCTACCATTTATTTCGGGCAATGCAGAACTCCCTTAATGGAGTAAAGTTGGCTTGAGGAGAAGCCTGTCAAAATTACTTGTCGCAGTTTTTGCTGAGAAACCAGAAAAGGTTCACATTGCTGGAATAATGTTTCTAGCGGAAAAGTGGCAAAAAGTGGTCTACCAAAATAGTGTATATTTGGTTGCTTAAAGATCATTATAAATGTAAAAAAATAAGTTGAGATTTGATTAGAAATATGAAAATACTTTTCCCTCAGTTTTTGAGATATTGATCTGAGATTTTCTCTTTTATCCAAAAAGCTGCTGCCGATATCGAACCAGCGGTCATACAAACTGATTGATAAAAATCAAGTTTTATAGGGAGAACATTTTTATATTTCAAAATCTTGAAGAAATTTGATATTCGTAGATATATTATTAACGAAGACAGCGCCACAGTCGCCAAACATATAATATACATACATCGGAGCACTATAGCATATACATAGCTATCATATGGTCCGACCTATTAAAATCTAGATAAAAAGCTTCATGAAAGGTATTTTTTCCTTATGAGAAAACCTTAACATGACTTGAATATTGTTCATATCAAACAAAGTGCCTAAAGAGTACTGGCAAAATCAATTCTGTTGAATGCGAGCAGTCGGTCTGTTACGTTTTCAGATTAAATTATGCAAATAGCTGGTATGAGGCATTCACCTGTGAAGGGTATACGGTACGTTTTTTCTTGTTTTTGACTGAAGAACCCGTAAGTTCTTTCCAATTATCGAATAAAAATGTTATTATCCCACAAAATTTATCAACAATTTAATAGCAAATTCTATTTATAACAGCACGTAGACAAAATAATCCAATAATATCGAAATGAATGCTAAGTGTAGATATTCTTAAGCTGTCATCCAGCTTTCGTACGTGGTCTGCGAGAGTTTCGAAGTGCTTCCAACCAAATCCAACAACTTAATTGTGTGTTTACGTATCCATTTGGGAAGATCAGGCGAATCAAGGTAGTCTGCTGGTCGTCCAAACTTCGTTTTTCTTGTTTTTTTTTTTTTTTTTTTTTGAAAAATTTGGACAATTTATAAACATATTTGCTTACAAAAGCGTACATATGTGTAGACATACACACTCATATATACGCTTATGAAATGGACCAAACGGTATTCTGTTGTTTTAGATTGTTTGCTGTTGCACAACATTACAACAACATAACCAGAATAAAAGAGAAAAACACACTCACTAAGTAAACGTAATCAGGCAGCGCCGACGAAAGCTGGAGCAAGGCAGCACACAAGTTGAAGGGAGAGCAGGCCAGGCGGAAAACGCGAGCACTGGACCGGCAGCAAACATATCCACAGTACTTAAATTCGTCTTTCGTTCGGTAAATGTTGGTTAAATGCACGTGAATGAATAAATAAATACTAATATTATATAAATGCATGCAACTAACTGAGAGGGTGCAACTGTGTTTGTCTGGCATATGTGTGTGTGTATAGTTGAGTTCTCATTTTGAATTCTGGTTGGACACAAATAATGTGCGGGAAAAACACAAGATAAACATACAAACAAAGCACGGGAAATTAGAACTTCCAAATAAAACACACTTCAGCACGTTCGAATAACGGTTGAATGCAGTCAAATATTCTAAAACTCATCTTCTCAGTTATACTTTAAAGATTTTTAAGCTGGAACAAAAATAAAAATTATTTATTTACATTGTATATATGTATGTATGTGCCATAAGTGCGTAAAGAATATTTTTTCTTCTTCTTTATTGGTGTAGACATCACTTACACGGTTAAAACCGAGTTTACAAAAGAACTCCAATCGTTCTTCCTTCCCGCTGTTTGGCGTCAATTGGAGATTCCAAGCGAAGTCAGGTTCTTTCCTACCTGGTCTTTCGAACGGAGTGGAGGTTTTCCTCTTCCTCTGCTTCCCCCGGCGGGTACTGCGTCCAATACTTTCAGAGCTGCAGTGTTTTCGTCCATTCGGACAGCATGACCTAGCCAGCGTAGCCGCTGTGTCTTAATTCGCTGAAATATGTCAATGTCGTCGTATATTTCGTACAGCTCATCGTCCCATCGACTGAGGTATTCGCCGTGGCCAATGCGTAAAGGACGTAAATCTTCCGCAGAACCTTTCACTCGAAAACTCGTAACACCGACTAATCAGATGTTGACATCGTCTATGCCTCTCAACGAACTTTGAACTTTGTTCGTCGAGAGAGCGCTTTACTTCTCAATTGCCTACTGAGTCCGTAGTAGCAGTTGTTGGCAAGAGTTATTCTACGTTGGATTTCGAAGCTGACATTGTTGTTGGTGTTTATATTAGTTGCAAGATAGACGAAATTATCTACGACTTCGAAGTTATGACTGTCTGTGGCGTGGGAGCCAAGTCGGCGACTACTGTTTTTTTGATGACAAGAGATATTATATTTTGTCATCGTTTACTTCCAGACCTATTCGCTTCGCTTATTTGTCCAATTCTCTCAAGCATTAGAGTGAAGAAGTCGCACGATAGCGAGTTGCTTGTCTGAAAGCTCGCTTGGTATTGAACGGCTCGGAGAGGTCCTTACCGATCCAGACGGAGCTTTTGGTGTTGCTCAACGTCAGTTAGTACATTTTCATTAGTTTTGCACGAATACCAAACTCAGTCATAGCGGCATAAAGGCAGCTCCTTTTCGTGCTGTCAAAAGCAGCCTTGAAATCAACGAATATGTGGTGTGTGTCGATCCTCTTTGCACGGGTCTTTTCCAAGGCATAGCTTGGTGAATATCTGGTCAGTTAGGCCTAAGGCTACACTGATAGGATTCAAACACTTTGTTAAAGGTGAGCTTTAAGCCTTCATAAAGTGCTCTCGATATGACCTTGTATGCGATGTTGGCGCAAATTGTGAGGAGTTTCTTTTTGTGGATTGGGCAGAACACACTTAAATTCCAATCGTTGGGCATGCTTTCGTCCGACCATATTTTACAAAGAAGCTGAGGCATGCTCCTTATCAGTTCTTAGCCGCCGAATTCGAAAAGCTTGGTAGATAACCTATTAGTTCCCGCCGCTTTGTTGTTCTCTCAGGTGAGTAATTGCTATTCGAACTTTTTCATTTCGGGCAATTGAACTTATGCTCTATGGTCATCGATTCCCCAATCGGGTTTCCTGGTGTTATGCTTTCACTGTCATTCAGCAGGCTGGAGAAGTGTTCCCTCCATAATTTTAGTATGATCTGGGCATCAGTCACTAGATCGCCTTTATGGTTCTACAAGAGTATGCTCCGGTCTTGAAACCTTCTGCAAGTCGTCGCATTTTTTCGTAGAATTTTCGAGCATTACCCCTGTCGTCCAGCTTATCAAGCTCTTCATACTCACGCATTTCGGCCTCTTTCTTTTTCTGTCTGCCAATGCGTCCCGCTTCCCTCTTCAACTCTCGGTATGTATCCCATCCGACATGTGTTGTTAAATAGTTAAAGATTTTTAAAAGATTCCCTTCTTGTCAGAAAGCAATCGAAGTCGCAGTTCGGGGTTACAAATTCACTCATTCTAATATATTTTTTCAGATTTTTGTCATACGAATACCTCATTTTAACATTTTCACATACTTCTCCGGTATATATTGTTATACAAGTAAGCCACAATAACTACAAGCGCAACAACGCCATTTCACCTCCAATTGGTGCCCACCTACACTAACCAGTTTATTAAATTACCTCATACTCCACCTACCCACATACATAGATACACACATATACGCACGAATGTGAACGTAATCGTTGTGAAATGAGTAAAACAATTTTAAGTGCGCACAAATACAAATTTAATTTCACTTAATCGTGCATTAAATCCCCACAGCCATTTTATTGATTGGCTTTATCGATTTGTAACGATTTGTTTCCGATTCACTTGGTTTTATTATTCTGCTAAGCGAGAAGTAAATGCCTCATTACTATACTTTGTTACTGTGTGTATTTTGTGTGTGTGTGTGTGTGTGTGTGTGTGTGTGAGAGTGTAATCATAAAAGAAAAGCAACTACAAATACAGTATACGCTGAAGCCTCTCTTGTTAGCTGTTGTTGGATTCACAAGATTCATAACATATATACGTACATACATATATACATATGAATGTATATATCTACAGTTTGTTACACATATAAGTACAAAAAAGTGAAGAAACATAAATAAAAGTATGTAAGAAACCTCCAAATGGATCACCCTTTATTTTTGAATTTATTTAGAAGTTAAAAGCTAATAAGAAAATATACGTGAAGGGTTGCCATATTTATTTAATTAAAAAATATATAAACAGCACAAATATTTGAAAATCCAAATTTACAAGATTACAGCTTTATTTATTAGGAGTTGCCACTTAACTTTTTAACATTTTAGTAATTTCTTCGCAAAAGTCTAACATCAAAAGACTTAATCTTATCTGTAAGATCCCAACTGCAATTAATATTCACCGTTATGGATGTTCAATCCAGGGGCGGATCCAGAGTAGAATTTCGAGGCGAGTCGGGTGATGTTGGAACTATATAATTTTGTAGTTGCAACTCAGAGTCCTTTTCTTCGTGGAGTCTCAATTTTAGGTTTAAGGAGTCAACAATATTAATCAATTATGGGTAGGGAGAGAGCTAGAAAATATGGCAGGCAGGAGAAGAGTTTAGGTTTTGGGAGAAAACTTTTACATATTCATCTTAACTTAAAAAATGGTGAGATATAAGGTAAAAATAGCGAACGGCAGGTAATAGTTTTCCAGTTTAGGTACTTTTTACCTTTACTTTATCTATATATGGAGTGCAAACAACTGCCGTGTCTTCCAATAGCAAGTGACTACCATAAAGACAGCAGCAGATCTATTTCTCCCAATCGCAGTCTCCTACTAAATCGTGACTATGCGCAGCGTTTTCAGTCTCGAGTTCGCTGACTGTGCGCTCGAGTTAAGTGAAGGATGTCTAGACTCCTTACCTTTAGCGTCGAATTATTTTACGATTACACTGGTTTGGATGCCAAACCACAGTAGTTTTGTGGGAAACTGAAAAGCCAATGAGCTTGCCAGGACAGGTACCTCAATAACTGCGGAATGGGAACGAGTAGGTGCTCCGTTAGCTTCTTGTGGTTCGCTACTGTTGGACCTCAGACACAACTGGTCAACTACCAGCGGCTGTGCAGTCGCAAAGTCCTTCTGATCTAGGGTAAATCGTAAGGTATCTATGGAACCTGGGTCCATCTCTCAATGGTTGTAGGAGTTCCAATTGGACACTGACCACTCGGTATTCACGCTTTAAAATTGAAGAAGATGAGAGATTATCATATAAACATCCTTCTGGAATGTCACGCTTTTGCCAGACCTAGTAAATTAAACAAAAGCGTATATGGCCAATAAAATTAAGACAGTTTTTCCCCAAATTCTCTTCCTCCTTCAGGTAAGTAAGCATTCGGAATTTGTGTGCTCAAAGTTCGTCGAAAACTTACTATCGGTCATGCTTCTTTATTATCAGATCTCTCTGGAAGCCTAATCAAACGGCTGAAAACTCCAAAGCCGATGATCTTACAAGAGAAAGAAACATTTTCCCGACTACATTGGATTGCGAATGTGGCCTATAAAATTTAGACAGCCTTTCCCAAAACCTTGTTCCTGTTTGAGGCAAATAACCATTCACTCCAGCGGCGGAGCGGTAATACTAACGTTGAGTTCGAAAATTGTGTGCTCCAAGTGTACGGCAGGTAGAGTGTGTTCTCACTATTGAGCATGCTACTTTATTATCAGATCACTCTGGAAGCCTGTTCACAGTAGAATCGCAGGAAACTACAAAGCCGATGATCTTACAGGAGATTTGTGTGCTCAAAGTTCGTCGAAAACTCACTATCGGTCATGCTTCTTTATTATCAGATCTCTCTGGAAGCCTATCTCTGGAATGTGACCCCAGGTAACATTGTCCCGACTATATAGGATTGTGAACGAGTTTGATCTCTGTTGTCCTCTCGCGTTCTAGCGCTGGAGCTTTAGTCGAAAACTAGCACCTCTGTGAATGCGAGGTTCTTCTGGCTTAATGCTCTCTACTAGTTACACGTAGCAAGGTTCAAATAATAGCAATCGTAGGTCTTCTTACTGGTCCTTGCTTAACAAGCATTGAGTTTACGCTGTGAGTTTGAAAACTTTGTCCGACGCAACTATCAAACTTACATGGAGATATATAGATGAGGTGGAAACAACCAAGCACTTATTCCGCTATTGTTAGGTTAGGTTAGATGGCTGATCAGAGATCGCACATGAACTGATAGTAGTAGTCCTTTGTGAAGCCATTTAAAATCGAACTCCCGTGTTCGGACTCAGATATCGGCAAACTGTTTAATATCCAATACAAATTTGCAGAGGCGCTTAATTTCTATGTCCGCCAGGTCGGCGGGTAGTCTGAAGCTATGTGCTCCCAAGTGTCTAAGTCTTGATCTCCCAAAAGCAGGGCAGTCAAGAAGGAAGTGCTGGCTCCGCTATTGTTCATATTTTCGAAAAGTGAGGTTGAGCTGATAGGACTGTAGTAGGATCAAAGCACTTTATCGATTTTTGGGAGTATTTTCTTTCAGTATTAGGGAGTATTTCGGTTTCGCAATAGATCGAATTTTTGGATCGACCTTATAACTTAACCTAACCTATTTTTTTTTTGAAAATACGTCAAGGCGTAGAAGTAAACTGAACATATGGTAAAACCCATTAAGCTTAGTGCCTTAGTTACCACTTTTCTATAAGGAAGGGTCTAAATTTCAATAATTATTTATCAATAATAATAATTTCCCAAAACAACCTTAATAATATTGAAAGTTTAATACTACCTAGGAGATCGAAAAGACGCTCCTGAAAAGTACCACACAAAAATCAATATTTTAGCTCAACCAAAATTATACCGTCCTCTTACATATCTCAAAAACATCAAATATAGCAATTGCATTAAAGACACATTTCATCCTCCAAATAGCCTCGGTAATTATCAAGAATTTGTTGCACAATAAATAAAATGATTTCTAATGATGCCGATGCCACAGCAGCGCTGCACTTATCGGCTGCTCTAACATTGACGACGAAGTGGTGTACGTTTGTCACGCTATGCCGAACTAATGATGACGACGAGGAGCCTAATGACAGCAATCAAACGGACGCTAGATAAACGCCAGCGTTCGAAGAGCGCGCAGAAAATTGGAGCTTACAGCGGCAGCTAGCGAAGAAGCTTGCCTCCACCAAAACTCACAGCGCGACCTCACCAGTTGCGGCTACACTCCATGATGATGGTAATTATCCCTCGTTTTTCCAACAATTTCGACAATTTGCAATGCGTTACACCGAAAAAAAAGCAGAACTAAAAAAGCCTAGCGCGTAGTAAAGGTTACAGCTCAACCCCTTGCCACTTACTCCATTGTGATGGCAGATGCTAAGCCATGGCGGTGTATGCGGCGTAGCGACACTGCTATAACCAGCCACGCCCACACAATAAGCCACCAGCATATCAGTCGACATTTTAAGCGCCGCAGCGAACACGCCCAACGGACAGGCAGCTCTCGCTCATGCAACACAATGAGGCGAGCAGAGCGAGATGGCTGTTGCTGTAGGTCTCCATCTTTGAAAAAAGCAATCGGAAATACTGTTACGCTATGTTGGCGTTATGGGTGCGCGTGTGCGTTTGTTGCTGGCGGAGAGCCGACTGGAGAGAGTTAGTGCAAAGAGAGCGCACTTGTATCACTGCCGTTGTGTTGCTTTTGGTTTAGTGGCGCGTTGGCTCAATCGCGGTTGCTTCACAGCGAGCAGCCGAGTTGATTACGTCCAATTATCGCAACGAGGTATATGACTCGCGGCCGATGTACGCTGTCGCACAGTTGGTAATGTACGCTCGACACGGTTAAACGTTAAAATGGTCTTAAGCACGCCGATAAAAAAACTTTAATGGCATCTGTTTACAAATACAAAGTGAAATACGGAAAGTAATCCAAGTAATTGCTCGATTACTTAGTTAATTGACAAAAAAAAAAAAAAAAATAACATAAAACAGTTATATTACAAAGAGAAAAAAAAAACGCTCTTGAAAGTGTAAAATATTTTTAAGTGTTTGTGAGTTGAAAAAGTGATTTAAAAAATAAAAAAAAAAAGTTAATAAAAAAAAAAAAACATTTGAAAACATTTTTGAAAAATGTCCAGCGCCCAAGTGTCGCAACCGCCCACGTTGCAGGCGCAGCAACATCAACAACAGCAGCAGCAACAACAGCAAATCTCACACTTCCTCAATCACATTGCCGCCGCACAACAACAGCAGCAACAACAACAACAACAAACCGCCTCGCCACAACGCAGTGATTATCAAAATGACAACAACACCAGCTCCACGCTGTCACCGCGTTCACCCGCACATTCCAGTCCCACACACTCATCACACTCGCCGCGCTCCGCCACAAATTCACCGCCCAACGGCGCTTACGCCAGCAATACTAGTCCTCAATCGACGGACGGCAGCCATCATGCCGTTTTACACCTGCCGCCCACCAGCAACACTGGCTTGCCACTAATTGTTGCACCAATGCCCGCGCTGCCGCACTTGCCGCCCATGACAGCCACAACGGTGGCGAATAGTTTGCGCGATCAACGCATCTTCCCGACATTGGCAACACCGTCCGCGCCACAGCAACCTGCACTGGCCGCACCACGACTCTACGACACGTTTGCGCCCGGTGCGCTACCCGTCGGTCATGCCGCTTTGGTGAACGGCTGCTACCCGATGCCGCGCTTGCCGCTGAGCAATGTGATGTTGGCGCAACAAAATGTCGCTTCCGCTTCACCGCCCGTTACAACGCCGGCGTCGACACAGAGTCAGCCGAAGAAGTCATTCTGCATTGATGCACTGCTGGCTAAGACACAAAGTAGTGATGAGGTAGTGGAGCGGGGCGCGGAGAAGCCACTGACCGAGGATCGTTTGGCGGCGTTCCATTATGCGCGCGATAATGCCGAGCTGAATCAAGCGATTGCCGCCGGCATAAGCGAGCAGGAGGCGCTGCGGCGGATACGTGAGTCGCGCGAGTACGGTACGCCGAGTCCCGATGGCATGTCGAGGTGAGTGCGAAGATCATTTTTTGTGGGGGTATGATTTCGATCATGATGGGAAGGTGAATAGGTGAAGTTAAAGATTTGATTTGTAATTTTCCAGCAAGCAAAGAGTTGGCCTAGTGGGTTCATAGATGCAAAAATCGACGGAGGTCCAAAAAATTAGCTGTTACACAGTATATTGTTAAGTAGTGACCTTCTACACTTATTCGAATAATTTGATGGATCAAATTATTATAAAAAAAAAAAAAAAAATTACAACAATTTAATTACATTCCTGTAGAATAGTGGATTCCAGAGTTAATTTTTGAGTGCGTGTTGATGAGAACCAAAATCAAATCTGAATTAACTCGGGTATTACAGATATTGTATAATTGTTAAGAGGGAAATTTTTAAAAGTTGCTTTTTTTAATATTTCAAAACTTTTCTCATTAAATTTTTCAATAAAAAAGTAAATTTTAAACTTTTATTCTCAAGATGTAAAAATAAAACATATTTTTATTTACTTGAATCTTCCTTTATTGGCGTAGACACCGCTTTCGTGGTTATAGCTGAGTCTCTCATCCAAGGCTGTTGTGTCCTTTTCATTATGAACGTTTTTTTATGTGGTGGGTCCCAAAACCAGCGCACAACCCTGGGTAGGAACGATTCGCCTTCGCTCACTTTAACTCGCCTGCAAACGCATTTTTTGGCTACCCAGAGAGATTTGAAGTTTTCAGCATGTCCTTTTCTCTTCAAAAATTCGCATTTTTGGTCGAAACCGCTGATTTCGGTCCACTATAGTAAACTGACCGATCAAAATCGAATTTCTTTTATTTTGTGAAGTTTTGATTCAAGAGAAGAAAATGTCTGGCTATACATTCTGACAAAAAGTATATCACTTATGTCAACGATTTTTCCGGTGCTCCAAACACTATTCATAAGCACTTTTTGGGATGCCATCCAGCTACTTCAGCGAATTGTGACTGAAAACGGATTCTACGGAACCGAAATTTCAGTTTGGGGTAGAAAAAAAAACCTCATCGGTAGTAATAATGATCTCCAATAATATGGGATCCGAATTCGCCCAATCAAGCATGTTGAAAGATACCTCTCGGAGACGGTACTCTTTTTGAAGAATGCAGCTTTATCGGGACGAGTCGAGTCAATCGAACGTATTTAAAGGCTTGTGTATATGATAAAATAGATCACCGTAAGCCTTTTCCAATATTTGCAACGATTCTGCAAACGATATTCGGTTAGGAATACAAGTTGGCCGACAGGACGCGCTCATATTTGGCATAGTAAGTAAGGACAGTCCTACCAACTTGCAAAATAAATTTTTTTGAAATAACATTTACACAGGGAATTTAATTACAATTTCTGGGTGCTTTTTTGTCAGAATGCAATAAACTATTCCAGAACAATGACACAACAATGGCGCCTACGTAACCGGAATGAAACTAAATTAGTGTCCAGTCAAGGACTGTCAACTCAACAGTATTTATGAAGTTTTATCCGAATTGACAAAAAAATCTTCAACACAAATTTTTATTATCGTTTACAGAATAGGCTCCAGGGGTGAAATGTTACAGGGAGTCAAATTTGCCAAATACGGTGGTATTGGTAGAATGTGACGCATATAGTTTTTTTAGTAGCAAAGTTTTCAATGATTTCACGATCTTCGCTTGCAGATGTCCAGCAGCTGAATCCAATTATCGACGGTTTTCAAGCAGAAATCGGCCGATACTTCTGCAATTTCCCGTTTGAGCCTCTTCGATGAAGATGAGTTTTCGATGTAAATCCGTATAATTTTCAAGTTACTCAGCCTAATTCACGAACATACACCAATTTTGGTGCCCAAGCGGCTTCAGGTCTTTGCGCCAATTTAATCTTGTAAGGATGTAGGCCAAGATCTTTTCGAAAAATTCGCCACAACGACGTCACAGAGGTGTTCAACGCTTGAGAACGACTTGTGAGAGACTGTTTTGGGCTTTCCTCAGTAGATGCGCGGCAGTAATATTCTCGACACTACGGGCACTTCTTTGTCTCACTGGCACGGGAACATTTCGTACTGCACTAGCGCTTTTAAAGTTGAGGCCGCTGACTCCGAATTTCGGTACTTAATTTTAATAATTTCGCCTCGTTGCTCTTATATATCCTTCCAGGATGAAATGGCAAACTTTACTGAAGAAAAATGTAAAAAGAACGGGAAAAATAAATAGAAACTATAATGTTTATTCATCATAATTTAATACTAGTTGAATAATTGATAAGATGTTTTAATTTTAAAGAACACTACATTAGCGGTTAATTGAAGATCATTAAACAAAAGTTATGCGAGTTATACTCGAAAAGTCATTCGCAATAGATAACATAATGGAATTTTTCTAACGCCTTTTAATAAGGAAACGAAAAGATAAAAATAATAAAAACTACTTACTCGTATATAGTATAAATTACAAAATAAGATGCTTCAGTCAACACTCCACAATTTTTTTATTAAAAATTGTTTATAATACTATTACTGCTAATTACCAATATTTCAACTTGATATCGGCTATTAAATGCCAAGTGGGTTAATGGCTCAAATAACTGACATAACACTCGAGTGTCCGTCTGCTCATTGGCAGCGGCGAAAAATATTGACAAAACTAATTCAGCAATTGAAAATTGCTTTAACATCGCTTACACAGCACAATAGCTTGTTATTTAACAGGCAGTAAGCTTTCAACTAATTGTTACCTGTACTATGAAGCATATAAATAAGGTACTTATTTATAGCTGAGGTGTTATATATAAACTTTTATTTATACATGGCGATATTAAGGTTGTATTTACATTATGTAATTGCTAATACATTTTTATATATATTTTGTTAGCATTTATAAGCACATTAGGGCGAGCCTTGACACATACAAAAACGATTTTATATAAATTTTAGTGCCAGCTTCGGCGATATCTATGAAGAACGTTTACTGTTGTGATAAAAAATTGCACAAAACAGCACTTATGAAATTTTTTGATGCTTATAAAACTTTTAGGATCACCCTAATAACAAGAATATATTTAATTACACTTTCCTTTGCTTTGATTGCTCAAATTTTTACGCCGAATTAACACAAAGTAACACTTATTAAATTCTTTGCCGTCCAGAAAAATTTTAGTACCACCCTCGCGATAATAAGTAACAAGGAATTAAAAAAATATTATTTCCTTTGCTTTGATTGCTCATATTTTAACGCCGAATTTAGATGCCCTTATTTAATTTATTTTTAATGCTTTTTAGGACCACCCTAGCAATAATAAGTAACGAGGAAATTTTCATTTCTCATATTTTGACGCCGCATTTAGTTGCTATTATATAATTTATTTTTAATGTCAATCATTTTAAGCGGATCGAGGTCACAATTTGGCAATTTCTGAAAGTTGTATGAAAGAGTAAAATGCTTCCGTAAAGTAGCGTGAGAAATCGGCTGTTTACTTTTGAGTTTAGATAATTGGTATGACGAAGTTGGACAGCGGTTGCTGATTATTGTGGAAATATTGCTAAAAATAAATAATAATCTTATTACACGAAAAAAATAAAAAAAACCATATTCGAGGTTACAACGGATCATGTATCTATAAGTAAGGATAGGTCTAGTAAAAGGAATTCCACAATTTTTGCATTGAATTGAAAGTTTTATTGATCATAATTTGAGTGATCTTATAAACAAATGCCAAATATGCACCGTTTAGTTCGATGCTTGCTGTCATTCAGAATGTAATTTCCTTTCTCATATAAACCATCGTCCCTATTGGCAAAAAACTGGGATAATCGATTTTCACAAGTTTCTCTCGAGACGAATTTTTCAACAACAAACTCATTCACCATTGACAGGAACAGTTAGTTATCACTTGCTGCCAGGTCTGCACTGTTAGGTGGATGAGAAAGAACCTCAAACCAATTAGTCGTATGTTTTGGCGAGACATTGCTGGCGTTTTGTTGATTCAATCCAGTTCCGCCGCTATTAGACAAAGCTGGCCGTTTTTAAGCGTCTGAAGGACGAATTGATATTGACAGTACAGTTCTGAATTAAGAGATGTGGAATATAGGATCAGATTATAGCAGAATATTTCCTACTCAACCCATCAAACACTTAGCCGAACCTTGCTGATGGAGGAGTCTGGCTTAGTCGCCGTTTGTACCGGCTCACCGCGATTCGACTACAACCGTTTTCATATCATATTGTCGCAAGTGATTCACTGTTCATCGGAAATATTCATCCACATCAGCAATAAATCGATTTTGTTGCACATTCACCGACGAACATTCGGCCAATGAGGACTTTTTTGCATTAACTCATCAGACACTCATTCGTCGAGCTTCATATTTTCAGCCGTCTGGCTTGGGCTTTCTATACTATAAAATATGTTTGATAGTGTCCGTTTGTGTCAATGTTCTCTCATCTGAGGCTTGTTACTTCCTTTTCAATGGGTGACATTTTTTACTTAGCGGGTCCCAAACTCAGCGCACAACCCTGGAGAGGGATGGTCCGCCTTCTCACTTTAGCTCGCCTTCAAGCGGATATTTTTTGGATACCCAGAGGATACTTGGTCAAAGACCGGAAGTCGTGAGCTGTTTGAGCCATATGTAAAAGAGTCGTTTCTGGTTCCAAGTGAATGGCAAACAGAGAACTTTCCTCGCTTGCGTGAACTTCTTTCTATACATGATTCCATCCTCCATTTGTTTGTGCCCAAAGAATACTGGGTCAAGCAAACACAAAACTGTCTGGGGAGTCTATTTAGTATGAATCCTTCTCTTTCTTACGGCATGTGGTGTAACACAATCGCATTTATGTAACGGGCGATACCGATTACTAAGACTCAGTATTGAAAAAAATAATATATTTTTTGTTAATAAACCTTATATGTTCTATAGGTAGTATAGGTAGTATGTATATCCGAAAGAAATGAGTATATACAGTTGAAGGTTCTTCGAACGCACCTTCTACATGGTCCAACAACAAAAACGACGTGGTGTTAGAATGAACAAAATACTGAAATTCGGTAAAAACTGGCTCTGTTTTGTTATGCAAATACTTTTCTGCCATTTATGACTTGAACAAAATGTTGTCCAAATGCTTAATCGAAAACTGTTGGCATATTTCCATTCGTTTAAGCCAATTTTCGTTGACCCGGTACTTCGTTTAGGCAGGAATTTCTGCTGTAGTGCGCTGAATGTTGTCTTCGAGCTTCAATGCTTCGACTGGACACATGGAGTGGCGCACTGTCTTCATGGAAATAGCGGTCGTCCATACCGATTTCTTCAAATTCCTGGAAGAAAGTTGGTCAACATGCTATAATCCTCGCTATTGATGGTAACAGCTCTTCCTGCCTTATTTAGCTCATGCAATTGCGTTTTCTGGACCATATAAGGAATTGACTCATCCCCATAGCGACAATTTTGTTTGTTGACAAAGCCATTAAGCCAGAAAGGGGCCTAGCCTGAGAAGATTTTGTGAATTTTTCGGAGCGCGTGATTTTGTGTAATAATATTGGCAAACATTATTGGACATACTGACAAAATTTGAGGCAAAATAAAGGTCCATGTGGACGTATAAAATATATATGTATTTAGCTCTGAACCTTTTCAAGTAATTGACAACTTTAGTCCATAACCAATCGCTTTTAACAGTATTTGGCTGGCTAACCTTCCATAAAAGTAGAGTAAAGTAGATTATAATAGAGTTTAGGAAGAATGAATTCCAGAAAAATGAGGAGGAGTGCGTTTTATAGACTGTTTGTAGAGCCTTTGTTGATTTATGCCGAACAATTGTTTTTTTCTTTCGAAAACTCAAAGAATTTCAGCAAGCAGAATGAAAAATGTATGTGAGTCCCTTCATCAAATTTGATTGCTAGGTCAAAACTTTCTCTATGAGAACCAGGATTTAGTCAGAATTAACGAAAATGCTAACATTTACTTTACACTGATGGGTCTTCATTGAGTATTGAGCATACTTTAGTAATAATTAAAAATGGAAACGGTTTACTTTTACCAGAAGCGTCTATAAAATAGTCAAATTTGTTTTAGTTGGGTCAGTTACGGTCGATAGAATCATGTTGTATTTTTTACAGCAAATCTTAAACAAGAATTCTCATGGTATGCAATTTAGGAAACAGATTAATGAAAACTTACATGCTTTTCAACCATTATTAAACTCTTTGCTTTTCATCCAGATCTGAATCTCCCACATCTTCACACCGATCTAGTCCGCCCATTAGTCCCGGCTGTGAAGATCAACATCATATGGGCATGCCAATGGATTTCCATGATGAATTTAAGAAACCTATACCGCCGCATAGTCCCATTAGACCGCAAGACTTTCCGCTCTACGCCGGCGGCCATCCTTACCAACTGCTGGCACAAGGTGGTTCGGCATTTCATCGTCCACTGGATCCAACAGGCAAACCGATACCGGTTAGTACTTTTTTAAGAAAAATATTTAAGGAATGATTTCATATTTTTTTTTTAATATTTTTTACTACGAAAATCTTTGATACTCACTCATAATTATGCAAAAATATAGAAGTCAATATACCAAACGAATTAACTAACGAACCACGCTCTTTATCCTCCTAACTCTTTGCAGTTATCCATGGGTCACACATTCATGCCTTCGCACCTTCAATTCGAATTTCTGGCTCGTGCCGGCATGCTGCACCATCGCATACCCGAACTGGCCGCCTATCCGCACCACTCCATACTGGGGAAGACACGTCGCCCACGCACCGCATTCACATCGCAACAGCTGCTCGAACTCGAAAAGCAATTCAAGCAAAACAAATATTTATCTCGCCCCAAGCGTTTCGAAGTGGCCAGTGGTCTAATGCTCTCCGAGACGCAGGTGAAAATCTGGTTCCAAAATAGACGCATGAAGTGGAAACGCTCCAAGAAGGCACAACAGGAGGCGAAGGAACGTGCCAAACAACAACAACAGCAGCAGCAACAACAACAACAGAGTGCAAACAACAGCAGTTAGTTGCGGACCGCGGCGATAATTCTGCCAAAAGGCATACACGATCCGGTTCATTACGCCAAATATCCAGCTAACGGGTCGTACGACAACAGCACTGCCATCAGCCACCACCCGAGCACTGACTCCGGCATCAGTCAGGCCGCTCGTAATTATCATTCTAGTCAAACACATGCGTCAGCCAACGAACTTGCTGCAATGTAGCAATGTCGTCGGCTAGTCGCGCGTTGTTGTTGTGCGGATAGCGTGTACTCATTTGTCGAGGAAGCTGTCATTGTTGCTGCTGTTGTTGTCGCTTCCGTCGCCAATTGCATTGCTGCTGGACGTACAATGACGCTTGGCGTTGCCTTTCTGTTTGCTTTGTAATTAGTCCGATTGCGTCGAGATGCGTCCGTATGAGGGATACACGAATGTGTGTGTGTGTGAGGTGAGATGTGGGAACATAAGCGCTAGTCTGATTAAGCTCAGAATTTAATATTTAAGCAGAGCAGTGGTATCTCAAAGTCAACGCGTATGTGTGTGTGTCAAATTCTGTTGATTTCGATTGGCGGCAGCACGAAGGGACTCTCGTTAACAACAAATTTCATTGTGTGATACGACAAATTATAGTATTTATTGAAGGAAGTTCGAGGTGTACTATTTTGTAAATAGCTAAGTGTATATGGTATTGTAATTGTAATTGTAATTATGTAATTGTAGAGAATTTTACTATAAAACAACTTGAAATATAACACAAAAAATGTTCAATGAAGTTTTGGATTTTCTTTTCTGATCTGAATGAATTGCGAACTTTTAGTCTAAAGAGAGCTGAAAACATTTCTCGAACAGGCGCACTCATTAATTAAAGGATACTCTAACAAATGATGAATTAATGTGTCTGGCATTACAAAAAAAAAGAAATAAATAGTGATTCATTTCACGGTTCCCTGTATTAAAAAAAAAAAAAGAAAAAAAAAATTGCTTCATGTTTAATGGCGAAGGTTTTTATCATTTGAACGAACACTCTTTGGTATTTAATTTTTGAAGATTATATCTTCCATATGTTTGCTGCGGCTACGTCTCAGATGGTCCATTCGTTGAGTCCAATTTTCGATGACACGTTTCAGCATTTCGACTGGTAGCTGGTGAATGGCTCGCGTAATGTCCTTATAGACTTTAGACTTTACATACTCGTATATCCACCGTAAAAAATCTAACAAAGTGATATCACACGATCTTGGGGCCAATCGCCTGCCAAAAAGGTGAAACTATCTGCAAACCGAATCAAATAGTCGGTTATCATGGCGGATTCCGGCGTCATTGACGTTCACGTTCTCACTCAGATCGGCATAATTTTTGAAGAAATATAAGCCGAAGCTACCACCGGAATACAAACCCCATCAAACCGTTGTTTTTCTGGATAAAATGGTTGTTCTTGAATCTTCAGATTGCTCTTCGTCGCCGCCATTGCCGCCATTTCGCTTCTTGGAACATTTCAAGAGCACTAAGAGCAAAGCGATGTCGCTTGGGGACGTCGATCAGCTTCAGTTCTTGCACAAGCTTTATTTTGTACGTTTTCAATTTAAGATATCGATGTAAAATGCGCCCAAGTCATTCCATATGCCAGTCCGATATCGTATCATACCTAACTTTCTTAAGGAACTTGCACTACTTTTTCGAAATTGAAATTTTATAGGAATCTAACTGCTGTACAAGCCAAGATATTTGAAATATTTCAATATATGCCCATCGACAGGGTTATCTTGTGAAAATCTATATGTGCTGTTGATTATCAAAAAGGCAACAAGGTGGAGGTCTCCTTTTTATCTGTAATACTAATTAGTACTTCATTAGACGACTAAGCTTCCATATTGGCAATCCAACCTGTCTGAGTCCAAATTTTTCAAAGAGACAATCACTGTGGAGAATGAGGAAGCAGCAGATCTGCAGTCGTAGCGGCGCACAACGGAATCAACTATATCAGAACTTTAAGCTTGATGGAGTTTAAAGTAATAGTCCGAAGGGAATCAACATAGCCTTCGTAGCACTAGTATGACGAAATAAGGACTAATTTAGAACACGAAGTACAAAGCATTCGTTGGAGTAGAAGAGCACTTGGAGCACAATTTCTAGATCACATTTAGGTAATCTCTCGGAGGGGCAGTACGGCCATTTTTCATTGATAATTTTGGAATTTTGTCTATTTCAGAATAGAGTCGGGGAACGCATCTAAATTTGCTTCAATACTCTGGTTTTTATTTCTTTAATGTTCACCTATTCAAAAGTCCATGCGAAAGCAAGTCTCTTAATAAAAATAACTAGCACCAAGGATGACGAGGAATATACTTACGTCCGGACTGTTTTCATTTAAATAAAGCCCGTTGACTCTAAACGAAAGTATAGCCTACGAAGGTGCAATCCCTAAGTATTGTTTAACCGCCTTGGTTGAAAGCACAGATCTGCTGATACTATGAATGTACGTTAAGGGGTCAGTAGGGTAATCTGGCCTGTTTTTTGACATTTTTTTTATAGAAATTTTTATTCTACAATAGAACTTTTTTCACATATCATGAGGTATATCGTGGAGTATATACACAGATTTTTTTTGGAATTTTTTGATGACATCTGTCGGAGAAATGGCTAGGTGAATGAGATGCGTTTTTTCACTGGCGGACACGATTTCTCAGTGGGTAAGCGGGTTTCTACATTAATTTTAAAGGGTATAAGGGAACAAAAAATACAAAAAAAAAAACAAAAACAAAAAAAAATTTAAAAAAGATTATCCTACTGACCCATTAAAACATTTTTGCTTGCTGTCTGTACTTTTTACTAATGAACATCGGACTAATCTGAAAACAATGGTTATATGATATATAAGAATTTTAGTCGAGATCAAAGTTAAACAACTTCATATTTCGAATAAACTTCATATCATTTTCAAAGAACCCGAAAACTTAACAAAAATGTGGTGGGTGCCTCACTGAAGTAGTAAAACGATAGTTTTTAAACCTTGTCAGTTCTTTAGGTGGTTGTAGCAGTTATTGAGTTCCTGTTTGGGTGACAAGACGTAAGTCGGAAACGTGCTATTTCAACGGAGTCAGGCCATAGCGAGAGAAGTGTTAGGTTAGGTTAGTGTCATGCGTGGACTCATTGCAAGCAGAACATGTATTTTGGATGCCGGAGTCGAACCTGGATAAGCAGGAGGAGGAGAACTTACTACAGTATGCAGATCGAAGTTGCACAAGGCTCAATCTGGAATAACGGAGCGATTCGAGCTCTTCCTCTGCAATGGGAGTTAATTTAGCTCTGAGAATGCAATTCACTGGGCGCAAGTCAATGAAGGTATTAATAGTTGCACTATGAAAGACGTTCAATGGAGGTGTGAGGTTCAGTGCGTCCGTTCTCTAGTCGGTAAATTGTGCTATGTCGTCGAGTAAATCAAGTAATGGTCTGTTGATGGCCCTAGGAGGTGGCTTCGCTCCAAGAAGATGACTGCAAGGATGAATTTCGCTTCAAGAAGAAGACTGTAAGGATACTTATATTCTACGAAAACATCCTAGTAGAAACTGCTTGGGGAAAAGTATTTTCAACATCCTGTTTTTGTACGGAGTGCAATGCTATGATACTACTGAAGCTTCTTCGCCTCCCTCGCACTACATCCAGACCATTGTTCTGGTGCTCCATAATTTGTGACGCCCGGTCTTCTATCTTGAATGTTGCCAACAACGTAAACCTGATTTCTCAGTCTATTAAATTCATCCCAGTAATCTGTTCGGCTCGCGACTCCATAAGATTTGGGAAATTGATGAGAGTTTTGGAATCATTTAAATTAAAAAGTAGTTTCGTAGTTTTTGTAACAAATAACGGCATATTTCCAAATTGCCAAAAATATATAATGTAAGACCTCAGAATTTTTCATAGGCTCCTCTTAATTTTCTAGGCTGTTCTGGTGGGACTATCAGTGGAGTCGGAATCTTCTCCTCTTCGATGTAACAGTTCAACATAAATAAATACTTACTAGACCCACCTGGTGCATACAACGAGCACCAAAACTATTCATTCTAATCAAATCTCATAAATGTCGAAAACATCACAGTCATCACCAAACTCATCATCATCATTGTCATCATCAACCATGATGAGTTGGACCGAAAATGTCATTGTTGTCACCAGTCATCTGGCCACTTTAGCACGTAATTCATGCGATAACCTCGAGTGACACTCGAACACCGCTTAAATGTGAATGAGTAGGCTACAAAGGAGCATGTGGAACAACAATAAACACAGGCGAGGGAAAAGCGCGCAACAGCACGCAAAGAAAATATTTTGCTGGTGGCATCTTGCGTTGAATAAGCACAGCGGCATTATGAAGTATGTGAAGCATGAATGAAAGGGGCGCAACAAGATGACGACTGTTGTTGCTGTTGTTATTGTTGTTAGTGATGATGGTTATAGTTTATGCTATGTTTGTGTGAGTGTTTATGTTTAAATGATAATAATGGGCAATTTCATTAGAGAACAATTCAATCGTGAACACACACACTAATGCATGAATGTCCTTGTTTTGTCATACTTATTCACACATACACACCAACTACTACAGACACAAATGTCGAATTGTTATCAACATTGAAGTGCTTTTCATATGTGCGTCACACATTTGTTGCATGCAACATTTTTGTTTTGCTTTATCTATCAACACTATTTACACGGCACTGAGGTGAGACCACAACAACAATAACAAGAAATGGAAGTGTGTGCGTCATTCAACGAATGATGACAGTTTAAATAG
Source organism: Bactrocera correcta (assembly GCA_027475135.1). Classification (NCBI taxonomy): domain Eukaryota; kingdom Metazoa; phylum Arthropoda; class Insecta; order Diptera; family Tephritidae; genus Bactrocera; species Bactrocera correcta. The sequence goes on from CM050325.1 coordinate 45,739,680, forward strand.
TTATAATGATGATTGATTTCAATGCTGTGATAATGTTTAAAATCAAAGCACCGTTCTGCCAGGTAATTTGCCACAATTACCCCAAAGCAGCACGGAAATGTGTTGACGCTGCGAAAGGGTTGGCGCGGGGCGTTTCATATGAATCAAATTAAATTGAACAAATTATAACAATTGCATTGAGTTTCGGTTGCCGATGGTTCACTCGGTGGCATACGGTGTTTTCGGAAATGCTTTCATACAAGCAAATGTGCAAATAGAGGTGATTATGTATGTATGTATGTGTTTGTCATTTTTATACCCGAGTGCTAAACGCGGCAAAGGGTATTTTATATGATTTTTTGGTTATTGGCTGGTTGTCATGAAATAAAGCTATCGAGATTGACAAATATTTGAACTGATTTAGATAAACATATTTACACAGCAGTAAGATGTCTCTCCGCCAAACGTTTGACTATTCGGGTAAAATTTTTTTATTAATAGAAAAAAATTATAAAAAAATTGGGAAATATGTGTGGCAAATTAAAAATATTTTATTACAACTAATTTGCTTTAAGGAGCTGCCACCTGTATATAATAAAATATTTTTAAACTTAAATTGTAAATTTGAAATTTGCGTTAAGTAAGCGCATATGAGTAAAAGTCTTTGATAGTTTAAATTTAAATAAATTTTGAAATAGTGTTGCCACCTTGATAATTTCTTTAGACAAATACTGAGTTCAAAAGTATAAATATATGAAAATATTTAATAGTTTATATTACAAATTAAAATAAAAATAAATTTTGAAAAAGTGTTGCCACCCTGTTCATCTTTCCATATAACTTTTGTACTAAAATCTATAAATAGAAGGAAATATAAAATATTAAAGGTCTTTTAGAGTTTAAAAATAACTAAATTTCGAAACAGTGTTGCCATCCTTTTCATTTTTAGACAAATATGAAAATTAAAATGATAAATACATATATGGAATTGTTAAATATAAAATACTAAAGGTTGTTTATAGTTTCAAACTACTTTAGTTTTTAAATAATGTTGCCACCCTGTTAATCTTTTTAGACAAATATTGAGCTCAAAACTATAAATATATGAAAATATAAAATATAAAGGGTTTTTAATAGTAAAAAATTAATTAGATTTTGAAACAGTGTTGCCACCCTAAAAATATTTTTTACGCATATTGAGTAAAGAACTATGAATATATGGAAATTAAAACCATTTAAGGTCTTCATAGTTTAATTTTAATTTAATTTTGAATCAGTGCTGCCATCCTGATAATATTTTTTGACAAATATTAAATTTAAAACAATAATTATATAGTAATATTAATTATAAAATACTAAAGCTTTTTTTTTTTTTTGTTTAAAAATAAAAAAATTTCTAAACAGTGTTCCCACCCAAGATATATTTTTAGATAAATATTGAGCTTAAAAACATAGCTACATAGAAATAGATGTGAAATGCGCAAATTATAAGAAGAAATTATTACAATCATATCACTTGATGTCTTTTCCACATAATCAAAGAAAGGCAAAAAATCAATCAAACAAAAAAAAAATGCTAACCTCGACTATACCGAAGCTGACGGGTGCATTTCTTATAGCATAAAAGGGTGATCTTGATGTTGATCGGTCAGTTTGTTTGACGGTAATATATGCATATGCTATAGTGGTACCATATCGGCGATTACAATAAATGAGGAGTTTCTTGGGGAGAAAAGCACGTGCTCAAAATTTCAAATCGATATCTCAAAAACTGACTTTTTCCTGTCTATATATATTCGATAAGGGAACATGTCTCAATCGGCTCGGCGCATCAAGCTGATCATTTATGTATATAATTCTCTGACGTTTCTTTCAGGCTGTTAAAAGATTCGTAGAAAACAAAATATTAAATTCTAGGGAAAAAGTTGTACATGCTTATTGATGCAAGTCTGATTTGAAATCTTGAGAATGACTTCGACAACATCTCCGTAAAACAAACAATCACTTTACCACCTTGATCCATCCAAAGAAATGATTTTGGAATCTTCACCTAGAGTTAGAAAATGTCAAAATTGTAACATGACAATGCCTCCTTCAATTCCCAAAACAATCGACTCTATGTAATCAGTGCGGAATGTAACTCGGCAGCATTCCTCAAAAGTATTTGGATATTCTTTTTACCTTGAAATTTTGAGTACACTTTTCTTTTTCTTTGCTATACTTAAGATTATGCGCGACTAAGCGCTTTTAGCTGAGTGGAAAATATTCTCATTGGCAATCCAAACTATTGTCTATTAACTATTGGGAATGCTTTCGGATCTGCTTCACCGAGGAAGCTCATTCTTATTATAGAGACCGTCAAAGGTTTGGTGCTCATATCATCTAAAAAGCTATTAGAATGTCGTCTATAGGGTTCTCTAAGCGATTGCTAAGAGTTCAGCTCGATCATAAACACTTTTTCGTTGCATTCCAATAATATTCGATAGTTATAGAAAAGGTTCTAACTTCATAAGGAATCTTGCTTCATCAAGCGTCTCTAAACGCCTCTCTGAAGAAATATCAAACTCTAACTTCTCGCGGTGACTCCTGTTATCATTGAAGAGGCTCTCGTGACAGAGCATTCAGCGGTATAACTCATTAACATCTCTCTGGTAAGGAAAATATTAGGAGATTTTAGGTAACCAAAGCAAGTTTGATGCTTTCGGAACGTATAAAATGCTCTATTCGTATTATCGTGATATATCTTTTTGGATTAATCACCCATTACAATGCAATACTATTGATTCGGGTATCCAGAAGAAGTAACAAGGAAAGTAACAAGATAAACTTTTGTTAGATAAATCGATTCCATTCAAACCAAGCACGTCCTTACTTCTGCCTTTATTATATTATTGTTGATGACAAATGTTATTTGCCGCATCTGTTGCAAATTAAATTGAGGTTAGCGCTCACTGCTCCGGTTGTGGCATGACGGGGTGCCGGCGGATGCTTGGCATTATCCGCTGCTGTTTTGCTGCGCACTTTACGCTTTTCACACCCAGAGCGGCACAATCGAATCAATTGCGACTTCTAACACCAGCGGCAACAATAGCAACAACAACAACAACCACCACTGTGGCAGCAACACCACCTCGACCGGTTCAATGTAAACGGATTAGTTTGTTGCGATCGCGTTTAGCCAGGGGCTGTTGGCGAGGGGTGTCGTAATGCCACTTTCGGTAAGTGAACAGAACTGGTGCGTGTTGACATGAAAGAGGCACTAACCAGAGCAACAAAAGCAAGAACAACAACAATAGCGCAATACACAAAAGCACTTTTATGCCATATTTATTGTATTTATTGAGCGCGCTAAATATCAACGACAATTATGAAATTTGTTATTGTTATATGTAGATTTTTTGTTTTTACAACAACAATACAATCGACAACAACAACATGCTTAGTTGCGAGTGATTTGAATTGGTAACATGCGCTGATCTCCATGTCAACACAGATGATCACATTCGACTCACAACTGCTTTTACCCTCAAACACACTCACACACATATATGTATATGTATATAGGTGTATAAACATACACAGCGACACTGTACATATTTGATTAGGCATATTCATATGGGTATTGGGTATTGAGTTGATGACGTGCCAGAACTGCTTTATTTACATTTGTGATTGCCGCTTTGCGCCTTTGAATAACAATAAGCTTCGTTCGTTCGCGCTTTTCAAATGTTGCTATTCGATAATTTTACTGTTATTCGCCAATTTATAGTTTATTAGAAATATTTACAGATGGTGGGTGCAAATGGACCATTTTGTATTAATGTATTTATGTGTATGTGTATGTTTGTAAATATGTATTTTTGTAATTTCAAATTTGTTTGTGGACTATTCAATTAATTTTCGGTTCAAATGCGATTTTGTGTGTTTTATTTTTAAATGAAGGTGCTTGGAAAAATAAATAAAAGTTTCAATTCGGCAAATCTTGGAGGCGTAGCGATTTAAACTAGCCACTGCTGTAAGTTAAAGGAGAGGGGAGTGAGAAAATAGTATTTATATCAAGCATTCTCAATATATTGGCACTGCAAGAAAGTGAAGAGGAACTCTCTGCCTGCTTTCACATGTAAAGTTTTGAAAGTTAGAGAACAGCTCAAAAAAACCGGGGTTAAGTGGCGAATCGAAGAAGGTTAATATCGGCAAAGCCTTTGACTGGACATTTTCCAGTTGAGATTCATGCAGTAAAACTGAATATTTTACTGAATGCCAGTTGCATCAGCTATTTGCAAAAAGATAAGATAGAATCATTTCAGCACTTCCTTTTTGAATGTCCCGCTTTCTCCGGAATAAGACAAAGCACATCGGATCTCATACTTTCTGACATCCAGGTGAATTTGTCATAGGTTCAGGGCGCTTTGTTGACAGCTATTTAATATTCAACCACAGGAGTTCTTCGTCTGCTGACAAAGGACTGAACACAACAGCCTTAGGTTGATCTCGCCACCATGCTGAGGGAACACTCATCTAATCTATATCAAGTGACCATATAGTCTGTATAATGTCACTTTAATCAATATAATTCTGGAGCTTCCAGTCGAAATTGTTAAGCATTTATTGTGGCATATGCAGACACTAGACCCAGCTATTCTCCAATTTCTTCAAACTTTTTGGATCTCGTTAGCGGCAATAATCTTCTCAATCGATTAAAATTTTTGCGAGACAAGTGACTTTTCTAAGTTTAAGTTTAAGTTGGAATAAATGACATGGGATCAAATGTGAATATGATGGACTTCTTTGGCCTTGGCGACGACGACTGAGGTGCCTTGTCTTCATGAAAGCGCACATGTTTATTGACCAAATTAGGCAGTGTATATTGAAAATCGACTTCGAATCGTTCTAATTTTTCCGGAATAGAAGAGTACTTTGATCGTTTTACCCTCCCCAGGTAATTGATGTATGTATATCATACGTTGTAAATCTTAGAAACACATGACTTTCGGTCTTTTTTGCTTGCTGGGGTTGCCGGGGTAAGTTCACTATTTTGGTTGTTCCGTGGACGCTGGTTATCCATGTGTTCGTCGACGGACACAGAACGATGCAGTAACACCTTCATAACGCCACACTGCTGTCAAGTGGTCAGAGAGTTTGCGTGAAGCGAGTAAGCGCGGATTTTATAACGCTGACATCCGTGTTATGTCCATTATTTAATATTCAGCTATCTCACGCACCTCCAATCGGCGAGCTGCCAATACGAGATGGTGAACTAAAAGTTCTGTTATCCTTCATGGTAGCTGAAACCTAGGTGCGGCTAATTAAAAATCGAAGTGCGGCCATGCTGCAACTCCTGAAACCAATTTTTCATCGAAGCAGAAGCGTCGCCATATAAAGCATCCTTGCGCTTTTAGTTATCTCTGCGTAGTTGCCCTTTCAAAAACAAATCGATTTACCGGAAGTTTTTTTTTCAATTTTTATAAAAGTCGCAATTCTACATGCGGTCAAGACTAGCATAAACTTCGGTTGAAATTTTCAAATTACTTAAACTAGTTTACCGAAATTTTTCAACTGTGATGTTAGGCGCTGCTTCTTGCCGGTTTTGGGTTGCTAAAACCGAAAATGATGGTAAAAATTTTCACATCAGATCGAACCACCATCATTTACGAAAAGGAAACCAAAATATAACTCAAATTCGTAACCAGGACAACTAACTTAGCTATCCCTCAGACCTCTTAGCACATCAGTCGCAAATTTTTCCTTCAGATTTATTGAGTAGTTTTATCTACGAAGATTGTCGTGCAATAGCGGTGACAACGAGTGGCGAGGCTAAGTATTTAATGGACTGTTGTAACAACGTTCCTTTTTGAGTCTGCTCTTTTAAACCTTTGAACAAGTTAACCCAGAAAAACGTTGGAGACTTTATTAACTGTATACATAGTATGTATGTATATAAATGGTCAACGTGATGAGCGGAGTCGATTTAGCCATGTCCAATTGACCGTCTGAGTGACTATCTGGGAGAGTGCTCCTTGCTATTGAGTCTTGTCGTGAACGAACTTCTAGTATTGCTAACTGACAATGGGATCCGCTGTCAAGGTTACGCGGACAACATTGTAATTATAGCCAGAGATAAATTCAAGGACACTCTCTATGACCTGCTACAAAGAGGTTTGAACGTAGCAAAATAGTGTAGTGGGGTTGAGTTGAACATCAACCCCTCTAAGACAATCGGTAGGTCCCTAGCCTACCTGAGGAAACTGATAATAACGTATGGAGCGGTGGCCTGGGCCTCAACAGCTTCGAAGACTTTGGTAGGGCTCCAACTATGGAAGGGTGTTGCGAAGATAAGGTAATTTCATCCCAGCGGAAGAAAGAGTTAAGTTGTACTATACTATTGACGCTACAGCATTACCAAAAGGAAAACTTCACGAAGAAGTTCAAGGTTAACCCTGGCAGCAAGGTTGAATGGAATGATTCTACTCTCGATCTACTGCTGAGGAATAGTACGATCCAGTGGTACACTGACGGCTCGAAAACATCGGAGGGGATCGGTGCAGGGATCGCAGGGCCACGCTCTAAGCTCTCCATACCTAGTGGAAGTTTTCCGAGCATCTTTCAGTTAGAAGTCTTTGCCATAAGTCGGTGAAGAGAGATAAACAACTACGGCAATGAGCGTATAATAGTAGAAAATTTTACTTTACCAATATGCTGGGGTGCTCTAGGGTGAGATTTTGAAATTTAGGAGAGAACACAATAGACCTAAGGTCACGGTGCAATCGTCAGATAACAATCTAATATAATCTAATCTAACCTGTATATGTAAAAAATAGTGTCTCGGTTTTTTAGATATCGATCTGAAATTTGGACAAGTTTTTTTTTCTTAATATGCGGCTCATTTATAGTTCGATTGTAACTAGGTGGCCAGGAGTAAAATCATTTGAATTTGCATTACCTCGTCGTTCCGTCGTTCCAGTATGGAAATAATAAAAATCCGCTTAATTTCGGTGATATTAATGGCAAATATGCCACTTTTTTACTCGATCAGACATTTATATGCGCAAATAAATATGAACGTATGTATGTATGTGGTATATACAGGCAGACATTCGATTTTCCTTTCGATATTTCATTGAATTATTGTGTGTATTTAGCAAATCAGACCGATTCATCACAATTCATATTTCATTTTAACTCCGCAATTTGCTTGTTTACACAATCCATCTGTCGCATTTTATTAGCGCTCGCAACTTGGCCAACCCCCACAGCACATACACACACGCACACATCAGTACATAGAGTATGGTATACTGGCGCTTCGATGCATTTGCCGAAAAATTGCAAGTGGGTGTATGAAGGAAGGAAAAGTGCGCGGCGGCGACAGACAAGTGCCGTTGGAATGATTTCGATTTAATCGCTAGGAAATTTTGCAATCACAATTCTCTAATATCATCGCTAATTGTCGGCGGCGCTGTTGGCAAATACGAGGCATGTGTGTGAGCGTATATGTGTGTATGTATTTGTATGTATATGTGTGTCAATAAGCGCATTACTCGCTTGCCTTTTGAATTTTCCGGAGCACTGGCTGCAATTTCGGCAATTATGTGCCTAAAAGATGAGCACACACACACACATATCAACCTTCACACACAATCATTTACCATACATGCATGCGCACATACGACCCTGCAGCAGGAGGGGAGCGCGGAAATTGTCAGCATATGCGTCAACACGCAATAATTCACCAGCAAATAATCCAAACAATTGACCACGTCGCTAATGCAGAGGGTGTGCCGCACGCTAATGCCTCGGATATACCGTTACTAATGTTGCTGACGGAAGCGAAAATGTTAGAACACTCTTTTGTTGGTGGCTGGCTGCTGCCAGGGTGGCTGCAAGTCACGTTGCACGCAGGTCCATACACGTATTTATGTATGTGTGAATGGATATGCGCGGTTTATTATATGTGTATGAATGTGTGTGTGTGTTTTCACTTGCTGGTTGCTCGTCCCACTCAGTTGACTGCATTAATTGCATTTATTCTGCCGATCAAGTGTTTTCCCCGCCCATATTCCGCTTTAGCATATATGGCTGCTGTTGTTATTGTTGTTTGTAATGCGGAATTCGTTCGTTAATTGAAATTAGTAAACCTTATGTTTGGGTAATTAATGAAATGATGACAAACATTAACAGTGAATGGCTAATAAAATCGGGTAAGTGTCATACTCTCGGTATTTTGAGGAAGGCAACTCGGTTGGCAAAGACAAGTGAGGGGATGTGAATAGAAGTTGCATAGTTTTGGGATTTCTTTCAGAGAAAATTTAACTAACAACTTCTGTAGCTTTTGGCAGTTTCTTAGATATGGACATAATATTTTAAAAAAGAACAAGAAGAAAGGACGTCGACGGAAGCGTCGCAGGAGCAATTTCATTAGTATAAAAGGATACATTGATATCTTTACCTTAGCAAGTATAGCTACATACTGTGCCCAAAAAATATGGGGAGATTTCATTTATTTTGAAAATTCTTTATTTATTCTTCCAAATCAATTTCATCCCCTTCAGAGTAATCCCCTTCCGATGCAATGCACTTATGCCAACGGATTTTCCAATCTTCGAAACACTGGTTGTAGTCACTTTCCGGGATGGTCTTCAGTTCCGTCTTCGCTGCGGCCTGAATCTCCTCTATCGTATAAAAACGGTGTCCTCGGAGCGGTCTTTTGAGCTTGGTGAACAGCCAGAAGTCGCACGGCGCCAGATCAGGTGAATACGGTGGTTGTGGAACGATATGGGTTGAGTTTTTGGCGAAATGATCACGAATTACGAGGGCAGTATGGGATGGTGCAATATCGTGGTGTAAAAACCAAGAATTGTCTTTCCACAATTCCGGCCTTTTTAGGCGGATAGCGTTACGCAAACGACGCATAACGTTCAACTAATATTTCTTGTTGACTGTTTGACCGGTTGGAAGGAATTTATAATGCACAACACCACGATAATCGAAGAAAACAGTCAACATGACTTTGATTTTTGAGCGACTTTGGCGCGATTTTTTTGGTCTCGGCTCTCTTGTGGCACGATATTCACTCGATTGATCGGTTGTTTCGGGGTCGTAAGCATGGATCCAAGTCTCATCTCCAGTTTTAATGCGTTTCATGACACCCTGGTAGTCGGAAAGCAACGTTTCACACACTTTAACGTGACACCTTTTTCCCAAAAAATTCAATGTTTTCGGTACCAGTCGAGATTTGACCCACTTGAGGCCTAAAACATCCTTCAAAATGGTATTGGCTTTCGATATGCCAACTTCATCAGCAAGGTCTCTAATTGTTAAACGACGGTTTTTCGGCACCAAATCTTTGATTTGTTGAACGTGAGCTTCGTTGGTTGAGGTTGATGGTCGCCCTTCGTCTTCGACACGTTCACGGCCGACTTGGAACTCACCATACCACTTGCAAACATTTTTTTTTAGACAAAGCCTCATCACCAAAGGCTTTCTACACCATCCTCAACGTATTCGCATCAGAAAATTGATTCCGTAAACAAAATTTAATGCAAATTCTTTTCTCAACAAATTTCGACATCGCAAACAGTAATGAATATTTTGACATGAAATTTGACATAAATGTGACTGACAGAACTACCAACCTAAAAAAAAGCATAATTCAGAGTTTTATGATTTTTGCTTCTATGTTTATTAGAAGCGAATCTACGGGAGTTTAGCTATAAGAAAATCTTTCTACCTAACCTAACTTTTTCCAATTAGAGCATGGTCTACCACAAAAAAAACTGCATTTTTGCTTCCAAAATAAGGGCAACAAAATTAGCAAACCAAAAAAAGAAAGAATTGAGACAAGAAAGCTCGGGAGGAACGGAAGTGGACGCATGAATGCCATCATAGCTAGATAAGTGCCTAATTTATACATATTTTTATATATGTATATGTGTGTATGTATGTATATTCGACAACTTCTATTTATACACAGAGGTATGTATTATACATTTGGACATAGCTAAGCGCTAATGCAAACAAACACACACAGGAATGCACGTAAGCTTGTGAAAGTTTTGCGTGGTCGCCGCAAGCGTTTCAGCCAATTAGAGGCGATAAGGCAATAATAAATTGAAATTCACGCTCTTGGCCCTAGGGACGCACCGATCAAGCGGCAAACACTTGGATTCACACCTAGTTTCGACACAACAAAGCAACAGCACACGCACGCATACACATACATGTATGTATGTATATATGTAGATGTTTACGAGCAGCGCCGGCGGGGATGGCAATGTGTGATAATTTCTAGCATTTGGCTTTTGTTTACGTTGCGGTTACGAGTGTGCTGCTCGGGCGACGTTGGCGGCGGTGAAGAGGTGAGGGTTCGCAACAAATTAGCGTTATTTAAGGGTTGATTAAGCACGTCAATTGTCGGCAGCCGGGCCTAATTTTCGTGAGTACCCCAAAAGTGAGTTGAAAAGTTTTGATTTCGTGCCAAGGCACTGCGGTGGCAAGGCGCTTCGTTTCGGGAATATTTTGTTGCTACTCAGCACAGGCTTTAAAAACAGTCCGTGAGGGTCTACTACACACATACAGATGCACACGGGTCTTTATCTTGCTACACATTAATTATGTTAAACATTTTTAAATATTGTCATCACGTGCTGAAGGTATTCCACAGCGCATTTAGGGACGATCAACTTTGAAGGGTGTATTTACTTTAATTCGTTGTTGGTTTTCCGGTTCGTCAGGGCAATTATGCAAATTAGAGCTAATACGTTTTAATTTAAGCGGATTACAATGTAATATTTTTGTTTGTTTGTCATTTGTGTGCTTTTTATCGTTCTTGTTCTTGTTCTATTTCACTTTTTTGTGATTCGGAATATTAAACAGATTGGGTGCGTGTTGTCGCCGAGGGATTATTGCTAACAAATTGTAACATATGACTTTATAGCAGTGTTAATGCCTTTATTACAAAGAGAAGGTTGGGATTTAAATGAAAAAATAAAAACAGAACATAATTGAAAGCTAACTAGAAACCTCGAAACAATAGCTAGACGAGTTCTCTCGAGCATAAGTAACTAGAAAGGAACTTTGGATTGCTGTCTCTGCTTTACGTGTCAAAATGCTACCCTGGATGGTATTTTTCTTGTTCATGACCAAGTTCCTTCGTTTTGAATTCTTTGCTGTGATTGTATGTGGAAAGGTTCTGAAAATTTGCTGACTGGCTAGGGTTTCACCTGAGAAATAACGAAACTATAAAAGTAATTCAGTTCTTTTGCTCGATAATAATAAGCGGTTGGGATTAAACTGTATTGTATAACGATAAACTCAAGAGGAGAAGACAAAAGGTGATAAGACTGAGACTTAAAATAATTCGATATGGCATTGTGAAGGATGAACAGAAGAAAGAGAAACTGGCATCGCCTACAATTCAACATTGGAAACCAAACACTAGCACTATTCTTCTTCTTTTCTATCCGTTTAAAATATATGTAATAGGAAGAAATATACTACTTGAGCTGAAAAGTCGTTGGCCTAATAATGAAACAACGTAATGAAAATATGGTTTCATACTACGACATAATTTCCATCTGGAGTAATGCATTTGTAGCAACATGTATCGGTTCTGTATTATACGGTTTCAAGAACAAGCACTAGAGGGTTGTTTCCATATTGACGACCTTATTGTGAGCTTAGGAAAGAGAAAATAGTTGCTGGGACCAAAATTTTTATTCTCCAAATGAGCATTGATCTTGACGTACAATCGATCCATTAACTTATGGTAGTCTTATTAATTCATTGTCTTATCAAGTTCAATTAACATAATTACGAATGAATCCCAAAAAGTACTGGCTAAAATATTGCTGACCATCAGTTGAGTTTTCACACGAACTGCCGATTAGACACATTTGTGTATTCCATATTTCAGGCATTGCCATGAATCAGTGCCGTAACTCGTTCTTAGTGCATTTTGAAGTCATATTCAATAACCTATGTATGTCGAGTAATGATGAATATAGGGTCCGTAGCTACGTTGTTAAACATTTCGTTTTTGCGAAACTTGAACTTTTGGAACGATGCCATTGACACCCAAAACATTAACTAAATTATGTTCATTCAATCAATAAGAGAAGTTTAGATAATTCAGAAAAATTCCCAAGACAGCTGGTTGTACGATAACGGAATTGACCCGAATGTTATCCGGCAAAGGGCTGTTAGTTCCACGATCTAACCCGATCTTCCATCGGGTCTAGATGCTCGTTACAACAACTACAAGATGTTAAGATCCTCTGCTATATCTCTGAACCAGAAGGAAGATTTTTAAGCAATGTTTCCTTAACTTTTTCGATGTTATAGTCATTAACACAGATCGATGGACGACTCGCATGAGGCAAATAACCTTTGAAGTTCAAGAAATTCATTAAATACTTTGTGCTCTCAAATTTTTGTGTTCATGATAAAGTAGACTCTGTCAGACTTTCAGAAAAGTTTTCAACGATTCCATAGCCATGATTCCCCCGGGAACTCAAAATTTCGGGCAATCTCGTTACTCATGTTTTTAAATAAAGTTTTTCCGATTACACACTAATTTGCATATGGAGATAAAATATCATAAAACTAAACAAATTTTATCATTCGCTTTGCGCAAGCAGTTGATATGGACCAGTCCGGGTCAAATTTGATTAAATGGTATATTAAATATTATGTCTAAAAATAGTTTTATTCCTGCCTACGGTACAGTTATTGTCATTCTGAAGAATTTGCTATAGGTTAGGTTAATCTGGTAAGCGAATAAGCCACGCATAGACCAGTTTGGTCCTTTGCGATACCAGATGGAGTTAAGTTGCTAAGTCCAAGAGCAGTCATGGTTTAGGATGCCTCCGCTTGACGCGAATTTTAATAGGCTATACGGCCTTATTAGCGATACCTCCTCCAGTGTATCATACCGTAAGGACCCCAGAGGCTACAGAGTAGTTCTGACAAAGCAGAACAGATGCACAGGAGATGCTCCATTGTTTCCCTGCTATAGACATTTACTGCAGTCTTCTTGATTTGTCAGCGCCGTCATGTGGGCGTGTGTCGCTACCAGTTAGTATTCCCATCTAGTTCCTACAGTCTATTCTATCGAGTGCCAATACGAATTTTGTGTACTTCCGATTTATCGTTTTGCACATGACTTTTGCAGTTTTGCACCCAGCAGCTCGTTCCATCGAGTTTTGATTTTCTTTACTATGCTTCTGTCAAGATCGTCGTATAGACAATGCAATCCAATGTTAATTACGCTTGCGGATGTTAATCGCACACCGTTTTTGGCAATCTCGTTCACTATTTCATTGCCCTCGATGCGTTTGACACCCAGTAGAAGCAATGTTACTTACTTCTGGCAACACTTTTCACTACAGCTCTGCTTCCAAAGACACTTCTGGCCGATATGCGGCTTTGCCTTGATTGACTTTCTACGTAGATACTGACTCTGGATTTGCCTGCGGGTTCATTAGAGACCAGCTCCGCGGCTTTCGCAATAGCAAAGACCTCAGTTTGAAACATACTGGAGTGGTCCGGCAACTCAAAAGGTTGTCTTATGCCTAACTCTAGACAGTATATTCCTCCATTGTCCATTTAAAGCCATCCGTATAGATGTTTAGAGTGTTGCCCATAACTAACATACATTCTATTGGCTTCCGATAGGTGGATTTTCGTACGCCTGTCCACCATACTACTGCACCGTAGAGCAATAGCTCAGTAGTACCAGTGTATGAGAGAGAGAGAGAACCCCAGCTTGAGCATCTGCCTACGCGCATATGCAGAATTACTGCCTTTCTTTACTCTTTCTTCCAGATTGTGCTTCCACCAGCAGTTTGCTGTCCAAGACTACCCCAAGGTACATGGTGCGGGCCTTGAGAGAGAGTTGGGTTCTATTATAGAGGGGAAGGCTCATTGATGAATTTTAAACTTTCTTGTGAACACAAGCAGAACCGTTTTCTCCGGCTTCAACCGCAGACCCGCTTGCGATGCCCAGTTATGGATGAAGAATAGTGGTCATAATACTGCTAATGGTTTGTGGACCCCTACCCGTTATTAAGATGCCAATGTCGTTCGCATAAGCCACAAGACTTCAATCTAATTTCCCGTTGAAAGTTTATTGGCAAACCATAAAGCCAACTATATAACCCTTAGCAGTCTATAGATATAAGAGAATCAGTCTACAGATTAGCGAGATTCTAACACTCTCTAAAATTAGTATACGATATTTAGGCAGGTTTCATTTCCATAAATAAGTCCATAGCAAGAATCTCAACAAAAATTTTAGTTTTGTATTTTTTTAATCAAAATGTAGTGATTATGCAAATTTGTACAAACATTACTTATAATCAATGCTAAGCATCCAAATCACAGCCACTTACTGCAGACATAACAGCACATCTGATTTACACTTAACATATGTATGTACATCAGTGGTCGGCATGAGAGGATCTGTCACTGTGTTGGTGAGCACGAAAAAAAAGTAGCCCAGTGAGAAATTGGAATTAAAATTAAGCAAATTTTATAAGCAAAATTTAAAATATAATATATAAAACAAAATGACTTTTAAGGATATATTCCCTATTATCTTCAAAAGACTTGGAACATAGAAGGCATTGCATTGCACCAAAGGCATTTCGAATCATAAAATATTTCTCGCAGGGCATATTTGGTTTTGCGCTACAGTCTTGCGTGATGTTAATTCGTTGCTGGTTCGACAACGACTGAACGATAGAGCGTAAGCGTACGTGTGAAGTTAGTTTGCACAATTGTGCTAAGAAATGCCGACCACTGATGTACATAAAATACTATATTAAAATTGCAAACCCGAAAAGGCGCGCTCACCTCGCCACTCACTCTCTCTTTATATAAACATAAGTATGGATCTGTGTCATGCTTTCGAGGCCTCTTCATGGCTATCATTTGCAAAAGTCACGCCAAATCGCATCAACTCACTTTTTTCATTTGCCAACCCAAGAAGAAGACGAAGGAGAAGGGGAAGAAGCAGAAGCAGTGAAATGCAGAAATTATATTAGCATATTTTGGCAATAACTGAAATGGATTATAAAATGTGTGTGTTGTGCGAGCAGAAAGTATAACTTTTAGCAAAAATCTTCAACTTCACTATGCAACACCAAACCCACACACGCACACACACTTACATACATACACCTCCGTAGTTGCCATGAACTGCTTTGCACTTGCGCTTGCAGCCACCCACCGCTACCCGCCACCAAACCACCTTCGCTTGAGTTCGAGTGGAAGCGCAACCTTTGTCAAACACGGTGACACCCTCTCATTTAGTGGAAAGTACCGTTGCTACGCTCTTCTTACTTAATTCCCCAGTTGATAGTAAAAAGGCGCCACTTTGTTGCCACTTACCCTTGAAATGAATGGCAGCGAATGCACTCAGTTTGGCAACAACAACAGCAACAACAACAGCAAAAAGAACAACAACAACATCATTGTTGTTGCTACACTTACACTTGTTAGTGTTGGTGTTATTGTTGTTGCTGCTGTCATTTAACCGTTGATTGCCGTCGGCAGCTTGCCAGCCATTGTCTTCGTGTCGAGCTTTCACCCGGCATTGTTGTTGCTGGGTGCTTATGATGATGGTGATGATTGTACTAAACGCTGCCATTTGCCATTTTTGGGTTTTGCCACTTGCCCTCGGTGTGTGTGTGTGTGTACGAGAGTGTGTTCGTATCCTTAGAAATTTTGTTTAAACACCCACCGAAATCAATTTGCTGGATTAAACACCCCTTCAAGGGGTAGCGGACGCATAAACGTGCTTTTGTAGCGGTTAATATGGGGAATTGTATGTAATTTTGAAGAGTTGCCATGTCAAGTAAATTGAAGTCTAGCTGCAGTTGGCTCGGTCTATCAAAAGGGAGATGTACTTACATATAAGTACTAACTAAGCCTTGGTGGTGCAGGTTTCTGGGTTGGACTTTTGGTCACTATATGAAAATATTGTTTGAATGATATGAGGATAAAAGAGGAAAGGTGAACTTCAGATTATATGGTATATCGAGTATGCAGAAAAGTGGCGGAGGCAGAGAAAATTCCTGCTGGGCCCGGAGTTTTCAGGCGGACTGGTGCTATGCAACTATGCTTCGAAATTTTTTTTAAGCAATTCACTCTGTGTATAATTGGAGTTCCTGATGACGAAGAAGTTTGGTTATTTCATGACCTCAGGAGAATAAAGTTTGATATCAACTCCAACTAGAAGAGCTATCCGTACCCAAGGATCAAGTTTACTTAATCTCCATGGACTTGAAAATCAAGTAATTTAATATGGACTTGAAATATGACAGCAAAGAAACATCGACATCGTAAAGCGAAAGCCGCAAAATAAAGTCAATTACTTCGTTTGTTGACTCTCATTGCGCGCTACACAAGAATTCTACATATTAAGCAGTGGAACCAAACCTGATTAACGTGGGAATGGTACTCTACTCTTATTTTTGCTTTTGTAGCAATATTCCGCATTTTTTGAAGGAATCCGTCCGAGTGTACCATCCGACGGAATAAAACTTCAAGTCCGTACCGATTACGTATTACTATTAAGGAAAGGGTACCCGGTACTATTGTTTTTACTATTGTAGCAATAAGTCACACATAATTTCGAGATATTTGGCCGAATTGTTAGTCCGGCGGTATAGAAATCCGACTCCATTCTGATTACGTAGACGTAACATGGGTAATCGACCATTATTTCTTCTTTTTGAAGCAACATTCCTGTGACACTTTTGATCAATCCGAACCATTCGACAGTCCAGCGAAATAAATCCTCGGATCCGTTCCGATTACGTACATCTGACTGTGGTAGGAACAGGATCCGACTATTTTTTTTACTTTTGGAGAAGCATTCCTCTGACAATTTTGAGGAATCCGAACGAATTGAGCGCCCGGCGTTCGGATTACGTATACGCGACTGTCGTGGAAAAGTATCCGAATGTATTGTTGGGCTTTTCTAGACTTGAATAAGGGATGTAGGCATATTAGTCGATTAGAAATAGGAGATACCGGTATACAAGAAGGTGAAGATGGATAGATGAATGCAAATTCAAGCTAGAAAATATTGAAATTTAGTGGATGACATATGTAGTATACGAATCAGAAGGAATACTTCTTCAATCTGTTGCAACGATATATCAGTCAATAATGCAAAGAAGTTGAAAAGATCATCCCCAAAATAGCATGCTAGAATTTATATTCCATTAGACAAGGAATTTAGGAGGAATTCGAATAGTACCAAGGGTGCTAAGAATAAGTAAACTGTCATGTCTAGATCTTATATCGCAGAATAACCCATGCTAACAGGTGTTACTTTGAAGGGAGTAGCCAACTGAGAAGTAAAGTATTTTCTCGACGCACAAAGACCAAACTCTATAAGTCACTTATTATTCCCGTCCTGCTATATGGTGGAGAGGCGTGGACGATGACAACATCTGATGAGTCGACGTTACGAGTATTTGAGAGAAAGGTTCTACGGAAGCTTTATGGTCCTTTGTGCATTGACGACGGCTAATATCGCATTCGATCGAACGACATCGACATCGACCATTGACATAGTTCAGCGAATTAGGCTAGGTCATGTCGTCCGAATGGATTTAAACACTGCAGCTGTGTAAGTACGCAGTACCCGCCGGAGGAATCAGAGGAAGAAAAAAATCTCCACTCCATTGGAAAGTTCAGGTTGGCACCAAATTGCGAAAAGAAGAAACGACTGGGCGCAGTTTTTAGCTCGGCTATAACTGCGGAAGAGGTGTCTACGACAGTAAAGAAGAAGAAGACCTTATAATATGTCTTTAAAAAAACGTTTTTTTCCATATAGTTGCTGACTAACAAATTTTTCACTATCTGGTAGAGTTTTGGCAACCCTATTTTTGAATTTTGGCGCACATACTCCTAGCTCGAATACATACATACATACGTACGTGAGCGATTTACACCCAACTTGCATATGAAAATATAATCTGGCATAATGTAACGGCAATTTGTAACTTGGTTTGCTGTGCAAAAAAACACCAACAACAACAAGAATACCAACAATAAAAGCGAACAGCAGCTACTTTGTGTGTAGCCACATTTCATGCTGCTCTAATAGCGCATTTTTATCTTATTCCAAAGCTTTTACACAATCAGATCTTATTCTTACAAATGGCTTGTCTTGTCGTAAATCACTTAACAATTTGCAAATTGTGTTACTTGACTCCACATTTGCGCCAGCGCTTTAGTTTTGGCACGCATACTTTCCTATATACATATGTATGTATGTAGTACTTGTATATGGAAGCTTTGTAGCGGCAGCCTTTCGTGCATAACGGTTATTTGTTTTACATAAAAATCCTCGTGATGCTTACATGTGTTCGCATAAATGACCGTAAATCGCATTTGTATTATCATGTATTTTTTATGTGCCGTAATTTTTTATGATTTCATTTCTTTATAGTACTCAGGAGCCGCGCACACACACATACATGCGAACTTAGAAATGTGTGAAATTTTTTTTTTGCTTCTTTTGCATTAGTATGTAGCATAGTAAGTGCAGCTTGTTCTATAATTGTGCACAGCGCTGTCTGCTCGAAGCTTTCGGGTTGTGTTTCTTGACCCCTGTAAGTTTTTGGAGTGATTTATTTGGACTCGTACGTGATCTTGCGTGAAATTAGAATTTATCAAATAAATTGTTTATTTTGGACGAATGGTTATTAGTGTTTGAAGAAAGCGTTGCTTTTGGTTATTTTTTCTTGGTATAATAACTCAAAACCAACGCTAATATGGAAAGTGTCTTACAGGAGCTGCTTGAATAACATGTATGTGTGTGTAAAGACAGCGACTATGCGGCCATTGTATAGTTTTTACTTCCTTACAGTTTTCTCTCAACACCTTTGTGCTATAAAGACGCTCTAATATTGTTTTGAACTAAAAGATTTTGATGAGTTTTTTTGTCAGCTTTATCTAAAAGTCTATATAAACTGTTTTTGAACGAAAAATGTATGGTCTGGAAGTTCAAATGTTCTCTAGGTTTTATCATTTTTCACCCAATAGATAATATTTGATATTTTTTTGAAGCTTACGACCTTTTTTATAGACCTATACAGCCCACCTATATAATTTTCACTGTAGTTTTCTCTTCATCGTCGTTGTTGAGGATGCTCTTCTTAGATTTTTTCAACATCACTTTTGAGGCAAAGCCACACACACCTAAAAACAAAGAGAGTTTACTATTGGATGCGGATACCTTTATAGGTGTTTGGGTTTAGACCGATTTTATTCATATTAAGCAAGTAGTTATTAAAAAAAAATTTGCAAATATTGAACAAAAAAAAATTTTTTAAATCCACTGCAAAGTCGAGGAAATGACCCAATTATAACCACTGTCGACACAAAGACAGACAATTGTCTCAGAAATACTCTCTCTGAGCTTAATTAAGATAACTCACATATTGAACGCCATCGTAAATTTTTTTACTAGGTATATGGGTCTAGTGGAACAGTTGCCCCGATTTGATCAAAAAGATTCTGTTTGAATTTCATTAATATATCTCAAAGGCTGACCGATATTTTGTAAGGTTTGGTCCACCTTAATTATTAACTAGTACGAGTATAAAGTAAAGAATAACTAAATGGAATAACATGCCAATTGACAGGACCTTGGTCTAAGAAATAGATGGAGGGTTAAGTCCATATAATTTTTAGTTAGCGCTAACCTTCAAAAGGCGCGTATGGGTGTTTTTATAATTTTTAATCATTAATTTGGCTTGAAAATATCAATAGAGGGTATTCAAAACATACAAATGATCTACCACATCAATGGAAAAACTTGTAAGCAATATGTGAAACCATCATACCAAAAAGAGAATTTGCCGCTAATAACGGCAAAACGTCTCCCTTTGAACGTCGATTTGGTTGCGATCGCAATAGCAACATAAAATCACGGTGATTTAAAAATATGGTCTGATTAAAAAATAGCAATCACTGAAATGGAAGATATTAAAGAATCTCAATATCTCTCATCACTAGTGTAAAGCCGCTGACTGTGGCGCTTATGTTATACTATTTACTTCCTGACCCCTTAAAACTAAGAAAATGCAGAAATTTTGTGCACTAGGGGGATCTGATTTTCCATGCACTTGTTATAAGCCTTTGCTGGGATGACCTTCAATGCCTTCATCGAATTTTGGTTTTTACGATTTCGGCTCATTTTTGGAACGCCACTCGCTGAATTGTTGGACAATTTCGATGTCATATTCATAAACCCACGCCTTGTCACCAGTAATTATGCGTAAATAAACAACTGTGAAACACATTCACATATGAAGATGAAATTAACACGAAACCCAAAAAAAATCGATCAATACGAAACCAATTTGATCAGATGGTAAAGTTTGCCACTGTGGGAATATTTCTATATAATTAATTTCACAACTATCTAAAACGTTAATTCGTTTTCAAAAAATGATTTCCACCCTTATGGTCATCTGAAAAATTAAACCAAGATGGGTTCTTGATAAGTACGAATGTCGATATTTCAAGAAGCTGTAATAGTGAAAAAAGTAAAAGTTTATTTCTTCCCTAGTTTTTAAACTTTGTCGATTTTTTTAAATATATTGGAAATTGCATTTCTCTAACTTCATGTCAAAGAGGTATATTTAGAGAATATTCATGGAGACCGCATCAAGCAAACCAGTTTCGAGAATAAAAAGCGTTTTAAGTGCCGTCCACAACACAAATCGGTCCAGATGCCAAAACACTAAAACGGCAATAACTTCAGAAATAATTTGAACTTCGAAAAATCCTTTCGGGGAGATTACTTTCTGACATTTAAGTGGATCTAACCTCTTAAGGTTACTCAAGAGAGAGAATAAATTAAAGGCTTCAATATAACGTAGTAAAGTGTGATCAATTTCAAGGTTCTCCACTTTTTTTAAAAGAAAAAGTAAAGAAATTTAAATTTAACGGTGAATGCTTTTTTATTATTCGAAAGAAAGTTTTTACTTTTATGAAGATTCTAATTCTTTCTTCTTAATTGGCGTTGGCACCGCTTACGCGATTATAGCCGAGTCACCAACAGCGCGCCAGTCATTTCTTCTTTTCGCTACGTGGCGCCAATTGGATAGCTCAAGCGAAGCCAGGTCTTTTAGAAAATTATCTCTTTCAATTGTTGGCCTGGTCGTCGTCTCAGATGGGCCATCAGTTGAGTCCAAATTCCGTTCGAATATATTTTGACTGGTAACTGGCGAATGACATTCGTGATGTTTTGCAACTATTTTAGATTTTACCTATCCCCACAAAAAGTCAAACGGTTTAATATCACTGGATCTTGGTGCCCAATCGACCGGGCCAAAACGTGAATTTATCTCCTCTCTACAGTGATCTCTCATTTAATCCATTGATTGATAGATGTGTGAAAAATGGCGACGTCTTATTGAAATCAAATGTCGTCGAGATCACGAACTGCAATTGCAGGCATCAAATAGTATGTTATCATGGCGATCAAGTCGTTGTTTTTTCTGGATGAAATGGCAGCTCTTGAATCTCTTCATGTTGCTCTTGGTCCGAATTGAAGCAATTTCGCTTGTTTTCATATCCAGCCAGAAATTGGTCTCATATCTGAAAAAAATTTGGCTTGAAAACAGCAAGGTGTATTTTTTTAACGGTTTCAATTTAAGATCTCGACGTAAAATGGGTCAATTCGTTCCTTATGTCAGTCCGTACCTTTCTCAGCTACGGCTGCTAAATTTTAATCCAATTATACTTAATAGAGCTTTATTCGATATTAATTAAATTTGATATAATTCTATTTAATATATTTATTAATCATTGTTTGAAACGTTAATTAACAGTGACAGTGACTTGCTTTTATTATACCTCTTAGTACTTATTTATGCTCAGTTAGTAACGCTGAGGAATCATACAATAATGAATAGAATTTCACAATTTTTGCGTATTTTTGCTGATGAGTGATTCCATCGAAATATTAATTAACCACTGTTGATTGGGCAATAAACAACATTTAATACGGTGAGTATAACCGAAATTTAATAAAGCATAAGCGCAACGAAAACTTAACCCAACATTGTTGCACAGTACACCACTAGTAACTAGGAGCACATACAATGTAGGTACACTCATACATATAAGTATGCACTTATGTATGTATAACCTAATTAATTGTTAAATAAAATTACTTTTACGATGTGCCTACCGCACTGCCATAATCAACTAATCAAATATAATAGATGAAATTATAGCGGTATATATATTACACTGTCAATATGAGAGTATTATCTTTTATGACTTTGTGCCACCGTCATCGATTGGGAATTATTAAATCCATATTAAAAGAGTTGATGAGCGCGTAAGCACCGCACCGCCCACGCGCCCGTCAGCTGGTGGCGATATAGGCGCTACTCGCTCTACTGCCACTGGATTAACCGTTAACCGTATCAATTGACGCTCGCACTCGCGCTAATACGCGTATGTATTTATGTAAGTATATTTTATGGATTTATGAGCGGGATCATAAACAGTAAAAAGCGCAATTTGCATGCAATTAGTGACACAAATTGTTACACTGTCAATTGCCACGCACACAGACACAAACACACACACACACCCATTCACTTAAAGGCGTTGCAAATGGGTGCCAGCGAGTTCATGATTACATTTGTGTATATATGTGTGTGTGTGTGGTTTCAGTGAAAGCAAGTGGAACGAGCGTGTTCGTGTGAAAGCGTGTGTGTGTATGTGTGCGTGAAAGCGCAATTAGTAAATTTATTACCCGCTATCGAACCATGGCTAATTGCTCGCAAGAAATACTCAACCCTTTGGCATACATTAACACCACGCACTGTTATAATTACAGGTGCATAGATACAAATATATGTACATATATAGATTTGTATGGATGCGTAACTACTTGTACATACATATGTATGTGATATTGATATTGATAGATGCATACATATGAATATTCAGTAAAATTCCTCATAACAGGACACCTGCCGTGCCAGTGTTTTTATGAGACTCAAAACCCCGCAAATTAATAGGAATTTAAAAAGGCGGGAATTACAAATTGTACACAATTTTCATTGTACCTATGTAGGCATTGTAATCCTTTAAGCAGTGTGTTTTGAAGAAAATAGATTGGAATACATTGTTACTTAAAAAAGAAGCGAAATTACTTGAAACTGCACGACTGATGAGCTAATTAAAGCAGGTCTGTCGCACTTGCTGCATAATGGAAGCTCCATTGCATTGTTGCGTTTCGTTAGTGGATGGGTTGTAGCCCAGGTATTAGTAACTGTGCGATGGCACGAACCCATTTGAATTCTAATACAATTGCCTGTGTCCCAATCGAGATCCATGTGAAAAGATTTTACCGAATGCATCAGCTGATAGAAGAATATGAGATCGACTCTTCTCAATACTTCCTTCCTGAATCTCTCTCATTCGCTAAATCAAGGCTAAAATCATCGGATCTCACACTTCCTGAAATCTAGGTAAAATGGCGGAAATAAAAGTAAAGTATCTATGCAGAATTAATATTCAAAAACAGCAGCTATTATCAGGCTTTACAAAGGACAGTACGTCGCAGTTTAAGTGTGATCGCCCACCATTTAGCGAACCGAATCAGCTGTGTACCTAGATATAAATCGAAAATAGCTTTAATAATACCGACATTAGTAGTAGTCCCCATTTTGTCTTCATAGATTATCGACATGAAGGGGGTATTCTAGCCTAGAGGCATGAATTGCAAGTAATTTTTCAAGTGCCGAAAGGAAAGTATTTTATATTATTTTTATCTATTTTTTTTACTAGTTATTTATTAACATTTAAAAAGAAGACATAAATGAACAAAAATTAAAAATTTCAAAAATTGGCCGATGCACAAAACAGCCGATTGCCTGAAAAAAACAACATATTTTACCACTTTTTTTACTGTTTCATTTTTTTTTTAATAAAAATTTAAATTTGGGGATATAGATTGTTCCAGATATAGAAAATTCTATAAAAAAGACACTAAAAATTTTTCGAGTAAATCCGTCCAGCAGAACCTAAGAAAGTAGATGTTGTTTCGTGAAAAAGACAGTTTCATGAAAAATGCGTTTAAAGTTTCCGTTTCAGTCGCACCTGTTTGGATGCCGGGTCAGTAAAATACTCGTATCTCTCCAAAAATATTTTGAATTTTGAATAAGTTTATTATAGACATATTCTTGAATATTTCATTTTGAAAATATACACTTTTCTTTTTATTTCTGGCAGAAATACCTCTTTAAGAAATGATTTTGGTGTGGCTGGATCAAAGCTAAGTGAAAAACAAATTTTTGAGGTTTGCAAAGTATACCAAATATTTTTAATATAAGGGTAGCTTACTCTACTGGTAAAGCGAACCGTTTGCCTATCTGACCAAAAAATGTTTTAAAATTTATAAATTTTGAATAAGAAATTTTTAAAAGTAAGCCCATACTCTTTGCGATATACAAAATTCTTAGAGAAATTCGATTTAGATCCATGGAATATACAGTGAATTTCCCCAATACGGACGGTTCTCATAACTGGACAGCTCCCATAGCTGAAGAAATTCATCAACATAGCGCTTTCATGAACATTTGCATAACAAAACCAATTCTTACAACCTCAGGTAAGTCAAATGACCAGACACGGACGATATTTTGGTTATATTTCATTCAAATTATCTCAATTGTGTAATCACTTCCAAAAAATTGTTAGAAATCTGTTAAAAACACCAATAGTGCATATTTTGACATAAACCAGATTTTACACAAATGATTTTTTTCTCAAGTTTGACATTGCCTTTCCGGTGGAATACCAAACTAAAGTAAACATTTTGGATATTGCTTGAAACAAGAATCGATTCTAGGTCCAATTCCTAGTAATCTAAACTATTGTTTCGCCAGAGTACTTATTAACTAATCCCTAATCACCATTTAGATGATTGTTTGCTTTACTCAATTCATATTGTTTAAGACGTCATAGCTGGAAGGTCTAAAAGATCTTGACAATACCTTGATTTGGTTCAGATACATTTTTTATCATCCCGTGATAATTTCTAATCACCTAATCACCCTTTCTTCCCCTCCCCTCTTTTGTAAACACACCACTACAAAACAAAAACAAAAAAAAAGAAAACTGAAAACAGAAAACAGCGGAAAAGAGATTTGTTTCGTTTTCCCCTTTGTAATCAAACATAAGTTGCAATTTATACACTTTTTACAATTCACTTACATAATATGTGAATTTGAAATCAATCAATTCACACCGAAACTTCATCCTTTGCGAAGTTGTCGATAAAGCCATTTGTCTTCGCCCATTTCAGCTGAGATTGAAGCTTGTTTGCACAAACAACCGTTAGAAAGGGTTTATGTTGTTGTTTATGCTTACATTATATATACTGCTGTACAGCATACAAATATATACATACATACATACATATATACGTACATATATAGCGAGTATGAGTAGTGGGTGTCTCACTTATAGACGCATTTAAATAATCACAATCAATCATGGCACTGATTTGTAACCCCTTTTCGAGCAGAAGAAAGTATTTTATATGCATCAACATATAAAGGTATATTCTTGATCCATAAATGTACGTGTATTTACTCAGGAATGTAGATTCCATTTGATTTGACAAGCCTTCTTTTGAAAAATTACTTTGCGCTACATCGATTCTGAGCAGTGAAGGGGAACTAGGTTGGCAGAATTGCTGTGCATGTATATATGGTATTACATGTATATATTATAATGTATGTATCTAAAATGTTGAATCTGTTTTGGTTTAACAGTACGTTTTGGCTCCCTGATAGTATTAATAACTTTATTTCAAGAGATAAGCATGGCCCGGCCTGTCATAGTTAAACACATTTCTTGGCAAAACTCATTTTCTTATTCAACATAGCTCGCTTCAAGGTAATTCACTGATTATAGCGACCCATCAACTTTTCGCTAGAATTTTTGTAGCACGATTTGTGCTTCACTTCAAAATAGGCCTCAGTTTCAGCGATCACCGCTTCATTCGTCGAAAATTTCTACCAGAGCGAACATTCTTTGGAGATCTGATGACAGAAAATAGTAGCTGGGGACTAGATCTGGAGAATAAGGTGGATGTGGAAGCAATTCAAAGCCCAATTCATGGATTTTTGCCATCGTTTTCACTGACTTGTGACACTGTGCATTGTCTTGGTAAACAGCACTTCCTTTTTCTTCAAAAAACAGACGTTTTTCGACGATTTCGTCCTTCAAACGATCCAATAACTTTATGTAATAGTCGCTGTTGATGTTATTTCCCTTTTCAAAGTACTCAATAAAAACTATTCCATGCGCATCCCAATACGCCATATCCATGCTAGCCGACTTTTCCATTTTTCCACGCTCTGGAGCGGGTGCATCGTGTGCAGTCCACTCGGATAATTGTCGAAATGATGAAGCCACGTTTCATCACATATCGACGACAAATCTCGGGTTTATTACATTTGCACATCTCCAAGTACTGTTTCGAATCATCAACTTGTCGTTGTTTCTTGGTCAAAAATGAGCTTGCGCTGCACTCATTATGCATAGAGCTTTCTCATACCCAAATATTCGTGCATAATATGATGTTTCCGTTCAGTTAATATCTATGGAGTGCCTGCTATCTCGAACATCTTCATTTTACGTTCAAATCTAGCTATTTTGTGGACTTTTTTTGAGGTTTTCTTCGGTAACAGGCTCTGTATGGCGTACCTGCCCTCATCCTCCTCGATGCTCATTTCACCACGTCTGCACTTAGCAGGTTGATTTTCCTGGGACAGTTTCCGGAAACTCATCTTCAAGCCATATTTTTTATTTAACTTTTTTTTTTGTTCTTTAAAATGTTTTTCAACACAAGAAAATCCTTTTTATCCATTTTTTTTTCAGAATAAGAAAGGTGGGGTACTTTGCCCGCTGCTCTGATTCTTGGTGGCAAAAAGTTCTCGAATAACGCGACTGTGGCTAATACTTGTAGCTTATGCTGGTGACATCACTCTTATGGTAAAAGAAAATTTTCAAGTACCGGCTACGACCAATTGAGCTAACAGAAACCGCAAGTCGGTAATCCAAGTAAAACTGAAATGATTTTATTTGCCAGGACGTAAAAATACCAGATGTCCCTCTCCCTTACATAGCAGACTTGCACCTTAATGCTATCAACAAGTTGAAGGTTTATCCTTGACAGAGAGTTGTCCTAGAGGACAGAACATTGAGGAAAGTGTAAGGAACGCTTCGATTGCCTTATACTGGAGTAAATTAGTTTCTCACCAACGGTATTTTTTGGACTCTACGAAATCTTAGTCTATCCAACAATGTTCTATAGAATCTTCGCCAGGTGGAGGGTGCTCGGAGAAGCTACGCTCTCCAAAGAGTTTGAGCGTGTTCAAATCGCGACTCTCACTATGAACAATGGCACTGAATGCTATCCAGCACATAGAACTCGTACATAAAGAAGGAAAGTGTATTTCTGTTCGACTCAGAAAAGTTGGTATCATGAAAGAGTCCAAACAGGAGTTTTCTGAAAATCTCTCTTCATCAAACTACTTCAATACGTTCACTTTCTCTTTCATTGTAGAAGTTGAAAAATCTTGACAGTCATACCTTCGGCGAACCTGTGAAAATAGTCGAAATTGATATTAGCCACCTCAATAAACCTGTGACAGGCTTAAGGCACTTTGCTGATTTTTAAGAGTCTTTTCGGTTAACACTAATTAGAAATATTCAGGCATCACAATAGACCTCAGGCCTCAGACTTCAGATGTTCAAGTGGAATTCGTTTTTTTCGATCTTTTAACCTAACTTCATGGAAATCTTGGCAGTTTGAGCAGTGTTCGTTTAAAATCGTGAGTTGGATGACTCATTTTCACTTTTACCGATTTCGGTATCTTGAAAGTCCTTAACCTGTCCACAAATAGGAGGAGAAGCTCAGCAATGCATCTAATTAGAGTTCCAAGCGTCAATGCCATACCAATACCACTCCAACCGCAAAAACAACACCAAAAAGATTTCATTTAATCATACTAGAAAGTAAGAAACTGAGGAGAGAAGAGTAGAAAGAGGAGTAAATGAAAGTATGTACTTATATACCAAATACATTTATCTATATACATATGTACGTCTCTTTGTATCATCCCACTTGCCGTGGGTGTAAATGACTGCTATCAATGGCGCCTGCCAACGGCTACATTTCTATTGATTTTAAAATTATGAACGCAAATAACGGAATGCGCAGGAAACAATTTGTATTTTTGTTTTTCTCTTCGATTTGTGTTGTTTTTGCATTCCCATTGCCGTTGATAAATGCGGCTGATTGCTGTCATCCACTGGGGCCTGCCGCCATTGTTGGCTCCCACGCGACACACCGCCACACCACCATACAGATAGACTGACGGATAGATGGACGGACGGACGGACAAAAAGTCACGTCAATCAGCGGTGGCATAACAATTTTGGGGCTGCACGTCGCTGGCGGATTGGACCGCCCCGAGCAGCACAGCGCCAAGCCAAAGCGCCATGCTTATGAGGTTGACTTCCGTATTTGCATATTGGTGTTGATGTTTGTTGTTTAGATTGTTTCAATTAAATTTCGCGTTCGTGTCGCATTGCAAATTCGCAAATAAAATCATTGAAACAGCATTTAATTTTCGATTTATCGAAATTGGCAGCGAGATTGAAAGCGATATGGAAATTAGTTGGTGCCAATGCAAATACAAACATATAGAAACATATATATACATTTATAGGTAGTTATATACCTAGTATACATACGCAGAAATATTAATTTATAAGCAGTTGAGTCTCCTATACTCCCTCAGAGATAAGACAGAGGATGCAGCAAGCCTACCAAGCTTTGTTGTTTACAAAGTGTTATTGTGGTTGTTGTTGTTTTTATACCCCGAACGTAGTATATCCGGTTTGTCACGAAGTTTGTAACACCTAGAAGAAAACGTGGGAGATCCTATAAATTATATATGTATATATTGTAGTATATCAGATCAGGATCGGAGTGACGAGCTGCGTCGCTTAGCCATGTCCGTCTAACTGTCTGTCTGAGTTTGTGAGATATCGATATGAAATTTGACACGAGTTATTTTCTGCTCAAGAAGTTGTTAAATTCTCGAAATCAGCAATATCGGTTCACTATAAGGTACAGCTGTCATACAAACTGACTGATCAAACTCAAGTCCCTGTAAAGGAAACTCATTTAGTTGTAGAGATATCTTTACGAAATTTGGCATGTATTGTTGTCTGAAGTAATACTACTACTTCTAAATAAATTATTCATATCAGACCATTATATCATACAGCTGTCATACAACCTGACGGATGAAAATCACTTTTTTGTATGAAAAACTTTTTTATTTGCTGAGATATCTTCACGAAATTTGAAATAACTTATTCTCCAAGACTAAAAAAAAAACCTCCAATAAATTGCTAAGATAGGAGCACTACAGCATATAGCTGCCATACAACCCGATCCATCAAGCTCAAGTCCCTGTATGGAAAACTTTTTTATTTGCTGAGATATCTTCGCGAAATTTGGCATGGATTACTGTCCAAGACCAACCTAAAAGCTCTCAACATATTGTTCGGATCGGAACACTATAACATATAGCTGTCATACAACCCGACCAAAAAAATCAAGATAAATATCTTTGTATACCCATTTATGACATAAAAAATGCAACTGTGTAGGGTATTATAGCGTCAGTGCAAACGAAGTTAACTTATTGTCTTCTTGTTGTTTTTGTAGTATTCTGCGTTGCTTTGTAGCATTAGTTATCAACGTTGTTGTTTGTTTATTTAAGTTTTATTTTGTTGGAATTTAATTAAATTGGTGGGTCGTCGCCGATGACATGGCTCATTACTCAGGTACTCCACCAATTTCCAGTTGATAACAAGAAGCGCGCGAGACATTTTATCAATTAACATCTGTTTATAATTGGAATGCAGCTACTGGGTTCGCTCGCCAG
This sequence comes from Bactrocera correcta, assembly GCA_027475135.1. Lineage (NCBI taxonomy): Eukaryota > Metazoa > Arthropoda > Insecta > Diptera > Tephritidae > Bactrocera > Bactrocera correcta. Next base: position 45,769,682 of record CM050325.1, read on the forward strand.
CAACGTTACGCTTGTTGCATGTGCACGCACGCACATACCTATGCATATGTGTGCGTGTGTGTGTGGTCATGCATTGTCGTTTTAGTGTCAATCACTTGATTTCTTCATCAGCATTGCGTTGCGTTGCGTTGCGTTTGTCAACGAATCGAAACATGAAAATTGACGCCAATCACGTTATTAATGTCAATAATGCATGTCTGGCGCGTTGTCGTTGTTTTTGGGTGGGCCACAGTGCTGCAATTGCGCGCTGCATAATCACACTACCACACAGACACATACATACACATATAACAGCGTCTTCATGAGTGAGTGAGTGAATGACTAAGCTACAAGTTGAAGGTGTTTAACGGCAAGTGGCTTCTGTATTCTTATCGAGAATATTACTTTTTCTTAGCAAACTCTTATTTGGCCTTCGTCTGGCTTTGTTGACAAACGTGATTAGTTTCTGCTTTGGTTTTAGTTTTAAAAATTTTTTTATCCATTTTGATAAAAGTAAGCGTTTTGGATTTGGTTTCAGCCTCATTGTTTGCTCAGCAAAGTAATAAAAATGCTTTTCAATTTAAACAGTAGCCATGTAAGGTCTTCACTATATGAGTTATAGTTTACAGATAATGTTAGTTTTAATTAAAATTAAACGATGGTCTTAATTAAATTGTATTTTGTTGAAGAAAATAGGTGAAATGCAGAAAAATATTTCGATAACTGCATGGGAAATCGAAAAAAGAAGAGCTAAGTTCGGGTCTGAAAATTATAAGAAGCAAAGATATATCAAAGTATCCTTAGCAATTAACTTACTACCCTAATAGTTATCTGACTTGATATGCAAAATATCTACTTTTAACTCAAATAATTTTAATAATCTAATTTTGGAATATTCATTACAGTGGGAGAGAAAGAGTTGTCTTGATACTACAGTGAACTGCTCGAAGGGTGATGTTCTATCTCCCTGCTATGGAGCCTAGTAATAGATCATCTCGTTGAGTTGCTCATAAATTATTAGAAAATAGGATTAGGTGCCAAGGTTACGCCGATGACACTGTCATAATGGCACGAGGTAAATTTGAGAACTTGAAAATACTCACTGCGACGTAGTTCAAAAGGTTTAAGTATAGTTAAAGGATGGCGTAATACGGTAGGGTTAAAGATCAATCCGTCAAAAACAACCGTCGTGCTTTTTACAAAAAGAAAATATCTTCCAGGCTAACACTTGCTGGTAGGAAGCCGGAGATGTCTAAAGAGGTCAAATACCTAGGTCTGACATTGACTCAATCTTATGGTAGAATAGGGAGTAGGCACTGTCTAAAGCCACAAAACACTCATAATACGCAGACGTCTAGCCGGTAGCAGCAGGTGGGCCTATTGTCACTTATGGAACGGTTGTCTGTAGACCGAAAGCAACACAATCTTCGCTTCAGGAACCATGCCCACTCACCCAATCGCAACACTTGAAGTCATGCTGAAGCTCACACCGCTGCATTTAAGGATCAAACAGGCAGCGAAGTATAACATACTGCTCATGGCAGCATAGGGGTACGACAAAGGGAAAATAATGTCGCAACAACAAAGGAAAGCCTCAGAGGAGACACAACGTTGGCCCTTTCCCAAGAGACGTTGTTAAAAAGAGGATAAACTTCACAAAGAAGTTTAAAGTTACTCTCAGCAGTAAGGCGGAGGGAGTAATTTAACACTTGACCTACTACTGAGGGGCAGCCGTATCCAGTAGAACACTAACGGCTCGAAAACATCGGAAGGCATTAGAGCAGACATTGCGAAATCGCTATCTATCCAAGTTATCTATGTATAAAAATTGGATGTTTTCCGAGTATCTTTCAAGCAGACGTCTGTGCTGTAAGTCTGCAATACTCAAGCGGCACTAAAAGCGATCTCAGCTTATGAAGTCAAATCGCTATTACTGGAGGAGTGTATAGGAAGGCTGAATCTCCTATCAGTGTGCAACCGTGTACACCTGATTTGGTATAAAGAGGTAGACGGCAATGATTCATATTAAGTTAAACTAAATGTTCATGGTTATTAGTTATCGAGATATTACAAATGACATCGGTTTCCTTTTACATTTCGAGATTTGACAAATACAGTGCTGCAATCTGGCGACTCACAGCTTTATCGAAAAGCTTGACATTTTTGTTGTTTTACTCGTATATACTCAGAAAGTTTTGACAAATGCGCGAAATTTAGTGTTGATTTCAGTAACTTAAAATATTCTTCTCGACCAAAAAATGCTATTAAATCGCGAACATTTTCGTGCGATTATTTCACAACTTTGAACGCAGGTTATCTCAGCAAAAGTGCTTCGATGAACTGTTTTAAAGAAAGACCGCGCGCACGACGCATAACACCCAAATTGTATTGCTTGTTGACAGTTTGGTCGGTCGAAAGGAATTCGGAGTGTACCACACCTCGATAAATTGAAGAAAACAGTCAACATAATTTTGATTTTGAACCTGTTTCGATGTGGTTTTTCGGTTGCGACTCACATTTGCTACGATGTTCGGCCGATTGATCATCTGTTTCCAGGTCGCAAGCAAGGATCCAAGACTTATCGCCACTAATAATACGCTTCATGACTCTTGGCAGTCGAAAAGCTTTGTTTCACGAACGTTAACGCGACGCTTTTTTCCAAAAAAAAGTCTATGATTTTGGAACCGATCGTGCTTTCACTTTTCTTAGGCTCAAATGATATTTCAAAATGGTTTTCACTGATAGCTGTCTGTTAATCGTCGATTCTCAAGCACTAATTCTTTTATTTTATTGACGTTTTGATCATCAGTTGATGTTGATGGCCGTCCTGGACGTTGTTTGTCAACGCGTTCTTGACCGTCTTTGCATAATTTGTGCCAATCAAAAACACTTGCTCGTAAAAAAATTATCAACGAAGGCCTTTGCCAACATTCTGAACATTTTGGCATTAGAAATTTGATTCCGCACACAAGATTTAATAGAACTGCTTTGTTGAATAACTTCACTCTTCGTAAAAATCGCCGAATGTGCTGTATGGATTTCAGAAAGACAAGCATATACTAAGCGCTAATGATTATTTTAATATGACATGTGGCACAGATTGGTTTGGAAGCTAGTATTATACTTGAAAATAACATTTTCATTCTTCAATAACCTTGGAACAGCTTTAACTCCAACTAAACTGCCCCCGAAAGTTAAATTGAAAGCTTTTGCCCCTCCCAAAATACAATCAAATTAAATCAGACCAATACATTTGTATTGTAAATCCTTTAAAGAACCTTGTAATTGTTGTATAAATTTCATTATACGCTGACATCTGCATACACAACTATTTACATATTCCCCTAAACGCCAGCGCCCACAGCAAGGCTTGGAGCCACATCGCCTCGTAAAAGTAACCGCAAAAGCTACTCAAGTGCAAATTTTCATTGCCATTTTGTTTGCACAATATTCTGTCAATGAAAGCACAAAAAGAAAACAATGCACAAAAAACTAAATGATTTCAGCGTTCAAACAACGAACCAACCACCCCGCTGACTCCCCTCTTTCCGCCTCTTTCTGCTATATTTTAGCATCTCCTTCCAGAGCTCGCTGGCTCATGGTCAATAGATGGAACCTGTCGCAGGGTTGCATGGTGTGCGTCCCAAGCAAATTGCTTTACTATGCTGTGCTGAATTTATAACAGTACAAACACAACAAAATGTACAGTTAGCAAACAGAAAAAGGATCTTCATTTAATTTTTGGTTATTTGGCAATTTTTCACTTCATTACACATTTAACGCTATCAGCTTACGATACAACAAAAACAAATACACATATACACACAAACATTATTTACTTCTATATTTGTGTGAGTGTGTGTGCATAGTCAAATTGTTTGTGATTGTTCTTGCGTGGCGCACATAAACGAAGTGGCAGGCCAGTGAGCAGCAATAAAAATCGTAAGGACAACAAACAACAAACGGCCGAGACTATAAAATAAAAAATGCTTTTAAATGTGGAATATTTTAGCCGGCGAAAGGATTACGCCAAATTAGGGTAAACAAATTCACTCGCAAATGAGCGACATGGAAGAGTGAATAATTTCGATCTGCGAGTAATGAATTCTGCCAATGTCCAAATTACATGCGATACAATCCATTTTGGTTGTAAGAAAACACTCTTATATATATTGGGCATACAGCGTTGTGTAAAAAATTGACATCATCGAGACGTTTCTTCAAGAGAGAAATTATTTTACAAATCTGAAGTAAAAGCTGCATAATTCCAAGCTCTATCAAGTCTTCTAAAAGTGGGTCAAGAACTAAAGATTTTCTGATGAGTTCCAGGAGGTTATGCATGGAGGTTGATAGCGTCATGTGGACACTAGCTTAGATTTGATTCAAACTTATAAGTTAACTCGAGTTCTTATTCAAGTATATATTAAAGCTGTGCCGTGTTTCGCATCGGTATTCAATGAATGAGTTTTTGGGAAGTTATTAAGGAATTCTCCCTCCAAATATAGAAATTTTTTTTTTTCATAATTGATCTAAAAGCTCACATTTAATATGCCCGATAGTTATCTTCTCCTCGAGGTGGTATCCCCGAAGATGATATCGTAATTTTTAAATGATTTTAGACCATAGCCAAGTCACAGGCAACTACAAAGCCGATGAGTTTTTCATGAACGCCATCTCAGTGTCTCTGTTGTTTTTGGACTGGGGACGGGAACGGAGCTGTCCTCTTGCAGGTTACTATTAAACAGCTGAGCATTTCGGGATCTTCATAAGCTCTTGGCAACTATCAGTACATGCCCGGTCACAAGGTCCATCTAACTCAAAGTCAACCGCAAAAAACCAGCGAGCTTTTCGCCCTCAGCAAGGGTAAGTTTGCCCAAGTTGCATGCGATTTAACAGGTCATTGTACTATTGGTAACCAGACGGTGAGGTTAAAAAACGCACCGAAAGTCAGTTTGCCGAAACTGCTTGAAGAAAGACGAACACTTTTGTATTGATTGGCCCGCACTTGCGTGATCAATCAGATTTTGGTATACACCTTTAGACATCCAGCTAAGTTGCCGGACATAGAAGTACGATCCTCCCTTGGGATAAGCCGTATTATCTAATCTAACTTTACCTATGGGCATAAAAAAGCGCAGAAGTACCCTATGAGACATTTGAGAAATAAATTATATAGACTGTTGTTGTTGTTGTTACAGCTATGTCCTCATTAGGATAGTAAGGTTTAGTGAAGACCATGGGGAGACGGGTGACAGATGTGCAGGGTTAGATGTGCTTTCAAAGAGGTGGTTAGTGTCACACGAGGACTTGTTGCACACTGGGTTCTTGTTTTCCTCTTATCCTATATTCTTTAGATTTTATTTTATTTTTATTTTGAATCACTTTTTTGTTATCCATGAGACGCATTTCTTAAGAGGTTATATCCACTTGTCAATTTCAAAATCAAACTTTGTGCTTCCAAAACTTTAAGCGCGTGGCTCTCGCAACGTCGGTTTTAGAGTCGATGAGGAAAATTCCTCAGATATGACTTATCGTTGTCCGGTAATGATAGAAGAAAAAAGATTTTTGATAATATTTCATATTTTTATGCCTTTAAGAGAGTAAAGGCCGGCTAATTGATTAATTAATTCCTGTGTGAAAAGGCTATTAATTAATTTGTTTCGTGCGTCTTCGATTCGCCACTTCTTAACTAGCTTCATTGAGACTCAGTTCTCTCGCAAAGAAAACATTTGTAAAAGCAACAACAAATTTATTTTTAATTCAATACGGGAAAGTAAATCCACATTTACATAAAGTGGTATAATCGCTTGGTCCTTATTTATACGAGTTGTTTGTTCGATTCGTCAATACATGTGGGTTATGTATGGCATTTTTGCATATTTGTTATACAACATTGGTTTAAGTTTGATGATATAATAATCTTACAGCTCATTCCACTTAATATTTTAATATTTTACACTTTTGCACAACACTGTACTCTTAAGCATTGTCATCTTCAGTAAACATTTGAATTTCTAAATTGCTGTCATTTAACAAAAATCCACTAAAACGAGCCAACCATAGCAAGGAGACAAAGTTATTGTAATCCTTTCAGCTCAAAACACACTCGCAAACACACATATGCATAAATATAAATACTTATGGTTGTATATAACGGGTGATTTTTTTGAGGTTAGGATTTTCATGCATTAGTATTTGACAGATTACGTGGGATTTCAGACATGGTGTCAAAGAGAAAGATGCTCAGTATGCTTTGACATTTCATCATGAATAGACTTACTAACGAGCAACGCTTGCAAATCATTGAATTTTATTACCAAAATCAGTGTTCGGTTCGAAATGTGTTTATCGACAAATTTTGTTCAGCGATGAGGCTCATTTCTGGTTGAATGGCTACGTAAATAAGCAAAATTGCCGCATTTGGGGTGAAGAGCAACCAGAAGCCGTTCAAGAACTGCCCATGCATCCCGAAAAATGCACTGTTTGGTGTGGTTTGTACGCTGGTGGAATCATTGGACCGTATTTTTTCAAAGATGCTGTTGGACGCAACGTTACGGTGAATGGCGATCGCTATCGTTCGATGCTAACAAACTTTTTGTTGCCAAAAATGGAAGAACTGAACTTGGTTGACATGTGGTTTCAACAAGATGGCGCTACATGCCACACAGCTCGCGATTCTATTGCCATTTTGAGGGAAAACTTCGGACAACAATTCATCTCAAGAAATGGACCCGTAAGTTGGCCACCAAGATCATGCGATTTAACGCCTTTAGACTATTTTTTGTGGGGGTACGTCAAGTCTAAAGTCTACAGAAATAAGCCAGCAACTATTCCAGCTTTGGAAGACAACATTTCCGAAGAAATTCGGGCTATTCCGGCCGAAATGCTCGAAAAAGTTGCTCAAAATTGGACTTTCCGAATGGACCACCTAAGACGCAGCCGCGGTCAACATTTAAATGAAATTATCTTCAAAAAGTAAATGTCATGAACCAATCTAACGTTTCAAATAAAGAACCGATGAGATTTTGCAAATTTTATGCGTTTTTTTTTTAAAAAAAGTTATCAAGCTCTTAAAAAATCACCCTTTATTTAGTGACAAATAAGCATATCTTAGCATATTAGCAGCACATGATGTCACGCAAGAACAACGACCGACCTTTGCCTAAACAAAAATATCAACATTATAACGCATGAATGTGCATACACACACATAAATATGTATGTGTGCATTTACGTAATATTTATCAAGAAACGTCAACAACATTGCGATGACTGTCATCATTATTTACAGGAGCAACGGCGTTGGCAACGATTTCATTTTTACAACCATCATCAAGATAAGTGCCAACGACACTCAAAATATGTGTTTGTGTGCGAGGTGGGGTATACACATACATACATATATGTAGATACACGAAAGTAATATGCACATACATACATATTTAGTTATATGCATATGCGGAATATTATGTGTTTGTTATTGTTGTGATATCAAAATCAACTAGCAAATATTCGTGTTGCCAAATATAAAAGAATAATAATAAAAGCAACAACAAAAAGCGGTTTGAAAACAACATTGGTCACATAAGTACATACATATGTACATACACATGTTCATATACATACACACATATATGTTTGTTTGTTTATTTATGAGCGTGTTTCTAAGTCTTGCCGTCAAATCAGTGAAAAAATGTCGCCTGTCAAAAACCAAAGTGAAAGTCAAATTTCTCAAGTTGGATAAAAAATGGCAAAAGGACGCGCCAGTAAGACAAGGAGCTCTGTTGTCTCCGCTGCTATCATCTTGGCGTCTTAAGTAGAAAGGCAAACAAATCATAATCTTAAATGTGTGAAGCAGATATGTATGTATGTACGCAATCGCAGAGATTCCCACATGCGGGAAATCAAAAGGACACATTTGTATACTAACGCGCACTTACATACATATATGTATATATATATACCTACATACATAATATACATATATGTATATTTATATATTAGGGTGATTCAAAAAATTTTTTTTTTTCCTTTGGTACTCGGAAAAATAGGTTCCTAGAAACCTCTAAGAAAGCCTCTCCAAATATGAGTTCTTAATTGTAACGGGAAGGTCCTCCTACATACAGTTTTCTATTTTTTTTTATTTTCAGATAGAACAATTTATATCTCGCTTCCAACTACTTGAAACAATATCTTGTTCCTTAGATTTTCTGGGAAATTGAGTGCTCTACAAAAAGGTCTCCTATGATTTTTTCGTAAACCCAACCGTTTAAAAGATATTAACAGTTAAAGTTTGATTATTTTTGGGAAAAATTTTTATTTCTTATGAATTTTAAAACTCAATGAAAAAACTCATTATGAATGATGAAACTCATAGGTTTTTGGAAGGGCTTTCTTAGAGGTGTCTAGGAACCTATTTTTCAGAGTACCAAACGAAAAAAAAAAGTTTTTTTTGAATCACCTTAATATACTCGTATATGTACATTTATATCTACTCTATATTCATATTCATCTGACATTCCACATGTTCTTGTCGTTATGCGTATGTAAGTCCATTAGTTGTAAGGAATCCTTGAGTTTATGTGCAAATACATCCACGCGCGTGCTATTTGCTTGTTTACACGCTTGCGGGATTTGCTGCTGGAATGCAATAAAAAGCAAAGAAAAGTGAATATTCTAAATGTAGCTAATTTTTCATCGCATTACACTTCCCTTTTGAAACACTTGACGTTGACGGTAGGTCGAAAATTTGCCTCTTTTGGATTTATAAGCACTAAAGACAAGAGTTTCTTCAAAAAGTAAATGAAATGAATTTGAATAAACGGTACATTTAACCCTCTTGGAGTTTAGCATTGAAAACGAAGCGTTTAAAAAAACAAGAAAAAACGTTAACTTCGGCTGCACTCAAGCTAATATACCCTTCACAGGTGCATTTCTTTTAGTAACTATGTGTTCAGTTTGTATGGCAGCTATATGTTATAGTTAACCGATCTGAAAAACTTCTTCGGAGATTACATTGTTACCTTAAGCAGTAATCCATGTCAAATTTCGTGAATACAGACATACAGACGGACATGGCTAAATCGACTCAGCTCAACATACTGATAATATATATGTGACCTGGTCTACGAAAAGAGGGCTTAGGTGTCAAAAATCAATTTTTTTTTTTTTGACACCTAAGCCCCCTTTTCGTACACCAGGTCACATATACATACTTTATAGGATCTCCGACGCTTCCTTCTGGGTGTTAAAAACTTCGTGACCAACTTAATATACCCTGTTCTGGGTATAATAAATATGAACTTAAGGCCTGATAAAGTTCAAACCAATTACACTACATTTACGGTAAAATCGACTTGCCAGCTACGCTAGGTCATGTTGTCCGGATGGATGAAAACACTCCAGCTCTGAAAGTATTCGACGCAGTACCCGCCGCGGGAAGCAGAGGAAGAGGAAGACCTCCACTCCGTTGGAAGGACCAAGTGGAGAAGGACCTGGCCTCGCTTGGAATATCCAAATGGCGCCACGTAGCGAAGAGAAGAAACGACTGGCGCGCTGTTGTCGACTCGGCTATAATCGCGTAAGCGGTGTCTACGCCAGTAAAGAAGAAGAAGAAAATCGACTTGGCGAAATCGGTCCATTGCCATCCATTATTATACGCTATGAAAATGGGCAAAATCGGATAACAACGACGCCTACTTCCTATTTAATTCCATTTGATTAAATTTTTCGCTAAACAAACAAAAAACATCAAAGAAGTTATCAAAACTCTTAACCCCAAAAAAGTCCAAATCGAAAGTTACAGTGACCCAATCACCAAATATGTGGACCCGAGTGCAAATGCCTTTTTTTTTACAAGACGTATAGGTCAATCTGTGAGTTGTAGTATTGAAATTTGGATAGAATAATTTTGTGATTTTTTTATAGCAGCAGCAAGCATCAAAAACCGGAGTGCGGTTTAAGTCTTTTCTATTGTACGGACTGACTGACGTCTAATCTGTTGTAAACTTACTAATCTTATCATAATTAGAGCTGACGCTTCGCTGACAGTTTTCATTTTACAGAGGACTCGCACATATGTATGTATGTAAGTGCAGTCAAATTTTACACCGTGAGCCTACCTCAACTTGTCTCTAATACTTGAAAACCGAGGGCCATGATAGAGTACGTGTTCAGAGTCTTCTATGCACTCTGTACACGTCCGACAATATGGGCTAAAGTCATGACGATATTTGTATAGGTAGATTGTAAAGCACCTATGGCCACTGAGTTTTGAAGTCAGATGGAAATCAAGGTCCCCATCTAACTATCCACGAATGTATGTTTGGAATTTCCCTGTGGGTCCACCGTTATTTGCATGAAGTTTGCCACCGTTGTTGGCACATTGTGATGCTTTTGATTATCTCCTCACTTTTTGCTGCTGTAGACGTCACTGATTATATATTATATTCGCGCGAATTCATCTCTCTGAATGCCAATTCGGGTATCTGGCTTATACCTCAGCAGCATCGTTTGATCCGTTTCGGAATGCACTTATCACGCGTATTTTAGAAAGCTTGTGAAATGCGTTAATTGATCTAGTATATGATTTTATGTCTAGCGCCTGTATCCATATTGGAGCCGCATACAATATTACTGATTTCATCACATTAGTTATTACAAATCGTCTATTTGACATCATTTTAGATAAAGCACTGCAGATTTTATTTGCTTTATACGTCATATTTTCCGAGTGCTCCTTGAATTTGAGCCTTGAGTCCACTATTACAAAAAGGTACTTCAACTGTGGCTGTAAATTAATCTCACATTCTAATACGGTGAGCGATATCTTTTCAACAATTTTCCTGGAGCTTATGAGCAAGACTTTTGTTTTCTGCTCAGCCAGCTTTAGACTCATGCTAGCAAACCATCTGCGCAAACTATTCATGCAGACATTGCATTTGATCCGGAGGTCTTCAAATGTTCAGCCACTGCTACCACTATAAGGTCATCCGCATATGCGATTGTTTTCATATTATTCAGAGAAACTTTTTTTTCTGGTAATGACGTGTATGTCATATTGCCAAAGCTGCATAAAATTAGAATAAAGTATTCCGTAGCTCCCATGTAGCAATTACAAATGTGCCCAAAAAATAAGGTGACATTGTATTTATTTTGAAAATTCTTTATTTATACTTCCAAATCAATTATATCCCCTTCAAAGTAGTCCCCACCCGATGCAATGCACTTATGCTAACGGATTTTCCAATCTTCGAAACACTGGTTGTAGTCACTTTCCGGGATGGCCTTCAGTTCCGTCTTCGCTGCGGCTTGAATCTCCTCTCTCGTATAAAAACGGTGTCCTCGGAGCGGTCTTTTGAGCTTGGTGAACAGCCATAAATCGCACGGCGCCATATCAAGTGAATACGGTGGTTGCGGAACGATATGGGTTGAGTTTTTGGAGAATTGATCACGAATTACGAGGACAGTGTGGGATGGTGCATTATCGTGGTGTAAAAACCAAGAATTGTCTTTCCACAATTCCGGCCTTTTTAGGCGGATAGCGTTACGCAAACGACGCATAACGTTCACATAATATCCCTTGTTGACTGTTTGACCGGTTGGAAGGAATTCATAATGCACAACACCACGATAATCGAAGAAAACAGTCAACATGACCTTGATTTTTGAGCGACTTTGGTGCGATTTTTTTGGTCTCGGCTCTCTTTTGGCACGATATTCGCTCGATTGATCGGTTGTTTCGGGGTGGTAAGCATAGATCCAAGTCTCATCGCTAGCTATAATGCATTTAATGACACCCCGGTGGTCGAAATGTCACCTTTTTTTTTTGTTCACAGTAGTATATGAGAATTTCCGGCTGGCTTTATACTTTTTAAAATATTGGTCAAAATGTAAGATATCTAAGCAAAATTAAGTGAGAGTATAACATTAAATATACTATGGATTGACGAATTACGTTAACTTCCGAATAATACTACATAGTATAATAATTTTTATTAGTTTAGAATGAAATTCGGATTTTCCATCCTTTGTATATCTAATATGTTAAATTTTGCTTTGATTGAGTTTATAACACATATTTCTCATTTGATATCATATCATATCAGGTTGAAAATAAGGTGTAGTCTTAGCACTCGGCATAGTTAAACTTAACTCTAAACACTGTCCAGCTTTCGCCAGACTAAGGTTGAAGCATGGTTGCCAAACCTTCTACGAGCCCGAAGAACTGGGTGGAGTAGATACAAGCCAACTCGAGAAAGTTGCAAATGGTTCTAGGCGATTTAGTACTTCTGGGCAACACAACGACGTAATCTCATGAATATCAGACTATTTAACTAATATTATCGAATCTTCTTGTTTTGTTATAGCTTAACTTATCTTTACAATTTTTAATTCCGGCTTTCAAAGAGTGTTGTATTCGTTACTACTTAGTATCTCTAATTACCCTTACTTCCAAAATTGATATGCTGCTTTTAGATATTGTTGAAAAAACGTTACTGAAGACCACCAAACTCACTCCAACTCTTGTCACCTGATGATTAACACCCAGATACAGAGCAATCCATGCTATATAGCCGGTGAAACTCAGCACGTACGAGTATATGAGCAGTAACGGTACTTAAACAAATACATAAGGATACTAACCCCACTTTTGCACAACAATACGCTTATTTACGTAGCATGACGCCACTCAAACTAACGACCCGCCAACACCCAAACAAAAAAACGTGCATACAATCCACTCGAAGCTCAACTCCAATGCGACTGGTCCGGTGCTTCTTGTGCGCCGTCAATTAACATTTGCAAAACGTATTAAAGCAACCCATCATTGCCTTAATTAAGAACGATAAAAGGACATTTATTTGCTGCTCAGCTCACTTGTTGGGTGGCGTTCCATCGTCCATTAGCAAGCCAAATGGCAGTGCGACAACCCAACTATACAACAACCCTCCAAACGAAAACTCACTTGTTTAATATTTACTCGTTTTTGCCCAAGCGTTGCTCACTCGTTGAACTTGTGGAACACACGTACGCTTTTCGTATGTGTACTCGCTCGTAATTCATGGCTAAAGTTGGAATTAAGTGAATTTTACGTTCATTAACAGTTTCGAGCTCTGAGCTTGGAAGATTGTGAACTTGCTTTTTGCTGAATCGCTTTCGGGGGAGGATAAACTCGTATAACGGTCTACTTATGCGCATTCGTACACACACACTACATCGAGTGTAAGCATATGAATGGTAATGGATTTGTCGGCGAGGGAGGAGGGGGACTTGATTATAGCGCTTATAGTGCATTTTAGGGTGATAGAATGAGACTAGATTGGTAATTAGCAGAGCATTTAATTTCGCTGTGATAAGGGTTATTTTGTGGACGATTCGCTGGAGATGGAGCGGGTAAATGGCGCCTAATTTGATTAGCTGCAGAATGGCTGAAATAGTGGCGCTTAGTAAGAATCTTTCTCGGTTGTCGGCTATTTAGCGTAATGATGACTCAAATAATAATAAAATTAGTACATATTTTGGAATTAAGTACGCTTCAAATAGTTGTTGGATAGTCGAGGGTTTCACAAATCTTTAGTATACTCGTTTTATAGAAGGGTTCCCATGATACAATTCTTTATGTCAGAGTTCTATTACAAGGTTTTATGACACATATTCCATACATTTTGATTTTATTAATGAGAATTTCCAAACACCTCATCCCAAAGTATTCGGAAATAAAATATCCGTAAAGTATACTGATGGATTTCCCAATGCAGATGTACATATATCAGCGAAACTTGTGGTATTATAATTTGAAACTTTCGAGCTATAGGGATAAATCCGGATAAATATCTGCAGAATGGTACAGTTAAGAAATGTAAGAAGTCTCAATTGAAAAATCATGACCAGACGAAGAATTCGAGATTTATTTGTGAATTTCTGAGTATTAAAATTCACTTCAAAATTTCTAAAATTTCCAGAATTTGGATATTACTAGGATGGAGAAAATGCTATTCTGTTGGAAAAATATGCTGCCTACACGTTCAGAGCTCTTAATTTGCGAGAAAATTAAGCCATTATGATCGCCTAATGGATTGAAGTCTGTCAAACCCTATGAGAGTGATCGTTGGTTTGTTTTCTTTCAAAAGATGTTTCGAGGCCATTAGTTGGGACTCTCTTACAAAGTAATCCAGATCACGTACAACATTGGATACAACAATTTCATTATATACAAAACCTCGAAACTTAAGGTCTGACTTCTTTTTATCGATTTCAATACATGTACTTTTTTGGCAACTTAAATTTGAGGTTCGGTTTGTTATTTATGTTTTATAGACTTCCGTTCATGTTCTTGGTCAGCAGGGAACATCACACTAGCATCGTACACATGACGGTGGTTGTACTTGTTTAAGCGGTAAGACGTTTTAAAGGTACTGCGTCGAATACTTTCAGAGCCCGGGTGTTTTCATCTATTCGGACGACATGACCTAGCCAGCGTAACCGGTGTCTCTTAATTCGCTGAATTATTTCACTGTCGTCGTATATCTCGAACATAAAATCGTTTCATCGAATGTGGCATTCGCCGTTGCCAATGCGCAAAAGACCTTAAATCCTCCCTAGAACCTCTCTCTCAAAGTAACACCTGTTGGCAAGAGTTATTTAGCGTTGTATTTCGAGGCTGACGTTGTTGTTGGTGTTAATGGTAGTTCCAAGATTGTCTTCGACTTCCAAGTTATGACTCTTACGGAAGATTGTAACTTTTCTGTTCAGATTTGCCAACAATAGATTGAAGAAATCGTACGATAGGGAATCACCTTGCCTAAAACCTCGTTTGTTATCGAAAGGTTCGGAAGGGTCCTTCCCGATCCTGACGGAGCTCGTGGCATTTCTCAATGTCTATTTGAAGGTTATGTTAGAAGGTCGATCCTAACAGGGATCTCACTTAAACAGCTCATAATCGTTCCGTTTTGGTACTTAGAACTGCTATAATCATTTGATATAAAGACCCTCAAAAATTGATGAAGCGTTTTGAGCTGATCACAAATTTGTGTATTGTAAGTTTCAGCCCTGTCTCTTGGTTCCCCGAAGATGTGACTGCCGAGTTGGCATATTCATTACTTCTAAAACTCAACACACAACTATCTTGAGCCCGGCATGTTCATATAATTCCATTGTAAAACATCGGTTATTTTTTCCGTAGTTCCATAGTTTCTATAACTACATATATACCGTTTGGGTAATAAAAAGATAATCAGTGGTTATGCAAGGCAAGAAAGGTTAGCGCAATCCCAATACAAGGTTGGTTCGCGGGCACTGAAGAAATGCTCAACTTTGCTTAAATTTTCTCAAGGAATTGAAAAAAGTGGTTCCCAAGTCATAATTATTTTCTGGGAAAGAGTAAAGTTTTGAATGTAAAACTTTTTGTACACATCCTATTCGATGGCTGTTAATGTAAAAATTCATCCGTGACAGGTCAGACCCTTTTACTGTTCAAAGTAGAAAGCGAACCAGATTAGGTTGATTATGGAGAGTCCCTATTTACTCTACATTACACAAGTAGGTACCATCACCACTAATGTCATCCTCGAGGACAAACAAAATGTTACTCCTACCATCGAATAAGTTGCTTGACTACCAAATCATCGGCAGGTTCAAAGGATTTGCATGCGTAAATTGTAGAAGGAATGAGTTCAAGTAGAGCGCATGACATTCTCGCCCATCTCCTCTACTTTACTCAACCCAAAACACTCACGGAACTTTAGAATTTCGTATAACTGATTGCCTTAGGCATAAAAGGAATGACCGGCGAAGAGTTACGGAAGTGACAACTTCGGAGTCAAGCGTCAGGTTAAAAGATTTCACAAACACCACGAATATCGCTTAACAATTGCATATCGACCTGGCATGGAGTGAGGGCGACGACTCATTGTTGCATTGTGCTGCAGAGAATTGGCCACAATTGCTTCTGTGGCGCCTTGCGGCAGCTCAGAACTCGTTTGCAAATAAGTCATTGTGTGCAAGGAATTTGAAGTGGCAAATGCTTTTGGTACCCATTTATTGGAGTTGATATCAGTTCGTGCATGAAATGTTGCAACTGGCGCAACGTATGTGTTAAACGAAGCATTCCACTTTGAAGTAGCATAAATTTGAATACTCGCTTACTAGGGAAGAGGTTTTTGTATGCACATTAGGGTGGTACTAAAAAGGAATGAAGGATTTGCTTACAGTTCTCATAAATTAATCAAAAATATCAGTGCAAAATATATCAGAAGTAAATATTTTTGCTGATTGTGGCTTAAGGTACGTTGGACTAGGGTCAAAATTTAGGTAACCTACGTCTAATGGTAGTCCCACGTCACTGTTGACAGTCATAACTTCGAAGTCGTTGATAATTTCGTCTATCTTTGAAGCAGTATTTACACCAACAACAAAGTCAGACTCGAGATCAAACGCAGAATAACTCTTGCCAAAAGTTGCTACTTCGAACTGAGTGGGCAATTGAGAAGTAAAGTCCTCTCTCGACGTACAAAGACTAAATTCTACAAGTCGCTCAACATCCTTGTCCTATCATATGATGCAGAGCCATGGACAATGACAATATCTGTTGAGTCGGCGTTAGGTCACTTCGTCCGAATGGATGAAAACACTCCAGCTGTAAGAGTATTCGACGGAGTACCCGCCTGACAAAGGAAGAGGAATCCTCCACTGCGTTGGAAAGATCAGGTGGAGAAAGACTTGGCTACACTTGGAATCTCCATTTGGCGCCAAACAGTGTAAAGGAAGAACGACTGGCGCACTGTTGTTAACCCGGCTCTACGCCAATTAAGAAGAAGAAGACAGCTAATCAATATAAAATTTATACGTCATGTTTCTGATGTTCAGTTCTCGTCATACCGCGAAGAAAACATATTTTTCCGACACTTCGTAAATAATCGGACAGTGGACCCGATACGATACATGCAAACTTTATTCCGTCGGGACCCAAAATGCCTTTAATTACGGTATAATCGATCTTTAAGATTAAACAGAGGCAAAAATCATTCCAATTCTAGAGTCCCCGTAGTCTGAACTTCGATAGCCTAACCATATCAAATCGGAACCAAAATTTTTGTGCAATAACTTGCTCTTCAGCATTATCGAGTTTGAGTGTTAAATGAAGAAAAACACTATAAAAAATTATAGTTTTTCTTAAATTTAAGCACCACCCTAATGTACAAACTCAAACCCATTAGCAGCTACAACCTCTTAGTTACATGCAAATGCAATGTGATGCGAGTATGATATGTTGACAACTCCCGACGCCGATACACCCAACCGCACTCTCGGGCAAAGTAGCCACAAACTGGGTGTGGGCAGACTGCATTAACACCTCTGTACTGCAATTAGCCAACTCAAGTGGTGATGTGCAAGTGGTGTCGGTGTTGGTGTTGGCGTTGGCTTAGAAAGCAGTAAACAACATCACCGCAGATTAACTTAGAAGCAATGCTCACATCAGTGCCAAGTCCAGCAAAGTCATTTGTAGTTGACCGAGCTGTAGTCGTCTGAAAGTCATATGGCTCCCTCTTCTCTACTTTGTACATAATTACTCACTACTGCACCCATACCGCCCGCTGTTGGTGCATATCATCAACTGGTCAGTTGGTTAGCTGGTTTCTGATAGCCGAGTAATGAAGTGACTGACTGACTGCTTGTTTGTTTTAACTGAGCTAAAGTGTCAATAGAGCAGCTACACTAACCAAATGCTGTTAAATTGCAAGCAAATATTCCATTATCACTCAATAAATGCACTTGCGCATGCTAACGGGGTGTGGGTGGGCTCCTAACGGTGCAATTAAATGATAGTAGAGGGGAAGTAGATAGATTAAGAGGGAGAGACGATTATTTGATAAAGTTGTCGCAATGCAACTGGAGGAATGATGTGTGTGAGGTGGTGTTCACTGAGAGCGTTTACTAGAAGACTAAATTACTTATTTTCATCGGCCTCAATAGGCGTCCTCTCCTAATATACTCTCCAAAAAATCTTCCAGGTATGACTGCTAAGTCCTCACTTTACCTTTTAAGTAATGACCAGCATTATACCAGATGGATTTTCTAGTTTTTGGCTTGAATGCTTGGTTCCTTCATTTTTAGGATGAGGTTATAGTTCATCGTTTTGTCATACTCGGAAGTAGCTGTAAATATTCCCTCAAACTTTCCTAAGACTTCGTGCTATCTTCTAATCTTTTGATATGTCAGACCTTTTTACTGTTCAAAGTAGGAAGCAACTAGTTTTCTCCAAAGAAGGGATACTGGATTCTTATCTACTTTTATACTACTGAGTAACAGTTCCGATAACTAGATTTGTCCGGAATTGCTTCGCTGGTGAATGGTAACGAACATTAGCATATCTGAAAATCTTTAACTCTGGCTTCGGGTATTTAATCAATTTGTCTATCTTAATCTCCAGAAGCACAGTTATCTCCCAGTTTTAGCTCGTCTATCTCTAATAACATTATTATTTAAGAAATGACTTAGAATTTGTGCCAGCACATGCATTATAAGCTACATGTCTTTCCAAAATTCTACAGAGTTATTGGGTTCAAATTAATGTTATCCAGAATCATAGAGATCAAAAATTAGTTTAAGGACGTTTCATATTTTTTATCGGTGTTGCCAGAGGTTTTTCATATGAAAACCGGTAATGTTTCAGAAATCGATAGGTCTGATAATAAAGGTCTAGTAAAATGAAATACACTACTTCTCTAATAGATAGCTTTAGTAATTTGTACTTCGGGTTACGCTAATTCGAAAAGAAAGATAAGATTTCATACCAAAAAAACTTTTCAGACTGTTTTGTCATTGCTTGACTCAGTATGTATTGTGTGAGCACGCCTCGAAGATAGGCACCAGCAAAGATATTGACACAAAGAGAAAATACGTCATATTTTATAGTTTTCCTCCGGTAATGGTGAAAACGGAAGCCAGAGGCCTGAGAACGTGAACAGTGTTTATGGTCTTGATACCAAAACAGCCAAACATGCAGAATTTTGGTTTCATCGATGTTGAAAGTTAATCATCTGAAATGCCAATTGTCGAAAATATCGAGAAAACATTGAAAATCGCCAAGTCCAACCGTTTTGTAAGCACTGTTTTGATTGCTCAGGAGCTAAACATTGGTCAAAAACCGTTTGGAGTCCTTTAAATAAGGCTGGGTACAAAAGTAAGCTCTGTATATGGATGCCTTATAAATTAAGGCATACACACCTTTCGGACTGACATTCCATCTGCGAATCGATACTGAATCACATCATAATCGATCCATTTCTGAATCGGATGTTTGCTAGTAGAGAAAGTGGGCCATATACTATATACCTGTAAGATAACGTCACAGTTGTGGTCAAGCGATGATCAAGCCAGGATTGACGGTCAGGAGGGTTTTGCTATGTGTTTGCTGGAATTGGAAGGGAGTAATCTACTATGAGCTAAACACATATATTCAAATCGGACATGTACTGTCAATAATTGGTCCTATAGACGAAACAAACGCACAGAAGTGGCCAACTTGGAAAATTAATAGAGGAAATCTCTTACATCTGGACCAGAACAGGCCACACACATCTAAAGTAACTTGCCAAAAACACCGGGAGCTTGGTCTTAGATATTAACCTTATAGTCCGAATTTTACACCAAGTGATTACTATCTATTCCTGACAATTGCCAAACGATTTTCCTGGTGAAAAATTCGCCTCAAGAGAAGCTTGTGGAAATCGACTCTTCTAGTTTTGTGATTAATAGGGATGAGGGTTTTTATGAAAGCATCATTATTAAACTATCTTTAAAATGGCAATAAGTTGTCGAACTACACCATGAACATTTGACCAGAATCGGATCATTCAAATTATATTATGCTTAATAAAACTTTCAATTTAATACAAACAAGTTTTTTTTCCTAGACCTAGTATAATCAGAAGTTTCCTCTAAAAACTTGGATAATGTTTTTTGAGCTTACCGATAAAACGTTTCAATAATATTTGTCACATGCGTTGACTTTCCGATTAAAGGTCGTCAAATGGAGATCAAGAGAACTTATGAATTCGACAAACCGACAGCCGAAGCTTATACGATACGTCCACGCCTGTGGACCGATTCTTGACTATATTTGCTGTTTCGAAAACGGTATGGTCTTTATGAATTGAAAATTCTCTGTTGTGTAGAAAAAAGGCTGTTTATAAACTAAAGTGTGCCCCAAAAGTGAGCCGAAGAGATTTTTAAAATAATCTAACATTTAGGTATATGAAAGGAGACCGTTCATTACTTGGTTCTCTCTACTACATATGCTAAAATAGTGAGCCTGACGGATATGTATTTTTTGGTTAAACTACAATAACATTTCAATGCAGATAGCATAAAGCTGCGACGCCTGTTTTAGCGCGAAGAAGCTAAGTCAAAGTGATACTCTTCTGAACTCACGGCTTCACTGAGTTAAATATTGAGTAACTTGGCTCTTTTTTGGCACTTTAGATATACTTTCTTTCTAAGTTCTTTGTCAAGCGTGAGATTTAGAAACATAAACTGTACAGTTGTTTGGTTGAGGCATGTTGTTAAGGGGTTACATGGATTTTTTGGTTAAAAAAATTTTTGTTCTTTTTATTGTCTTATTAAATTCTGCAACACCTCTAGAATATTGTCCTACATTTTATAATTCGATCCGAGTAATAGTGTGGGAGATACAGTCTTGAGAACTTATGCGTTCGAGGCTAAGTGCGCCGTCATTAAACGCGTTTTTCTCGAAACTGTGTTCTTGAAGTCGGTTGGCAAGATTTCTCAAGAACTACTTAACCAATTTTCATGAAATTTTACAAAGATCGAATTTAAAATATTTCTTTCCAAAATTTCTTTGTTAATAGTGTATGTTTGTTACAATTAAATATTTAATTTTTTATTTGAGAACAAAAATGATGAAAAATGGCTGTTTTTTACCCGAGGAAACCCATGTAACCCCTTAAGATGGAGTCTCCATCTGCTCAGTGCAACTTTTGAGTCCTCAGCAACCAAATAAGTAGTATATAGATGCATGTAACTCCAGTAAATCGCTTATCGTCTATAATAAACATCCCTTCCTTGCAGCTCTCGCTCTAAAGCAACAACAAATCAATGCTTTTCTACGTTACTACGCCGCTTGGCGATACAATAATAATCCTTACAACTTAAAATGGACATATTTTATGGATGATTGATTTTTATCACAACTTTGGCAAATAAATTCCGTCAATCGCCCATACTCCCCCCACCACCAGCATTCATCATAAGTGACACTAAGCGGCGAAATTACATTTGTGAAGCACTTGGTGAAGTTAATTTTTGGCATTTTCCGCCGCTTTCATACCGAAGACTGGAGTCGCTCTTCTTTTTTATGATTTGTAAATGTTTATACTGCGTTGTTGTTGCTGTTGTTGCTACGCATAAAAATTTCGGCTATGAAAAAGACGCTTAAATCAATTCATTTTATTTATTAGCAGTTGGAGCCGGAGCCGGAAAGCCGTACATATACATACACACACACACATGCATTGAGTGCTGCGCCACGCAAACGGTCGAGGAGTTTTATAGCCTCATTTCGCTTCACACAAACAACACAATTTGCGGCGAAATGCGACATAAAATGCTCGTACAAGCGAATATAGCCGAATATATTGTAGTTAGTATTAGTATATGAAGTGTATGGCTGGGAGTGACTAAATATTTGGAAGGTGTGTGTATGGATAAGTGTGTGTGTCTTTTGCTTGCTAGTTAACCGTTAAGTGTAATCGCTGGTAGTTATCGTAAAATATTATGCTCCATTTCGAGACGCATTTGTGACACCTTGGCGATTGTAAGGCGACGATTTTATTTATATATGTACATATGTACATACATACACAGACCTATATTATACATACATATACATACATATATACATATATATTCACTATATACAAGTGTATTAACAGGGGAATAAGCTTACTTTTAGTACAATGGAAAAATACCTATATCACCTTTGATTGGATTAGTAAACCCGACACGCACGAGCCATAAAAAATAAATATCGAACATTTACATACAAACATACATACATAGTGCCAAATATACACATATGAACTATGTATGCATGTACCAAATAGGCATGTATATGCTTGTAAATCCATTCAATTGCGGTGAACCTAAAATCCAGCACAGGATTATCACACTCGATTGCTCTCAAATATTTATAAATTAACTGCAATATGCAAATTTGTCAAATAAAACGTGATTTTAGTTTTTACCCCAATTACAAAAGGGTTGCTCTGCGGTTGTGATTTGGAAAAATGTTAACCAGCTGATAATACAAATAACAGTATTATTTTGCAATACAGTGACTGATTTTTCAATAATCTCGAAGGCATGGTATTTAATACAGTGGGCAAAAAATAGTAGGACTTTTCAAATTAAATTCCACGTGAAAAACAATTCGTCGAAATATTTTTTTTTTTTTTTTGTTTTTGATTGGTGAAAATAATTCAAAGAGGGCTGAGAACGCGTTAACGACGAACCACGTTTAGGGCGGTCATCAACATCAACTGATGATCAACACGGCAATAAAATAAAAGAATAGAAAAAAAGAACTTGATCATCGACGATTAACAAGCAGAGATCTTACTGGCGTCGCTAGAACATCGGAAAGATCAGGAAATGGTCTTCCCATTTCGAAAAATCATTTTGAACTAAGAAAAGTGAAAGCACGATAAGTTTCAAAATCCCTCAATTTTTTTAAACAGCGTCCCATTATGGTCTGTGAAACAATTTTTTCGTCTACCAGGATGTCATGAAACGTATTATTACTAGCGACGACTCTTGGATCTATGCTTACGACCCGGAAACAGACGATCAATCAGCGGAATAACATAGCAAATGTGAGTCGCGCCCGAAAAACCACGTCGAAGCAGGTTCAAAATCAAAATTATGTTGACTGTTGTCATCGATTATCGAGGTGTGGTGCATTTAGAATTCCTTCCGAAATATTATTTGATTTTTATGCGTCGTCCGCACCAAGCTTTCTTTGAAAAAAACCTTGATTGTGAGCCGAGAATCTTAGTTTTTGCACCACGACAATGTACCGTCGCATACGATATTAATTCTTCATGAGTTTTTCGCCAAATTTCAACCAATATCGCGTCACAATAACCGTATTCGCCTGGTTTAGCTCCGTGTGACTTTTGGCTATTCGCTATTCATGAAACTCAAGCGACCGCTTCGGGGAAATTGGTTCGAATCAATTGTAGACATTAAACTTGAATCGAAATAATAATGCGAGAGTTTCTTATAAACCGAGATAATCAATTTTTGAAAACGAAAGATAAAATAAGAAAAATTAAACGAAAAATAATTCACGATGGATATGAAATCAGGAGGTGGAAAAGAAGGGGCCTGGTTGGTTATTTAACGAATATTCACAAAAGGTATAAAGAATTCCCGCAGAGCTAGCAGTCCTAAAGCAAAAAGTTATATGGCAATATTGTAGGTAATGAAAACATCTACAACTTTTGTATGGATGTCTTTGGGTATAACCTCAATATTTGAGTGAAAAACTCAAATAACCATTTTTTTTGTTATTGTTTTATATTTTTATTTTACTGGTGCATGAGTGTAGAGAACGGCTGAATAGTCTAGGCGAACATAACCAAGTGTACCTCATCTGGGTGTCCGGTGTCACGAAGGTATAAACCGGAATGAACTGGCTGATAAGCTCGCCCGCTCCGCAGCAGCCACCAACATGGTAAGCCCTAATGGTTCTTCGCGGTGGGTTCTCATACCATAAAGGAGCTGCTCCGCAGGCAAAAAGGAGTAGGCAGATATAGGTATAACTCTGTAAACTTGTACAGAAATGGTTAGATCACAATATAAAAAGCGCAAGATGTAATCAAAAGAACACAATTTACTAGAAAGCTATTTTATATTTGTGGATAGGTTCGAACAAAAAATCTTAATAGACCATTTTCGCCCAATTTCATATATTTTTTTCTTTATATTTTATACTAAACGAGTTTATCTAGAACTTTCACAAGACTTCGCGGGTAATACTTCTATTATTAAAATAGCTTTATATAAAAATAAAAGAAACTTTTTCAAAATTCACACTTTTTTGTTAAGCGCAATTTATTTGAATTTTATTATTTAAACAGCATACAAAATATTCTAAATAATTAGTTTAATATGTGCCATGTAGTTCACATTATGTAAATAACTACCCACGCTATATACAATTTCTAGTCAGCTCCTGCTTCAGTTGACAATTTTGTCTGCCCAAAGCAGCTCAGCAGCGCCCACAAATCCCTCCACATCCGCATTGCTACAAATTGCGAATTGTCTGTTAATTAGTCTCACTTTGGAAATAAACTGCAGTAATTAAGCGCAGTTCATCATGCCACGCCTCCTCCAGCAGTTGGCAGCACAGCTTACGTTGCTGGCTACATACTTATAGGTACAAATGCAGATGTAGTACATACATATATTTAAATACATATATACAACATATATAGACAACTAACAGACCGACTAGGAATGGTGTGTAAGTATGTACTTGTATATTTCTGTAATTATATAAAGAAGAAAGTAAGGAAGCGCTAAGTGCGATTGTAACCGAAAATTTTTTACGCTTTCAATTTGGCGGTATCTATGTCAGGAAAATACCTTAGAGGGACAAAACGTCAACTAAAATACCGGAAATCACTATAATCCACTCCAAAACTTAGAGTTGGAGAGACTTCGAGTTATGGAAGGACATTTCTATGAAATTGTACTTCTATTGCCAATTCAAAAGTTCAAGTTAGAAAAGTTCAAGTTTTGGAAGTTCAGCAGTATATATGTACATGTATGTATCTGTATATATTAGTTATACTATGTAAATCTCATACACAATATATTCGAAAAAATGTTTGTTAGAACACCGAAAATCATTATACATATTTAGTATATGAAAGTTGGGGATAGTATTGACTCGATTTTCTTTATTTTCGCCAAAACTAAACACCAAAAATATGCCAATACTAACAAAATGTTCTCTGAGCCTCATTAATGCACTTCAGATACCATTAACAATCATATGCAGGGAAGTCAACCCGATGTTCGAAACCCCTGATATTACTTTTATGGGGACTAGGTCTAGTTTTCGCCCAATTTTATCCATTTTAGGCACAAAGATACATTGGCATCGGTAAAATACGCTCTCTCATTTTCAACAAGATGAATGATCATGTTGGCTAATATATGCGGTATAAAGTCACCCGGAAGTTCGAAAATCGTTGTGCTAGGTATACGGGGGTTAAGGAAAGTATTAGGCCGATTCAACCCATTTTTGACATAAGGACATACCATTATCAGACAAGGATTATTCCTTAATTTCAGTTACATATATCACACATTGACCGATATATGCGGTTAAAAGTCAACTAGAGGTACTGGGGTCCAAATATTTGGTACCTAGTCACTTAAGCAGTTTTTGTTGCATTTGAACAATTTGTGGTCCTAAGATGGCATACGCTAAAGGCATTATTCGATCAAAGTTGTATCCCATTATGTTAATAGCTTCTTGTCTTGTGTACTGGCAACTAAACAAATCTAGCAGAATTCAAAGTGTTGTTATATGTAAAGCGCTCAGTCGGATTTCGTCCATTTTCGCACAATAACATGAGATTGTTAGAAGAATGTTACGTACCAAATATGTTTGAAATCGGTCGGACAGGTCATGAAATATGTGATTTTACCTAATAGTGGTGCCATGTCCTTAATCCAATTTCAACACTGGCTCGTATAAAACTATCACATACCATTTCGGGCATAAAATTTAATGTCTTTTACGTATTTAGTTATTGGTTTATCACGCTTTTAGTAGTTTTTAACATTATCGTTCTATGGTGAATGGGCGGAGTTATCATCCGATTTTATCCATTTTCACACTGTCGATAAAAGTTCTTATATGAATTGTCCTATTGGCTGCGGTAGCTTTGGTATTTTAGAAGATATGTTCATTAAATCTATTGAAGGACGAAGCCACGCCCACTTTTTCAACATGTTTTTGCCACAGTTGCCTCTAGTTACTACAATCCTCTGTGAAAAATTACAATTTTATATCTTTTTTAGTATTTAGTTATGGAACTTTATGGCTTTAGCTTTGATGGCTGTTTGCGGGCCACTGTCACTGTCCAGCTTTACCCACCTACGAACTCTGCCTTACTTTTTTATCAAGCAACATATCAAGTTTCATCATAATTTTTACTCAAATTACAACTTGCACGGAAGGACGAAGGGACCGTTTCTATGACAGTCGGATCTACGTAATTGGAACAATTCGGCAGAATTCTAACGCTTGGAAACAACGGACGGATGAACAGACAGAGAGTCACCCAGATTTCAATTCCTTTTGTCATCTGATTATATGTATGTACATATATATGCATAATCCCATATCCATCTCTATTAATTTTAGGTGATACATACAAACGTTAGCGGAACAAAACTATTATACTCTCTGGCAACATGTTGCAAGAGCATAAATTCATATACATACATATGACATATAAATGAAATTTGTAGATATACTTAAATGAGTGAGCTCGTCTTCAGTGGTGCATATTCCCAGGAAAGAACTTGACAGATTTTACACAACTTGTTTATTTGACAGTTGAGTAACTTTATTTTTCTTTATAAAATCGTAACTTTTGCCGAGCGTGGTAATTAAAGGGGCGTATGCGGCGTTGAGAAAACTTATGGAAGTTTAATTTCCACTTTAGAAATCAAATTAACAAATTAAGCGCAGAGAATAAAGTGGGTGAAGAGCGCAGATAAATGCCAACATGATGTAAAAATTAATAAAAATGCATATAAAATCCATAGCATATACATACATATACTTAATAGATATACTTTTCTATACTTATGTACTTCATGCTATACATTCTAGTAAAAAATCCATATTATTGAAAAAAAAAACGCAGAGAAATCTAAGCCAATCTTTGCCTTTACTCCCATAGCTTGCTGCCCAGAGCCTGCCAAATCGAAAAAGTCTGCATACATATTGACAAAAAAGAAAGTAAATTCCATACATATGTACATTCATATGCAATCATATACACACGCTCACACTAACGGCCGTTGCGCATACGCCCAGTAGACCCGCAGCGCTATGATCCCCCAATTTAATATTATAATTGCCACAATTATCGTTCTCATGCCATTTACACTGCAATTGCAGCGGAAGCAACAAAAACTCGAACAACGTGCCAACAATGGAGAATTCCATGACTACATACATACGCACAAACACACAGCGTTGGCAAGCGGAAAATCTGCATTGGAAAAAAACTTAGGGCAATTTAATGTAATTACCACTGCGGAAGCAACGCCGACAGCATCAACGACACTTGGCACGGTTTAAGTGTGGCCTCTCTCTCTTTCACACTCTCGCACAGTCTTCACGCTCTCGTATGCTCGTACGCAGCAGCGTGTGAATGCAAAGGATGTTAGCTTAAGCTCCGCCTTCGAGCTGAAAGTGAAGTTGCTGCCACACGTTTTCGCTCTCTCTCACTCTTTCTCGCTCACACACGCATACAAACTCGTTTGTACGCTGCGAACGTGTTTCTCATTTTCGTGCTGAGCGCCTGCGCGCGAATTAAACTTTTTGCCCAAAAATTGCTCTTCCCTCCAACGTTGCTGCGGCAGCGTTTCCTCAGCTTAATCGACATGCTGCTTGTAGACCGTTATACAACAATGGTGGTGCACAGATGCCATTATACAATTATGTCTGATATTTTATAGCCACTACACTATCACATAGAGAAGCAGCGCAGCATCACTGGGCATTGCTGTAACGTGCAATACCAGCAACAACAGCAAAATTGGTAGCAACAACTACAAAAACAAAAATCAACCATTTGTATCAACAACAAGAAAAACAACAAAGAAAACCATTGGTAGCGGCAACAACAACAAAAATATTGGTGGCAACAACAACAACAAATACAACTAAACCATTGGTAGCGTTAACAACAACATTGGTGGCAGCATCAGCGGCAGCCGCGTCAGCCAACAACAACCCCATCACAATTATAAGCCCTCTCTCCGCCGCGCCGCAATTGCTTCGTAACGCTGCGCGCGTGTTTGCTCCATCCGTCTGTCGGCAAGTGCAATTCTAATGGCGCTGCTGATGACCGTAATGCCGCTGATGACGATAATGATCACTTTTGGAAATTAATGGCTGAAGTTTTTTCCATTCGCTTTCAACTCCATTTGCTTGCACACAAAACGCTTACATAGTGGATTGTGCAGATAAGCGAGTACTGGGTTAGGGCGGTTCATTTGGTGCTTTTCAAAAATTTTATTTTTATTAAAATTTTATTAACTGTGAACTCATACTATTGGTGACGGGATGACAAAATATTCTTATATAAAACAACTAATATATAATTCGCCATACTCAAATTGAAATTTCCATAAGGGATGATAGACGGATCAGGGCGAGATAGAATGCGTTAAGGACTTGCAGGATCGTCAAGATTATGTGCTAGACCACCGAAAGAAAACACACAGGCTTTTTACTCACACTGTCTCGAAAGGACTGCAGGACGGTTTTTGGCCAGGCCACAACCTACTGGCATTGCAGGTGAGCCGGATGGGCATAAGTAACGACGGCACATGCAGAAAGTGCATGGCAGTAGCCATGAGAGAGATGCTGAAATACCTACATTGCTTCCGTCCCACACCTGTATCTAGAACTCGGTTTAGTTATGTAGGAGCTTGCAGTTCAAGGGACTAGATGCAGATGAGATATCTAGTCACTCTTAAATTTTGTAAAAAGCGTTAACTCAAATCAATCTCAATCTTCATTTGGCATTACTAAGGACTAGTAGGTCTATGTATGGCGTGAAGGTCGGTCAGTAAAACCTAAAGTTGAAAATTGCTTGAACAGCTAGCAAATATCTGTTATGATTATTACTTTTAAAATGTTTTCTTTATAATATTTCGCTGTCCAAAGTATTTTAAACTGCTTTCATTTCGAAAGGTTAAGGGATCTTCAAAGCTGGCACCCTATGTCACCCAAGACAGTTGAAAATTTGGATACAATTATTATTCAAACCAAATTTTCACAAGTGTGTTCTCTAAGTCGTAGCTTTTACTGATTAAAGACATATTTTTAGATGTTGGCCGCACAAGTAATACAAATATTGAGCATGATTTCTAGTACAAGCTTTCAGAAACTTTTCAAAACATATCTCAATTAGTAAGCCTTCATCGGAAATAATATTCTAGCGACTTCTAAGTCTCTAGTCTCTGAAATAAAAACTATATTATAATCGCATCACACTTGAAACATTGTATAATACATAAAAGCAGACGAAAAGAGCGGGTGCGATGGATCTACATCTATTCTATAGAGAATTTGTATGATGATTTTTTAATGCAAATAACAATCAGTAAGAAATAAGATCTAGTAAAGCAGAAGCTTTCGTGTGAAAAGATGAATGGATACAAAGTCCAAGGAAACAATGTGTTGGAAAAATATGATTGATTGCCTACGAAAGTGAGAGAACTTACGCGAAAATCAAGCAATTTGGAGCTCTGGAATTACTGGCCAAATTGTTACTTTTGGGCATCTACTAAGATGAGGAAATAGTTGAAGGACAATGACTTCCACATTTCCGGAAGCAAATTAATGATATAAATAAAATATTGGCTTAGAACGGTCCACTTTGTTGTATTTTTGCCAATTTTTTGGGCAGAAGAATACTCGAGAAATGAACAGAACTTAGATTGAAATTGCAACGTCCTACCTCTTTATTTGAAGGAGCGAGAGCGGAAAATATGGAATTTTTAGATCTCAGATAGAAGATGTAATCATGAAACGCCTTCTTTGTCATAAACTTAAAATGACCATTTAAACTCATCGACTTGACTTCTTTAAACTTGAAGTATTTTTGTATTCCAAAGTATAGATTCATTTACATATCGCCCAAACAGTTCACGGCTTCCCTCCTTAGACCAAGTACCCTTTGGGTACCCCAAAAACATCAGGTGGGAGGTGAGTTAAAGTGAGAAGATAAATCATCCCTCCCCAAGATTTTGCGCTGGGTTTGGGGCTCGTTACGTAAAAAACACCCCCAATGATTGATTCTTTTATTATGGTTATCTTTTACGCAGCCTCGGATACGAGAATAAAGAAGAAGAGTTAGAAGTTCGCTTGCCCTTAACAAACCTTGCCTTCACAGACCTTGCTTTCGCTCACAGCTTCTGAGTAACATCAAAAAAAAATATTTTTTTCTAATAGGGATCCAACGCTCGGCAACCAATACAGATTCTTTGACCATATTCCTGATACAAAGCAGCTAACCATAAAATCTATCGCTTTTTCACAGGCGGTTCCGCTAACATCAATACCGCACAAATTGGAGAAAAGGCTCCGGTAAGCATTTAGTGAAGGTTTAGGAGTCACTTTGTATATATGCAAGTATGTCTGTATATATTCAAATATTTCTATTTATAAACGTCTAAGTAACTAATTATTTATTAGCAATGTAAAAAGCTTCACCTACGCAAATGGTTAGATAGCGCTTATGCTCATTATTTAGGGGAAAATCACAAAACCCATTTAGGTTTAATCAAATTTATTATTTATTATTTATGTGGGAAAATTAAAGCATATGTTAAATTATTGTCAACATCAAACTGTAATGCATTTGTAATCGAGACACATTACATTACTATTTCGCCAACAAACCCCTTACAGAATAAAATACTTTGAATCTGTAGATAAATAAGTTTTGTGTGTGCCCTGTAGGAAATTAAGCACCTTACTGATAAAAAATTATATAAAATTATGCATAACTCGTACGGGATGGGATATATAGCGAAAGTTGAAGAAGGAAGCGAGACGCATCTACAGACGAAGAGGGAAGCTGAAATGCGAAGTGCAAAGACTTGACAAGCTGGCCAAAGAGGTAGTGCTCGAAAATTCTACGAAAAGATGCGCCGACGAAGGTTTCACGGCCGGAGCATACTCTTGTAGAATCCTCAGAGGTGATCTAGTGACTGATGTTGAAAGCATCCTTAAATTATGCAGGGAACTCTTCTCCAACCTGCTGATGGCAAAGAAAGCAAACGCCTGGAGATGGTGAGCCCGATTCTCCAATTAATGAGTATGAAGCAGTCGTTCCATTGGCCGACCATGAAGAAAATCGAATAGCAATTTCACGTCCGAAAAACAACAAAGCATAGAGGCTTTTTATTCAAACACGGCGGCGAAGAACTGATAAGGAGCATGTGTCAGCCTCTTTGTAAAATATGGTCGGACGAAAGCAAGCCCAACGATTAGAATTTAAGTGTGCACTGCCCAATACACAAAAAGGGAGACCCCACAATTTACGCCGAACTACCGTGGGATAAACCTCCTCAAAATCGGTTCTATCGAGGCACTTTATGAAAGATTAAGGTCCACCGTCAACAAACTGATTGGACTTTACCGGTGTAGCTTAAGGCTTGGAAAATTAATAACCAGATATTCACAATGCGCCAAACCTTAAAAAAGACCCGTGAAAAGAGAATCGACACACAACACCTCTTCGTCGATTTCGAAGCTGCTTTTGACAGTCCGAAAAGTAGCTGCCTTTATGCCGCGATGTCTGAATTTGATAAACCATTACGGCTGTGTAAGCTGACGTTGAGAAATTGCTCCGTCAGGATCGAAAAGAGCCCCTCCAAGTCGTTCGATACCAAACGAAAAGGTACAATCTTCTAGAAAAGTGCACAGCTGCTGGCGTACGATTTACAAGTATATTATATACCGTGCCGTTAATTCTGCTATCTCCAGGTTGGACAAAGAAGCGAAGCAAATGGGTCTGGTAGTGAACGAGGGCAAGACGAAATATTTTCTGTCATCAAACAAACATTCACCACTTGGCTCCCACGTCACTGTTGGCATTCATAACTTCGAAGTCGGAGATAATTTCGTCTATCGTGGAACCAGCATTAACACAGAGTAACCTTGCGAATGGTGCTACATCGGACTGAGTAGACAATTGAAAAGTAAAGTCCTCTCACGACGAACAAAAACCAAATTCTATAGATCACTCATTATTCCCGTCCTGCTATATGGTGTAGAGGCATGGACGATGATAACAACTGATGAGTCAGCGTTAAGGGTTTTCGGCAGTAACGTTTAAGCAATGGAAGAGGAAGACCTCTACTACGTCGGAAAGACCAGGTGAAAGGACCTGGGTATACTTGAAACCTCTAATTGGCCGCAAACAGTGAAAAGGAAACACGACTGTCCCCCTATTGTAAACTCGGCTACAACCGCGTAAGCATTGTCTACGCCAATAAAGAAGAAGAAGTGGATATAACCTTTTAATTAACAAATGATATGACTAACCTGATTAGTAAAATTATGTGAAAAGAGAACACCGAACACCCTCATATAAAGTAAGGAGTGTATGGAGATCTTAAGTGAACACCCGGGATTGAATTTTGTGAAATTTATATTACGTTGATTGTCTCTGTAGATAGTTCGGTTATAAATCAATTTGAACTTGTTTGTAGATGCTGTGCAGATTGGGGAGAAGATCTGGTCTGTAAAAATGACGAATTACTTGATTAATTGTTTAATGATCTTCATTATTAATTTCCTACCAGGCGATCCACCTATTTTATCAAGGATGCGTCTCCTATAACGCTATATTTGTATGTAGGTTCTGTATGTGTGTGTGCTTAATTTTTTTAACGCTTAAAATGATTTGTTAAGTGCTTTTAATGTATAATGCGAACAAAGTAGCAAATGTGCGGTTAATAATGCATACTAGCATACGTTAATGAATACATACATAAATACATACAGATGTTGATACAGTGATGGCCATAACATATGCACTTATGTATGTATATGTGAGTTGCCACTCGTTAGCGCGGCTATGGCTTTATCGCCGCGCATTAAGTGCGATATGTCGACTGATTTGTGTGTGCGTGTGCCTTTGTGTGAATGTGTGCGTGTGTTTGTGTGCTCGTACAATATGTAAATTGGATTTATCAGTTAATTGAAAATATAATAATTGATCGATTTGATGGCAACTAACAACAAAATGTATTTGCACAGCGCTTTGTTTGTAAAATCACATATGCATGTAAGTACACGTTATTAACAACAATTACAACAATCATTGGCAGCAACAAATCGCACACGGTTTATATAGATTCTGATTTTGTTGGTTGTTATTGACATTTTTTTTTTTTTGTATTTTTTTGTCTTTGCGACCATCTGTCAAAAAATTAGTTTACATGTAGGTTAGATTATGTTTATATGTCTGGGTACATATGTACGAATATATAATTAATTAATCGAAGGTGTTATGTCTACAAAAAGCAAATATGGTTGGCTAAAATATTGACTTTTATCAAGGCTAGCTAAGCTAAGTGTGCCGTTTTTAAACGCGTTTTTCTCAAAATTGTGTTTTTTCTAGAGAACTACTCAACCGATATTCCTGAAATTTTACACAGGTCCCCCAAGGAACCCACAAGGAAACCCATGTAACCTTTTAAAGTATTTCTCTGGCATTGATTCTCGCAAAGTGCAAAAGAGTAAAAATTTCGGTTGCACTCTAACTTTGCCCTCCTTACTTGTTCTTTATACAGTTGATCCAGCAATCCTCAACTCGCTTAATCCATCGGAGTAATCCGTTTTCTGAACTTCTGCAAAGTAGCGATTATCTCCTTATTCGAATCATTTGGAAACCCAAAAAAAACTGCACGATGCTAATTCCAGAAAAAATGACAATTTAGTTGTGGTAAAAGCCGAGCTTTTGGTAAAAGTACACTTTTTCGACATTTCTTTCCACAACTCAGCGTCGACTCAATTTAATAATTCGGCATAATAGAACTTGATTTGTTCTTCTTCAGGTACTCGATCTAAAACTCACTTTTTGAATCCCAGGGATATCTTTTTGGGTCTTAAAATAGTATATACTTTTTCAGAGTAGGTTTCCCGTCCACTGTTTTGTCTGTCCTTTGATTTTAGGTTACATTTTTTGTCTGTAGTCACAAAACAACAAAGAAACGACTTCGGTTTACTTAAGCGTCAAACGTTCCATCCAAAGCCACAGCTTTGTCATGACCAATTTTTCATGTAAGATATGACTCCTTCACTCTTCTAATCGGCGATCTGTCAATACTGCATCTTGGACTTTTGCCATGTTATCTTTCGTGGTAGCCTTTTTTGGGGCTCAGTTGGGTTGCTTGGTGTGATAGAAATCATTTCTAATTGAGACTCAAAAAATGCAAGACCATGTGGTTTTCCCGTAGATCTGCGATCACTTTTCCTTATCAAAAAAAATATTATATACAAAAGCAAGTTCTCAACTTTATAGATTTTGGAGTTACTATGGATCCTCAGTTTTAAAGTTAGAATATGTTCAATAACACTGCTCGTACGGAAATGCTTGTCATAATATTGGTAGTAAAAATCCTGAATGGAACAGTTTGCTGTTCTTTTCTCCTGTCTTAAGGGGGTATTCTAGTCTAGAAATTTAAAAAATCGATTTTTTTTTATATTTTCAAAGTTTAACTATTCAAGAATACATACATATGTATACAAGAGGATTTTTCAAAAAAAATTTTTTTTTTTTTTCAAATTATTTTCGGAGATATAGGCATTTTTCCGACCCGGCATCCAAACTGGTTCGGCCGGAACGCGAAACTTTAAACGCGTTTTTCTCAAAACTGACTTTTTCGGAACGATACCCACGATTTCTCAGGTTCTACTGGACCGATTTACTTAAAATTTTTATAGAGTCTTTTTTATAGGGTTGTCTGTGGTTGGAACTAGCCCCATTCACAAATTTTTATTTTTCTTATTTTTAAAAAATTCAAAATAATCAGAAAAAGTGATCGAAAAAAACTTTTTTTTTACGCAGTCGCCATTTTGTGAAAAATTTTTTACCCCACTTTTCCGTAGTTCCGGCCATTGCGACATTATTCCAGATTAATATCTTTTTTTTTTGTTTTTGGTTTCAGATAACTAGGAGGGTTGAAATCATGGGTAAGGTCACGTGGAAATTTTTAGAGACCCCTCACTTCGTCAGCTCATAATTTTTGAAATTTTTTACTTTTTTTAGTTTTTAATTTTTTTCTCTACTCTTCTAAAATATATATATAACTAATAAAAAAAATGGATGGTAAAAATAGTAATTGCCTTTTTTTACGACTCTTTAAAAATTACCTGAAATTCATGCTTCTAGACTAGAATACCCCCTTAAGTTAAATATAATATACAGTTTCGCTTTTCGAAGAAGTTTAGACTCTCGCTGATCCCCGATATCTTGTAAATTAAATTTCGAACTTTAGGAAGCATTCTGTCGCATATATCAGCATTTTAACTCTCATTCTCGCAATTATGTTTTATTTGGCTCACTGTTCAAAATTAGAAAGACTATATTCCCATATCTTAATAAATAAAATCCCTCGGGTCGGTTTTCTAGGGAAGAGGTTAATCGTTCGGTTATTAACAATAAATCACTCTTAATTCAACAAGCCCCCGTTACGTGATAAGTGCACCGTTCACATTTTCTAGTTTCAAATTCCAAACGTTCAAAGAACATAAACTTATGGACACACAAGCATACGTATGTATGTACATATATGTATATAGTATACATAGGAATATTTTCTACGCTACTGTTGATAAGAAGTTACCTGGTTATAGTGTAATTGCTTTGTCATTAATTACCCAAAAAAAAAACAAAAAACGATTTCCAAACACTGGTAGCAGTTTCATGCCAATTATTTTTTGTAGAAAACAAAGATAATGCGATGTAGGTCGAACGATTGCTCGAGACTGAGTGACGCTTCGATAGAAGAGGTACACATACATTTATATAGAAATACTACAAATAGATTATATATGAGTACACATATACCAGAAATTTTGGATACCCAAAACTGGTTTTATGCCTTGCCTTTTGACTTTTGGAAAGGAAAATCTTTATAGTTAGAAGATAGAAGTTTTTGTATTAAAATCATCTGCACATAAGGTATTTATAATAGCAAGACAATTATTAAGATATAGATAGATAGATAGGTGCCTCTCCTAAGTCACAACAACTCACTTAGCCACATCATGTAGATAAATGCCAATATACTTCTAGGTGCTATTGAGGCGATCTAATCCCTATTTGGAAACATAGATCCAAGAGCTGTTATCCTCTGTCTGTAAGCTGCTGTAAAGTCGATTAGCTGGTGCTCTGGAATAGCTGCTTTCAGCCCGAATCTCTTGATTTTGTGATCCGACATTGGCGGTTCTGATGAAGTTCTCGGCCTCACGCTAGAGAGATCCCAGATTACCTTGTTCACGTCCGTTTTGACTTACTTACTGCTTTTGACTTACTTACTCTTTGTGGATCCATGGTTCCTGTGTTATCATGCGGGTTCTTAGGTATCTCCAAAAGCTCTTGCGTGGAGAGTAGCACCTCCTTTTTTACACTCCTCCGTTGGGACTTCCACTCAGCAGTGTCAGCCAGTTCCGTTCTATTCAGTAGCCTTGGCCCTGTAGGATCTGATCACTACCGAGTAGTTCAGACGAAAGGCGCCACCTTTTAGGCCTCCTCAGAAGTTTTTCCCTTCTGGAGGTTGCTCAGGTACCAATTAAGGCTAGCAACGCTCATGTCCTTCCAGCGAGGGTCATCCTGTCCTCCTGAATTGACTCTTCTTCTCATCTTCGCCTTTCAAGCACGTTCGGTACAAGAATGTTGCGACTCCACCGGATCCGAGCAGGTGAGCCTGGTTGGGGGAGTGTTGGTGGTGTTCGAGATACTCTCAGCGGCCGCAAAGGATGTCGCCTGCTGAGAGCTGCTGCATGCAATTTCTTGCTTTTAACTCATCAACACCCCTTACCTGGGCCGGTGCTGTTGTTCTTGGTCGTCTGCAATGGCTGTGGTCTTGTCGTAGTTGTAGTTATTGTTTTGTTGTCTTTCATAAGCAGAACCACTCACAACGGTTGGAAGGTGCCGAGTATGCCTTGCGACTTAAGCCCCTCAGCTCGACAAGCCTGACATTGGCAGAGGTATTAAGTTCTCATATATTGCTAAGTACATACTTATATATGTCAAGAATCACAGGATGTATAGAAGCGATTTCCGGTTTAGATATCTGATAATATATTTTGAAGATTTGAAATATAGAGGTCGCTGAAATATAAAATGACGTGAATATTTGCATTTAAGACTTTTTCTCTTTCAAACTCTTCTAAAATATTTCGAATATTTCTCTTTGTTTCACGACATACAAACTGCGATTTAGGGGTGTTTAATTTATATATTTGTATTTATATGAAGTACTAGCTCTGGTGTTAAGAGAGTTGCCATACGGATTTAATTTAACTTTTTTTTTTAATATTTTTGTTTAATTTATTATTTGTTGGGTTTATGTATAATTTATTTAGAGAGTCTACTTATTATTTTTCCTTAAAAAATAGATATTTACAAATTTCATTTTTTCCATTTTCAGTTTTCGAATATTGCGATCTCGGTTTGGATCAGATCTTCTAATGTTACTTTGACTTACTGTTTTTTATTCCTCATGTGACCAGAGCATGATGCATTAAAAAAAATTTAAAAAAATAATCCGAAGTTCACAATTAATTTTTTTTTTTTTTTTGATTAAAACTTTATTTTTTTAACCAAAAATTTTTTAAATGAAAATAATTTTCAAATGTCTAAACCAAAAGCCGGATGAAAAATAAAAAAAAAATAATTTGTATACCGAGTATGTCATTGAAAATATGTTTTTGAATTAAAAAAAAAAAAAAATTACATTCAAATTTATTAATTAAACAAATTAAAATTTATTAATTAATAATAATTTTTAAATATCGAAACCAAAAATGGAATTGAAAAATTGTAATCCCACGTTTATAATTGAAAAAATAAAAAAACTTAAATTTTAAAATTATTTTTGAATTTAAATTTCAAATATCTAATCCAAAAACCGGATTAAAAAAATTTAAAACCAAATATATCATAAAAATATGTTATAATTAATTTTTTGTTAATTCAAATTTTTTTAATTAAAAATAATTTTTAAATATCAAATCCAAAAATGGAATTTGAAAATTTGTAGTCCCAAGTTTATAATTGAAAAAATTAAAAAAAAAATGGTATTAAAATTTTTTTGAATTTAATTTTTTTGTTAATGAAAAATAATTTTCAAATATCTAATCCAACCGGATTAAAAAAATTTTATACCAAATATATAATAAAAATATGTTATGATTTATTTTTTTCTTAACTTAAATTTTTTTAATTAGAAATAAATTTCATTTATTTATTTTTTTTTTTTAATTCTGATTTAATTTTTTTTAATTTATTGTTTTTTTTTATTAAAACTAATTTTCAAATATTTAATCCAAAATCATAATTAAAAAATTCTAGTCTCAAGTTTATAATTAAAAAATTAATTAAAATTTTAAAGTTGTTTTTGAAATCAATTTTTTTTAATTAAAAATATTTTTCAAATATCTATCGAAACACGTTGTCAAAACGAACAGAAAAAAATTTCTTTTAAAAAATTTTGAAATTATTAACAGAAATGGCAACACCCAGTATCAATTTTTGTGAGCGCATGCTCTTAGTAACCCCTTTAATGCCTCGCTAATAAATGTGCGGCTCTCGTCGCTCTTACGCTGACGATTGTTCACCCGAAGAGCATAGTTTATTTGTTGCTGCTGCTGCCAGCTTGTCTGAAGACTACCAAAAGCACTACAGTTGAGTTCAAAATAACATGCGCTCGCCACATTTAGTGCCACATTAGAGCGCTACTAAAGTGCTGAGTACAAAGGCGCTGTAAAAGAGAGCAAAGTCATAAGGTATACAGCAAGTAGGTAGGGAGCGATGTGTACCTTTTTCTAAGTGAATATCAAACGGGTTGTTTCACGCAACTGAAACAGGCAAACTAATAAATGAAATAAAAAAAGTATTTTGACATTTTGCTGCGAAAAATACAGAAAACAAAGTATAAACTTGTAAAGTGAAATGTCAGTTAATGTCGAGTGAAGCAATAACAAACGAAAAAACGCGAGAAAATGTCAGAAAATTTAGAGAAATGACGACAAACGCTTGAAGAAAATTAGTGCGCAACGCGAGAGCTGTATTTATTTGTTACTTAAAGTGCAATAACAATGAACAAATTGAAACAACAACAAATACACACAATATCAACAACAGCAACAACAACAAAGCGCATTGCTTAAGTATAAAAAAAAACTTAAATAGATAAACTAAACAAAAAATAACAACACGGTACATAAAGCAGACCAACAACAACAACAAACGCAGGTATATAGCTATACATACGTATAAACAGAGTGTTGATGAGTGGCGCAGAGGCGGCAGTGTTGAGCGCAAACGAAAACGAAACTTTAATATTAACAAGCAAACACCTTGAAATTATATCAAATATCAATAAACCGAATAAAAATCGAAATTCGCTGAAAAATACGCAAAATTCGCTGAACCCGAACGGAGCAGTGGCAAACCGTGCGAGAATGGGGCGAAGATGTACTTTGTGGCTCACTTTCGGCGCGTTGCTCTTCAGCACGCAGTGGCTGGACGTGATTAGGTAAGTCAGGCAACGGCAACAAACGAATATGTGGACACACATAAGTAAAAACAAAAACAACAACAATGTCATGAAGTGAAAATTCAAATATTGCGACTGAAAATACCTACATACATATGTGTGTATGTATGTGCTTATGGCCAAAATGTGAAGATTGGCAAAATCAATTCGGTAAACAACAGTAATACATGTGTGTGTGTGTGTGTGTGTGAGTATGACTTTTTGTACTGAAAGACCCTAAGTTGCATATATTGTTAATAAATTGTGCTTAGTTATGCATATTAATTTATAATATATAGAATGTGTGAGTGTGTGAAAGATATTATCAACAAAACCAAAAAAAAAAACATCAAGTAAGAAAGAGCTAAGTTCGGGTGCAACAGAACATTTTATACTCTTGCAACTTCCGGAAATCAAAGCCTGGGTACCTTAAGTTGCAAAACGTCAACCAAGGGATCGGAATCCAAGCACATAAGTACATACATATGTACGTATGTTTGTATATGCATATATATATATATTTGTATATGCATATGTATATATGTATGTATATGTATACATCACACTGATCGACATATTCGATATAAGTTTTGTTAGAAAATCAAAAATCATCCAGAGGTCCCAGGAAACGTGCTGCTTCGTCGCGGTCGGACCATAGGCGAAGGCGGTTAGAGTCATATTAGAACTCGCTGTTGGACATACAAAAATATATTTGATAATGTCGGGGTCGATTCTGGATAGGAAAGAGTTTAACCTGCTACAGTATCCAGAACGAAGCTTATTACTTTTATTTCTCGTGGCAACTCGAGGTTGTTGTTCTTTTAGCGGGTACCTAGTCCCCGTTAGAATGGTTAGGATAAGATAAGTTGTAGTCGACATCATCTAATGGAAGATCCAAAAAATGTGCGGTTTCGACGGGGTCGGACCAAAGGGAGAGGGGTGTCAGATGAGTGGGGTTGGTGTGGCATGCAAAGTGTTGGCCTGTGTCTTGCGGAGACTCATTGCACGCAGGATATATATTGGATATCTCGGGGTCTACTCTGGATAAGTAGAAATTTAACATGCTACAATAACCAGAACGAAACTCTTGACCAACAATTCTCACAACAGGCGGTTCTACGCACCGGAACTGACCGGAATTTTACTAACCCAAGGCGGTTATTTCGGAGATCTAACCCCGTTTAGATCGGTAAGTCTTAGTTTAACTCGAGCTCGTCGTCTGCAATGGGTGGTGGTTTGAGTACGCCATTTACTGAGAGGAAGACGGTGGAGGTATTTATGGCTCCACTGTGTATATCTGAAGTTAGTTGTGTCCAAAGCCTGGTCGGCGTATTGTCTTATGTCGTCGACGTAGTTAAGAAAATACCTCCTAGGAGGCGATTCCGTTTCAAGCTGGCGTCTGAAAGGATGTTTTTTACGAAAACACCCCAGCCGAAACTGGCTGAAGAGCAGTTGGTTACGCTCCTCAACTGGGACCATACGGATCTTACTGTGTAGACGTTTGATCGGAGACATCAAGAGGCATCCCGTTTGAGGCCCGAGGGGAGTATTCTGGTATGTCTGAAGCTTCTTCGTCGGCATCCATTCGACCATATTGATGCGGTTATGTACCGGCGGGCCGATTGCCTTGTACTATGTTCCCAACAACGTTTTTTGAGTTTTGGATTAAGGTACTTCACATAATATCAGCTATCATATAGAGTAAAGCCTCCCGGCTATTCGAAAATTCTGGTATTATTTATATGGGTTTCGTAAATAAATTCATTTCAATACTGACGGAAATGTTATTTACAACTGCTGTTTAAGAAAAATATAGAACAATGATGCCTGGAGGCGGTTCTCAGCAGGCTGTATTGATTTCATCCAATGAGATCTGTAGATATTCGATCGGATTTTTCGCACTTCATATAATGCAAGTTTGCTTATTTCTGTAACCATTAACCCAGTAAAGAATATTCGACTTGAAAATGCAAATGTAGGTTTGCAAAACAGATCCACCACTTTTGGAAACAAATTTCTTCGATTTTTCCTATGAAAGTCCTGGTTGGAAATTTGTGAAAGAATAGATAAAAGGGGGATCTCTCATCCGAGGCAGTTGGGAATCTTTCATTGGGGGCGTCTTTTTACCTGGCGGCTCCCAATTCCAGCCCACAACCCTGTGAAGGAGGTGTTTAGCCTTCTCACTTTAGCTCGCCTTCAAACGAATATTCTTAAGCTACCCAGAG
Source organism: Bactrocera correcta (assembly GCA_027475135.1). Taxonomy (NCBI): domain Eukaryota; kingdom Metazoa; phylum Arthropoda; class Insecta; order Diptera; family Tephritidae; genus Bactrocera; species Bactrocera correcta. Next base: position 45,811,510 of record CM050325.1, read on the forward strand.
GATACTTGGTCAAAGACCGGAAGTCGTGAGCTGCTTGAGCCATATGTAAAAGAATCGTTTCTGGCCACTCCCAAGTGAATGGCGCTCAGAGGACTTACTTCATTAGCGTGATCTTCTATACATGATTCCATCCTTCACTGAAGATAAATGTCAAAAAGTTGTCCTTAAATAGCGGATCTGGTAGATATACCTTTAGCAGCGGGTAAACCTCTAAAAACTTACTCTATTTCATTTGTAACTGTTAATATCTCAGCTGTGCAACACGTAGAAAGCTTTATTTTCTTCTTCATATTTCGTTAAGATATTTGGGCTAATGTGAGATCGCTCGTAAAATTAGTTCATAAATCGTTTCTTGAGGTTTGCATTTTCCTCAGAGACTGTTTGTTATTTTAACTAGTATTTTTTGTGGCTGGCTTCGTGGAAAGTATCGCTATCATACTGTTACGTTGTGACTAAGCAGCTTTTCGTTCGAAGTTTAATATATTCAGAACACATTAAGAACATATAACCAACTATAATTAAATATTTCACCAGACTGCAATTTTTATACGACAACAAAGTCTATTGTCGACCATAAAAAATAATTGGTTATTTGTGTGAAAATATGCACTTAATTAAGGGAAATTGTTTATAGAACTTGAACACCTTTACAGCCACAAAACATATCACTGCTTTATGGCATTTATGGCAATAAGTTGCTAAGTTCATTCAGAACAATTATCCATCCGCTCAGTCCAATTTTCGATGACTCGTTCGAGCATTTCAACTGATAACTGACGAATGACAACCGTGATGTTTTGCCCCAAGACCTCCATCGAAGCGGGACTATCTGCATAGACTTTAGACTTTACATATCCCCATAGGAAAATGTTGGTGGCCCATCGACCGGCCCAAAAGGTCAAATTATCTGCTTACCGAAGTGTCCTTTCAGTAAGTCCATTGATTGGTGCGATTGTTGGAA